>CM063500.1:75924924-75929924 GCA_032207245.1 Pardosa pseudoannulata | reverse complement strand
TTGTGTAACAGAACTAGGGGAAGGTTAAGTTGTAGGATAGCCTAAAACTACCAGTATTTTAAATAAAACACCCAAAGCAGCAATCTTTACATAGTGATGTGCTTCATAGTCAGTCATAATGCATTTCCGTGATTTTCCTTCTAAACATTCCTTTAAATAAATTAGCATTTAGTAAAGCATTGTTCCTCTCTCTATATAATTTTCTTTATAATTTATTAATTTCTTATAATTAATTATTGTTACCTGTTATTTCGGGTATTTTAGCAGTGGCTTATACGTTCGGCTTTCGGCAGTATGTGAAGGTTTCATTAGCCCTCGTGTAGTAAAACGATTGACTATATTTCTACAGTAAGTAATAATGAATTTAAACTTTAAACTGGCTTCCGTCTAAACGTGAATTAAATAAATTGGCCTCTACTAAAGTACTGTTCCCCTCTATATATAATTTCCTTTATAATTTATTAATTTCTTATAATTAATTATTGTGTCCTGCTATTTTGGTTAGACTAGCAGTGGCTTATACGTTCTGCTTTAGGCAGTATGTGAAGGTTTCATTAGCCCTCGTGTAGTAAAAACGATTGACTATATTTCTAAACTTCTAAACATGCATTAAATAAATTGGCCTCTACTAAAGTACTGTTCCCCTCTATATATAATTTCCTTTATAATTTATTAATTTCTTATAATTAATTATTGTTTCTTATTATTTCGGGTAGATTAGCAGTAGATTATACGTTCGGCTTTAGGCGGTATGTGAAGGTATCATTAGCCCTCGTGTAGTAAAACGATTGACTATATTTCTACAGTCAGTCATAATGAATTTAAACTGTCTTCATTCTAAACATGCCTTTGAATAAATTAGCCTCTATTAAACATTGTTCCTCTCTTTATATAATTTTCTTTATAATTTATTAATTTCTTATGTTTATTTATTTTTATCTGTTATTTTGGGTAGATTAACAGTGGCTTATACGTTCGGCTTTCGGCAGTATGTGAAGGTTTCATTACCCCTCGTATAGTAAAAACGATTGACCATATATCTACAGTATGTCATAATGAATTCAAATTGTCTTCCTTCTAAACATGCATTAAATAAATTGGCCTCTAGTAAAACGTTGTTTTTCTCTTTATACAATTTCTTTATAATTTATTAATGACTTATAATTAATTATTGTTCCCTGTTATTTCGGGTAGATTAGCAGTGACTTACATGTTTGGCTTTCGGCAGTATGTGAAAGTTTCATTAGCCCTCATGTAGTGAAAACGATTGATCATATTTCTACATTGAATTTAAATCGTCTTCCTTCTAAACATGCATTGAATAAATTGTCCTTTAGTAAAGCATTGTTCCCCCTCTCTTTATATAATTTTCTTTATAATTTATTAATTTCTTATAATTAACTATTGTTCCCTGTTATTTCGGGTTGATTAGCAGTGGCTTATACTTCGTCTTTCGGCAGTATGTGAAGGTTTCATTAGCCCTCGTGTAGTAAAAACGATTGACCATATTTCTACAGACCCCTCCCGCCCCCCCCCCCCACCCCCCCCCCTGCCCTCCCCCCCCCCCACCCCCCCCCCCCCCCCCCCCCCCCCCCGCCCCCCCCGCCCCCCCCCCCCCCCCCTCCTCCCCCTCAGACATAATGAATTTAAATTGTCTTCCTTCTAAACATGCATTAAATAAATTTGCCTCTAGTAAAGCATTGTTCATTTCTTTATATAAATTTCTTTATAATTTATTAATTTCTTATAATTAATTATTGTTCCCTGTTATTTCGGGTTGATTAGCAGTGGCTTATACGTTCGTCTTTCGGCAGTATGTGAAGGTTTCATTAGCCCTCGTGTAGTAAAAACGATTGACCATATTTTTTCAGTAAGTCATAATGAATTTAAATTGTCTTCCTTCTAAACATGCATTAAATAAATTTGCCTCTAGTAAAGCATTGTTCATTTCTTTATATAAATTTCTTTATAATTTATTAATTTCTTATAATTAATTATTGTTTCCTGTTATTTCGGGTAGGTTAGCAGAGGCTCATACGTTCGGCTTTCGGCAGTATGTGAAGATTTGATTAATCCTCGTGTAGTAAAAACGGTTGATCATATTTCTACAGTCAGTCATAATGCATTAAAGCTGTCTTTCGTCTAAACATGCAATAAATAAATTGGTCTCTAGTAAAGCATTGTTCCCCTCTATATATAATTTTCTTAATAATTTATAAATTTCTTATAATTAATTATTGTTTCCTGTTATTTCGGATAGATTAGCAGTGGCTTATAGGTTCGGCTTTCGCAGTATGTGAAGGTTTCATTAGCCCTCGTGTACTAAAAACGATTGACCATATCTCTACAGTAAGTCATAATGCATTTCAATTGTCTTCCTTTTAAACATGTATTAAATAAATTGGCCTCTATTAAAGCATTGTTTCTCTCTTTATATAATTTTCTTTATAATTTATTAATTTCTTATAATTAATTATTGTTCCGTATTATCTCGGGTAGATTAGCAGTGGCTTATACGTTCGGCTTTTGGCAGTATGTGAAGGTTTCATTAGCCCTCGTGTATTAAAAACGATAGCCCTTATCTGTACAAACCATTATCAAAGCTATTGTTTATGAATCTTCAATCTTCTTTAAATTTTGATCAATGCAGTATTTATACAATAATGTCGGGATTCGAAGTAAGTTATTAATTAGTTAAAAATTATTAATTATTAATACTATTAACTTCCCTGAAAATGTTCCATTTAAATCCATTTTACTCATATGAAGATACTACGTATGTGTAAATTTCAGTAGTTCTAGACTGTACTTTATAAACATATTTTTGGATGGCAAATCACAGTAAAAAATTTACTTGAAACCACGTGAGGTATTATATAGCTTTAGAAGGAAAATATATGGAATACATAAGTTCACCACAAACATGACATGACACATTTTCAAATTATCCGATACTAGTAAATGAGTAGCACATTTCAAACATTTACTACATTTACATTTACAATTAACAGTTACAAACAATTACAATTACTAGCAATTACAAGTAACAATTATTAATAATTTTATAACATTACAAACAGAATATTAAAACATATTTTAATATTTAAAAACTCATAGGGATTTTTCTTTTTTTCTTTTTTAAAATTATTTTTCTTTGGCAAAAGAAATATTCTTCTTTTTTATGTGGCATTACATATTGTTACATGCCTGATCCTTTGCTGCAACAGCCAACTACTTCCTTCACTCTATAGATAAATCTTTCCAGATCCGGATTCTCTTTATGATCTAATCCATTTTGGTTTGTTTCAAATACTTCAATCCTTTTTTCTTTCGGTCCTCCTCTGCTTATGTTATTAAAAGTTTTTTTTATTATAATCATTATTGCAGAAGCTCTTGATTCTACATCATTGGCTTGTCATAATACATCTCAGATGTATGAGAACTCGTGCAGTAATAATTATAAAAAAAATAATAAATAGTAACAAACTTCCTATAAACTACAATAAAAAACTAGTACATTAAAACACGAACAAAAAATATTAAAATCATTAAAAATAAAAGAAAATAAAGCAGTGGGTGTTGACTGCATGATCTCTTTTTCCTCCTAATATCGATTGTAGAGATGTTGAATGATGAACACATTGCAAGGTGGTCTTCGTCCATTTCTATATTTTTGTTGAACAAAGTGCATTGTCATAGATGTTTATGCCGTTAAAAGGCTTGGTAAGCCAATTGTGACCGGTATCCAGGTGAAAGGCAGCAACTGCGATGGATTTGGGAAAATATTGGATTCCACGAATCGAATACCTCCATTTGAATATTGTTAAGCATGCTTTGTGTTATTTCTTTACTTATATCTTTAGACTTGCCTAAGCTAGTAAGTTCTTTGTATCGTCTTTTATCTCTACATTTAATTAATTTCTATGAATTTATCTGGTTATTCTTGGAAAATAAAATACATTCCTTCAATTCAAAATCATGTCTGAACATGAAATATTCATAAATGTGATCATAACTGCTCTTGAAGTACTATCAATCGCTTAATGAAGATACTGAGATAAATCTGCTAAGAAAAACTGGAGACAGGGAAAAAGGATCTGGAGACATTTCAGTTGTTCTAGATAATACTTGATAGACATACATTTGATTGGCAAAGAACATTAAATATTGAGGATATTAAACATAGAGGAACATTATTTATTAATATATTATAAATATTTATTAATATAGAATTTAATGATGTATTGATTAATAATTAATAATAATAATAATTATATATATAATAGAGAAAATTATATATAATTTGAGGAACATTAAATATAGATAAAAACATATATTGTTAATTCATACTTATAACGTACCTTTTATACGCAAGATAATTTAAATGACTCTGTTTTTCAGTAAGAGAAATCGATTATTTAACCAAATCATATATATGTAATAAAACCTGAGGGTATTTCCAATAGATTATAATTATACAAATTTGAACAAAATACAAATCATTTTCATAAACAACTAAACACTTTATAATAGTTATTTTAATAGTTGCTTTAAAAACAAAGTTTTGTTTGTTTAGAAAAGTTTATTTAAAAATATTTGTTTAGAAAATTAAACCAACTATAAAATATAATACATTTCTGGTATAACAATTTTGTGAATACACCACACATCTAAAAAACAAGAATACTGTATCCTCAAAAGTCCGATATATTCTAATAAACAAATTCTTTATTAAAATCTCTAAAAAGCTTTCATTAAAATGGAATTTAGGTTTTGATGCATAAAACAAATAAATAGAGATTACTGCATATTCTTTTAATTAAAATTAATATATGAAAACAGGTAACAAATGAAAAATATACTATATACGTCTATCCTTTTGATAAAGTTCCATGATATACATGTATATATGTGTTAAATACAACTGAACAGAATATAACTTTAATAAAACAGCGAAATTCACCAATATGTAACTATCAAAAATTTACTATTATAATTTT
>CM063500.1:75892424-75909924 GCA_032207245.1 Pardosa pseudoannulata | reverse complement strand
TATATATATATATATATATAAATATATATATATATATATATATATATATATATATATATATATATATATATATATATATATATATATATATATATATATATATATATATATATATATATATATATATATATATATATATATATATATATATATATACATATATATATATATATATATATACATATATATATATATATATATATATATATATATATATATATATATATATATATATATATATATATATATATATATATATATATATATATATATATATATACATATATATATATATTATATATATATATATATATATTATATATATATATATATATATATATATATATATTATATATATATATATATATATATATAATATATATACATATATATATTATACATTATATATACATATATATATATATATATATATATACACAAATATATATATGTGTATATATATATGTATATATGTGTATATATGTATATATATGTATATGTGTATATATGTATATATATATATATATATATGTATATATATATATATATATATATATATATATATATATATATATATATATATATATATATATATATATATATATATATATATATATATATATATATATATATATATATATATATATATATATATATATATATATATATATATATATATATATATATATATATATATATATATATATATATATATATATATATATATATATATATATATATATATATATATATATATATATATAGAGAGAGAGAGAGAGAGAGAGAGAGAGAGAAATAGATAGATATATATCCAAATGAACTCACCGCTAAAGATTTTCTTTCACCAGATAATTATTTTTCTCTAAATTGCAGATTTTATCATTTACGAAATCAAATTATGTAATTTAACTAAAACCTTTCTTTTATAGAAAATGTGTATAAAGAAAACTGATGAATTTCAATGTATTCAGGTTTCTAAAGCATGATGCACTTAGATGATATGGCTGTTCTTCACTTTAAAGAAGCAAATAAATAAATCTTGCAAAAGAAAAAAAGTTTATATAACTATTATGTGTAATGTAAATCCCGACTAAAGTATTTTTTATGTATAAATTGTACATATTCATAGAGGCAATGAGTTATGTGTCTACAAGCCAACAAATCAAGATATGTTCTCTTTTGCAAATCAGTAGTTATTTTTTTAACTGAGGATGAAGATCTTCAGCATTTTCTTACTGGATTATTCGATGAGATTATTCGGCCTTTCTTTACATGCCAGAAAAAAAATAAGACTTGTAAAAAAAGAACTGACATATGCAACCATTTTATGTAAAATATAACCTGTTTAACGTATTTTATACGTCTTAATGGTTTATAAGCATAGATATAATAAATTATATCACCGCAATACATCACATCTAGAAAGGTTTTCTACTGAAAATTACCAATTAATTTCTTCCAAAATAATAAAAATTCTTTCGGTGACGAAAGTGAATTGTGATTTTATTATCCGTATATGTTAAGCTTAAATTAAAATATTTAAATATAATTAAATATAATATCGTGATTTATTCACATTTTAAAGCGAAATAAATAAGACTTGCAGGAGACAGAATGTTACAAGTGGTTCTTATATATAAAACATAAACAGTTTGACGTATTATATATGTGATTTATAAGATAGCTTAACACATTGTGTGCTGGTACATTTTGCAGCGGAATTGTACCGGGAGCGGGCGGTTTAAGTATAAATTTAGTTATTCAGTTAAATCTGAATAGATCGAAAATTATTTTATTTTTTAAAGAACTTTTCGTATTTTGAAAAATATAAATACTAATATATAAATAGAAATATATAAATAACAACCATAAGAGTTTTGTACACAAAAAAATATATACTTTTAGTGAATAAATTTATAATAGTATTGTAAATATGAAAAATCAAATAGAAATAATAGTGCATAGTTTTAACATTATCCAATTGTGCTATATATAAACATTTTTACATTATAAAAAACGAAAAGAGCAATTATTAAACTATTAATGTAAAAATTAACTTTTATTTGTCTAAATTTTACCAGAATCTCTGAAGGTAGACAAGAATATTCGGTTTCGTTTACCTGTATATACCGCTATTTTTGTACCCACAAACAAACCATGTTGTTACACTAACCCGTACTAGTACGTGAATCCGATATCAAGTATCAATCGTCAGAAAACATACTAGTACGAGTCAAGCATACTAAGTATTAAGTCATATTTTCAGAATTTTTAATGTGTAAACTAAAATCGAAAGATATTTAAATTCTGTAAACAAAACTGTTGAATAGTGTTTTAATGCACTACGAGTAGTATTTTTGTTCATGATAGGAATAAAATGTGGATAGAATAAAGTGTTTTAATTTTTAAATCCTGATTCAGGATCTATATTACTTTAGAAAAACCATTCGAGCATCTTTCTCTATAAAAGTTAAATTATATGAAAAACAGAAAATTCAATTTTTAATAGTAAAGTAATATCTAAACTGTTTACATGTTCCTTTTAGCGGAAAATTATATATGGGATATTCAGATTATGATCTTGAAGCTGAAGTATTTACAAAAAATGAGTTAGTGTGTATTGAAATGACAACAAAAGGCAAATACTTAAGGACAGAAGAACGTGGAAATATGTGGGCCACACGGGACACAATCTCATTATGTGGTTTTCTAAAAATTACCTCGAGATAAATTATTTCTCGTGTGAGATCTAATCTTCTTACCTTGGAAATAAAATTTCTCAATCTAGTTGAGAGAGCTAATTGAAAAACTTTCGAAACAAAACTCATTACATCATCTGAAAGTGAACTTTTTGGACGGAAAATAAAGGAAAGAAGGGATGTGAAAAGGAATTTTAAGCCGCCTCAGAAAGACACTACAAGATGTAGTCGGCGAAAGTTTTGTTCGAAATCATTCAAGGAGTTCTGGAAGTCTTAATAGTCTTCATTGTGGAAGGGTTGGCGTCAGAATTCTAAAAAAACGTTGTTTATGCTGTCTAATGTGATAACGTGTTAATATCCCAGTATGAGATTTCAAAATGTTACAAAAATTATAACTCTCTTCCTTTTTATGTACATCAACTTTCTTTTATTCCCTGTTTCTTTATATATATATATATATATATATATATATATATATATATATATATATATATATATATATATATATATATATATATATATATATATATATATATATAAAATATATATATATATATATATATATCTATATTATATATATATATATATATATATATATTATATAGATATATTATATATATATTATATATATTATATATTTATTATATATATATATATATATATATATATATATATATATATATATATATATATATATATTTATATA
This sequence comes from Pardosa pseudoannulata, assembly GCA_032207245.1. NCBI lineage: Eukaryota > Metazoa > Arthropoda > Arachnida > Araneae > Lycosidae > Pardosa > Pardosa pseudoannulata. The sequence continues at coordinate 75,906,519 of CM063500.1, read as the reverse complement.
TATATATATATATATATATATATATATATTATATATATATATATATATATATATATATATAAACTGTTTTGTCTACTTCTTAAGCAGTTCTTTAAAGTAGTATTTAAAAATACTCATCTGCTATTCTTTTCATTAGTATTAAAAGAACAAGTAAAAAAAAGTAGTATATATATATATATATATTTTGTGATGAAGGTGACTTTCATTAAAGTACGTGGTAAAGTTGACCTTTGAATTTCAAATCGATCTCCTTTCATTAAACTCAGTGAATAGAATTAACATAAATCACTTTTTTTGTTTTTTTCTTTAATTTTCTCGCCACTCTATTTATAAATTATTATTTATAAATTCAAAAATATATGAACACTTACGTTAAAATAAAAATAATTAATTTTAAATGGGTAAACATTAATTTGGCTAAATTTCAGTATTTTATTATACTAAAAACTTATTTAGAATCCTAGATTAAAATACATAAGACTATATACACTATGTATAAAAATACAAAATTAGTGGAATTAGCATGAATCCTTTTTTGGTCGTTTCTTTAATTTTCTAGCCACTCTATTAAATATATGCGCATATAACCATATATATATATATATATATATATATATATATATATATATATATATATATATATATATATATATATATATATATATATATATATATATATTTATATATATATATATATATATATATATATATATATATATATATATATATATATATATATATATATATCTCATACATTATAATACTCTTGTAAAAATTATTAATTATTTTATAGTTATTATTTTAACTCTTTAAAAGTTGTACTAAATAGTTTACAGATTTATTTATTAATAAAACACCCTCCTTCATATTATTTTATATTTTTCAAAACTTTATTTTTAAATTTAAAAAAAATGTATGAATACTTAAGTTAAAATTAAAATAATTAATTTAATTGGGCAAACATTAAATGTGTTTAATTTCAGCATTTTATTACGCGAGAAGTTTCTTTAGTGTGAAATATTAAAATATATAAGAATATATATTATGCATAAAAATACAAAACATTTTTAATGCTTCATAAAGTTATTCCGAAATGAAATTTTTAAAATACAAATCTCTAAAAATATTTCATAAATTTGTTACTGTTAAAGTTATTACATATTTTAGAAAAGACAGATATTTCATTTTGTATCCATAAAAATTTATTTAGTTCCCAGAGTTTAATTTTTAAATAAATAATTTAATTTTAAACATATCAAAATAGTTTTTATTTTTTATATATTTTTTTTTGTATTCTTTAAAGAAAATTTCATTTAGTATGAAAAGTATTAACGTAATCGTGTCCAAAAAAGTGTAATGCTTAAAATAGAAGAATTTTATATTCTTTCGGAGAATAAATTCCGTAAATATAAAGAAATAAATTGGGAAACAACAAACATGTTTAATAAACATATCTTTAATTCTAGCAGATATAGGGTTTACCTGTGGTTAAAAAAGGTAGAAGTAGAGATTTTTGTGATAAGATTTTTATAATGAGTTCAAATTTTCCTACATATAACAATAGAGAAAACGAAATTCCCCAAAAATTTGAAAACTTTATTTTATTACTGTTTGATATTAAACATTATTATTATTTTCTACTTTAAAATACACTTAAGGGAATGCTTAACTTATCTAAATTTTTTTAAATGTGAACTATATGGCTACGTCAAATGGCAGAAAATTAGAAGACCCTCATGAGTTAGACTACGAGTAATATATGCATATCTCTCTCTCTCTCTCTCTCTCTCTATATATATATATATATATATATATATATATTTATATATATATATATATATTATATATATATATATATATATATATATATATATATATATATATATATATATATATATATATATTATATATATATATATTTATATATATATATATATATATATATATATATATATGTATGTATAAATATATGTATATATACATATATATATACATACATATATATATATATATATATATATATATATATATACAATATATATACATATATATATTTATATATATATATATATATATATATATATATATATATATATATATATATATATATATATATATATATATATATATATATATATATATATATATATATATATATATATATATATATATATATATATATATATATATATATATATATATATATATATATATATTATATATATATATATATATATATATATAGATATATATATATATATATATATATATATATATATATATATATATATATATATATATATATATATATATATATATATATATATATATATATATATATATATATATTTACACATCTGTTATTATTTTAGTTCACTTTGTTTAAAGTGATATACTTGATTGAAATTTTTTTTATGTGTTGAATATCGAAACAAATAGATCCGGTAGTGCAGAAATATGTGTATGTATATATATATATATATATATATATATATATATATTATATATATATATATATATATATATACAGATATATATATATATATATTCAATAAGCGAGAAAAAAAAATCTTAAACTTTCCAAATAGATTAAATTGTATAGCAAATTAAATTTTAATAAAAAATTATCCTTACTTTTGTTAGTTTGAGTGTAAAATTTTACTACATATTCCTATTAATTCAAGAATAGAGAAAATGTCAGAAAAATAACTAAATGCTCCCTTTATGTTTTTCTGCTCAGAATTTTTTTCCTTCTGTATTTCCCTTGTGTATTGATTAAATCAAATTAAATTTCTGAGGAAAAAGGAAATAGATTTCATTTGCGAATTCCTCTGAAAAGGATTATCGTCAACTATTCCTCGGAACAATTTGTAATCGAAACACGATATGCTTTTCGAATACTCCGATAATCAAATAACCGATGCACGTGGGTATTAAGTTCAGCAATTTATTTCCAACCGGTGCCGATAGACTTCAGTCTTCATTAAGAATCCTAATTGTGAGGAGGAAAATGATTGTTTTCAATTTTAAACGATCTGGAAATCCTGCCGGAAATGGAAATAACATAGCATTATCATTAGTAAAGGAAATATTAAGACTTTGTTTAGTGGAATTTATAGAGTGAAACGATACGAAATCGAAACGAATGGTTTAAAACGCTGCAATTTGGGATAGTTTAATGTAACCTAAGCATACAGTATCATAGTTATATACTCATAGGAGTCTTTATATTTTAAACTTGCACTGTGTGCAAACTTTTATCTGGAACAAGTCAGCAGTCAACCACCGTTGTCAGATAACCATTTGGTAGTTGCTGTAAAAACGTCAATAATGTGTTGTACTAAAACCGCTCTAATTTTCATCTTTAAAATATTTAATTTGGTAACACTTGGTTATCACGTTTCTTATATACCTATCCCTACGATCAAGAGTCAATTTGACTCAAGTACGAATACATAAGAACACCCAGAAAGCAATGTAATTATGCACTATAAGGAAAAAATAAAAATATGTGATAATATTGACATTTACAATAATATTACTAATTCAAAAAGTATTCTAGAATTTTATTTTAATGTAACACATAGAAATACATTATCGTTATGAACTCATAATATTGGGAGTCTTTATGATTTAAAACCATTACCATGTGTCCAAACTTCTCTGCGGAATAAGTCAGCAGTCAACCACCGTTGTCAGATAACCATTTGATAGTTGCTGTAAAAACGTCAATAATGTGTTGTACTAAAACCGCTCTAATTTTCATCTTTAATATATTTTATTTGGTAACACTGGGTTTATGGACATTTCTAATATACTTATCTCTACGAACATGTCTGATTTTAACGCATAAATGAATACATATAACAACACTCAAGGCATTGTAAATATACACTATAAATAACAAATGAAAATATAAGACAGTACTGAGGTTCACAACAATATTACGAATTCAAAAAATATTCTATTATTTTATTTTAATGTAACTCCTAGAAATACATTATCGTTGTATATTCATAATATTGGGAATCTTTATGATTTAAAACCGCCACCGTGTGTGCAAATTTCTATCAAGCTTCAATTTCACGAATGATAACAACAATCAAAAAACAATATAATTATACACTATAAGGAAAACATAAAATATAACATAATATTGAAGATTACAATTATATTACTAATACAAAAATAATCTAGTACTTCATTTTAATGTAACTCCTTCAAACACATTATAGTTATATTCTCTTAGTATTGGTTTGGTTTGGTTTTGAAGCGCTACGGTCTACTTTTTGGAACACGAGGGCTAACTCTTAGTATTAGGACTCTTTACAATATACACTCTGCGAGTCTTTATGATTTAAAACCGGCATCGTGTGGGCAAGCTTCTATCCGGATCAAGTCAGCAGTCAATGTTATAACACCCTTTCGTAGTTGATGTGAAGAGGTTAATACTCTGTTGGTCTAAAATTGCTCTAATTTTCATTTTTTAAATATTTTTGGGGTAAGAATGGGTTTATGGACGTTTCTTATATACTTATCTCTGCAAACACGCGTACCTTTGACACATGAATCGATACATGCAACAACAGTCAAAGCAATGTAATTATACACTATAAGGAAAAAAGAAAATATACTATAATATTGGGAATGACAATAATATTACTAATTCAAAAAAATATTGCAGTATTCAATTTAATGTAACTCCAAAAATAAATTATCGTTATATAATCATATAACTGGTAGTGTTTATGATTTAAAATCGGCACCTTGTGTGTAATCTTCTATCCGGAATATGAGGTAGAAATCAACCATTGAAGTCACAACATTCTTTGGTAGTTGCTGTGAAAACGTCAATAACGTGTTGGGCTCTAATTTTCATCCTTAAAACCTTTTTATTTGGTAACACTGGGTTTAGGGGAGTTTCTTATATACCTATCTCTACGATAAAGCGTTAATTTGAACCATAAATGAGTACATAACAACACTCAGATAGTAATGCAATTATGCTGTATAAGGAAAAGATAAAAATATGAGATAATATTGCTGTTCACAATAATATTTCTAATTAAAAAATATTCTAGTATTTAATTTTAATGTGACTCCTAGAAATACATTATCTTTATATACTCATAAAACTGGGAGTCTTTATGATTTAAAACCAGCACCGTGCTGACAAACTTTTATCTGGAACAAGTCAGCAGTCAACCACTGATGTCAAGATATCTTTATTTAGTTTCTGTGAAAATGTCAATAATGTGATGGGCTAAATTGTTCTAATTTTCATCTTTAAAATATTTTATTTGGTAACACTAGGTTTAAGGACGTTTCTTACATACCCATCTCTACGAACACTCGACAATTTGAAGCATGAAAGAATACATATAACAACAATAAAGGATATATAATTATACACTATAAGTAAAAAATGAAAATATGAGATAATATCGAGGTTCACAATAATATTACTAATTAAAAAAATATTATTGTATTTAAATTTTGATGTGACTCTTAGAAATACATAATCATTACATACTCATAAAACTGGGGGTCTTTAAGATTTAAAACCGGCACCGTGTGTGCAAATTTCTATGCGGAATAAGTCAGAAGTCAACCATTGATGTCACATTTTTGGCAGTTGCTGTGAAAACATTAATAATGTGTTGGGCTAAAACTGTTCTAATTTTTCTAATTAAAACATTTTATTTGGTAACACTGGGTTTATGAACGTTCTTAAATACCTATCTCTACGGTCAATCGTCAATTTAAAGCATGAACGAATACATTAAACAACACTCAAAACAATGTAATTATACTAAACTAGCATATATCCCGTCATATGACGGGATCAGTAAAATTTTTAATTTTCCATAATTGTAAAGTATCCTATAAGGCAGGTAAAAAAATGATTTGTTTTTCTGCTAATTATCTGGTACAGGCTCAATAATTTGTTTATCTTCATACCCCTCTAAAGACTCCCGATAGTGTGAATGCAGTTTAGAATCATGTTGAATTCATTTAGAAAGAAAATTTGAAGTTTTTTTAGGTAAGTCGAACTTATCACTAAGTTCTTCCCAATATTTTGCCACAGTAATTAATGGTAGTTAATGAATGGAAATATATAATTTCTACTATATCCTGGAGGTAGATAGAATTTGTTGTTAATACCGGAGATAAATTTTCATTGCAACAAAAAATAATCAATGATTAAATTTAAAACTATCACATATGTACCTAATCTATTATTTAAGCCAATTGTAAAATAAAACTATTTGCACAATATCTAAGTTCAGTGATAAAACGGATGAAAATAATGCAGATTATATTTAAATAATTTAAAATAAGAAATTCTTAAATGGGAATGGCTAAAAGAATTACGTCATAATGCTAGAAAAAATGTTATTTTTACCTATTTATTATGTGACAATTGATAAATTTAATCGCCTGCTCTTAACCAGGGAAAAAAGGACTTAAAATAATAGCATTAAAAGCTCAAAAAGGGGGGAGCGGTGGATTTCGAATGTTGCTAATCCTAACTCATCAAGACTCCAATATTTATGCCTCTATTCATTCCAGGTACAACCCCTTCATAAATTCGAAGCAGACAAACATATTACCTAGTCTTTTATTATATAGGGTTTAAGTAAAAAATAAAAATATGAGATAATATTTAGGTTTACAGTAACATTACTAATTCAAAAAATATTCTAGTGTTTTATTATAATGTAACTCTTAGAAATACATAATCGTTATATGGTCATATATTGGGAAACTTTACGCTTTAAAATCGGCTCGGAGTGTGTAAAACTTATATCCGAAATATGACGCAACAGTCAATCACCGAAATCACATCTTTCATAATGTCTGTGAAAACGTCAATAATGTGTTCAGTTTAAAACGGCTCTAATTTTTCTCCTTAAAATATTTTATTTGGTAACACTGTTTTACGTTACTTATATACCTATCTGTACTCTCAATTGTCAATTTGGCGCATGAACGAATACAAACAACACTTAGAAAGCAATGTAATTATACAATGTAAGTAAGAAATGAAAATATGTGATAATATTGAAGTTTACAGTAATATTAACAATTCAAAAAATATTCTTGTATTTAATTTTAATGTGACTCCTAGAAATATATTATCGTTATATACTCATAAACCAGCACTGTGTGAGCAAACCCCTATCCGAAATAAGTCAGCAGTCAACCACTGATGTCAGAACTTCCTTTGATAGTTGCTGTGAAAACGTCAATAATGTGCTGGGCTTAAAACAGCTCTAATTTTCATCTTAAAATATTTTATTTGGTAAGACTTGGTTTATGGACGTTTCTTATATATCAATCTACGAACAAGTATCACTTTGAAGCATTAATGAATACATATAACAACACTAAAAAGCAATGTAAATATACACTATAAATAACAAATGAAAATATAAGATAGTATTGAGGTTCACAATAATATTACTAATTAAAAAATATTCCAGTATTTAATTTTAATGTAACTCATACAAAAACGGTATCGTTACATACCCATAATATTGGGAGTCTTTATGATTTAAGACCGGCTCCGTCTGTGTAAACCTCTATCCGGAAATAAGTCAGCAGTCAAATACTTATGTGAGAATATTAATTGATAGTTGTTGTATAAACGGCAATAATGTGTTGGGCTAAAACAGCTCTAATTTTCATCTTTAAAATATTTTATTTGGTAAGACTTGGTTTATGGACGTTTCTTGTATATCAATCTCTAAGAACAAGTATCACTTTGAAGCATTAATGAATACATATAACAACACTAAAAGCAATGTAAATATACACTATAAATAACAAATGAAAATATAAGATAGTATTGAGGTTCACAATAATATTACTAATTAAAAAATATTCCAATATTTAATTTTAATGTAACTCATACAAAAAACGGTATCGTTACATACTCATAATATTGGGAGTCTTTATGATTTAAGACCGGCTCCGTCTGTGTAAACCTCTATCCGGAATAAGTCAGCAGTCAAATACTTATGTGAGAATATTAATTGATAGTTGTTGTATAAACGGCAATAATGTGTTGGGCTAAAACAGCTCTAATTTTCATCTTTAAAATATTTTATTTGGTAAGACTTGGTTTATGGACGTTTCTTGTATATCAATCTCTAAGAACAAGTATCACTTTGAAGCATTAATGAATACATATAACAACACTAAAAGCAATGTAAATATACACTATAAATAACAAATGAAAATATAAGATAGTATTGAGGTTCACAATAATATTACTAATTAAAAAATATTCCAATATTTAATTTTAATGTAACTCATACAAAAACGGTATCGTTACATACTCATAATATTGGGAGTCTTTATGATTTAAGACCGGCTCCGTCTGTGTAAACCTCTATCCGGAATAAGTCAGCAGTCAAATACTTATGTGAGAATATTAATTGATAGTTGTTGTATAAACGGCAATAATGTGTTGGGCTAAAACAGCTCTAATTTTCATCTTTAAAATATTTTATTTGGTAAGACTTGGTTTATGGACGTTTCTTGTATATCAATCTCTAAGAACAAGTATCACTTTGAAGCATTAATGAATACATATAACAACACTAAAAGCAATGTAAATATACAGTATAAATAACAAATGAAAATATAAGATAGTATTGAGGTTCACAATAATATTACTAATTAAAAAATATTCCAATATTTAATTTTAATGTAACTCATACAAAAACGGTATCGTTACATACTCATAATATTGGGAGTCTTTATGATTTAAGACAGGCTCCGTCTGTGTAAACCTCTATCAGGAATAAGTCAGCAGTCAAATACTTATGTGAGAATATTAATTGATAGTTGTTGTAAAAACGACAATAATGTGTTGGGCTAAAACAGCTCTAATTTTCATCTTTAAAATATTTTATTTGGTAAGACTTGGTTTATGGACGTTTCTTGTATATCAATCTCTAAGAACAAGTATCACTTTGAAGCATTAATGAATACATATAACAACACTAAAAGCAATGTAAATATACACTATAAATAACAAATGAAAATATAAGATAGTATTGAGGTTCACAATAATATTACTAATTAAAAAATATTCCAATATTTAATTTTAATGTAACTCATACAAAAACGGTATCGTTACATACTCATAATTTTGGGAATCTTTATGATTTAAGACCGGCTCCGTCTGTGTAAACCTCTATCCGGAATAAGTCAGCAGTCAAATACTTATGTGAGAATATTAATTGATAGTTGTTGTATAAACGGCAATAATGTGTTGGGCTAAAACCGCTCAAATTTTCATCTTTAAAATATTTAATTTGGTAACACTTGGTTTATGGACGTTTCTTGTATATCAATCTCTAAGAACAAGTATCACTTTGAAGCATTAATGAATACATAAACAACACTAAAAGCAATGTAAATATACAGTATAAATAACAAATGAAAATATAAGATAGTATTGAGGTTCACAATAATATTACTAATTCAAAAATAATCTCGTATTTTATTTTAATGTAACACATAGAAATACATTATCGTTATGAACTCATAATATTGGGAGTCTTTATGATTTAAGACCGGCTCCGTCTGTGTAAACCTCTATCCGGAATAAGTCAGCAGTCAAATACTTATGTGAGAATATTAATTGATAGTTGTTGTAAAAACGACAATAATGTGTTGTACTAAAACCGCTCTAATTTTCATCTTTAAAATATTTTATTTGGTAACACTGGGTTTATGGATGTTCTTAAATACCTATCTAAACGAAAACATATTAGTTTGACGCATGAATGGATACATATAACAACACACAAAGCAATGTAATTATACACTATAAGGAAAAAATGAAAATATGAGATAATATAGAAATGATAGAATGAAAGAATGATAGAATGAAATGAGATAATATAGAAATGATATTTTGACTGATGTAATTTTAAATGCTCAAAATAATAAAAATAATTTCATAAGAAGTTCTTTGTTTCAAATTTAAAGATGCACGTTATTAAAAAATATTAATACTTTAATTCTAGATATAGTTTTTAAAAATGTGTGTTATCAAGAATTTATATATCACCACATAAATATATGCAATAGTTTTTACTTATGAAAGATCATTAGGTAAATATATTTATATTTCATCCTCGTAAGCTACTTTTCTATTGTTTAGAGTTAAGAAATCTTGGTAGAAATAACGCTTTTACTGATAGAATGTTAACTACTCAATATAATAAAAGAATTTCTCAGTAAAAAAAATTTGTTCGAAATTTAAGATGTATGTTATTAAAAAATATTACTATTTTAATTCTGGATGCACTTTTCAAAAATGTGTGTTACCAAGAATTTATTTATCACCACATAAATATATGCAACCGTTTTCACTTATGAAAAATCTTCAAGAAAATATTTTTGTATGTTAGATATCTAATAACTCAACTCGTAAAAAATGTAAATTGTTTTTTAGTTTTCATTTAAAAATATTTATTTGCTTTTCTTGGAAATAGTCTCTTAACATCATTTTGTACTGTTTAGAGTTAATAAATCTTTGTAGAAATAATTCTTTTACTTATGTAATTTTAATTGCTCAAAAAAATACTAGAAATTCTGAGTAAAAAACACTTGTTTAAAATTTAAGATATATGTTATAAAATAATGATAATATTTTAATTCTAAATGCACTTTTTAAAAATGTGTGTTACCAAGAATTTATATATTACCACATTATTATATGTAATCGTTTTCACTTACAAAAGATATTTAGGAAAATATTTTAATATGTTTGTAATCGTGTTATAAAAATCATGTTTTGACTGATGTAATTTTAACTTCTCAAAATAATAAAATAATTCTCAGTAAAATAAAACACTTTGTTTAAAATTTAAGATGTATGTTATTGAAAAAATATTACTATTTTAATTGGAAATGTACTTTTTAAAAATATATGTGTTATCAAGAATGTATGTATCACCACATAAATATATGTAATATTTTAAATTATGATTATCCATATGTAAAAAATTTTAATTTTTTAGTTTTCATTTAAAAATATTTATTTGCTTTTCTTGGAAATACTTACTAAGACTAATATAATAAAATAATACGGCTCAAAATAATAAAATAATTCTCAGTAAAAAGAAAAAAAACATTTTGTTTTAAATTTAAAATGAATGTTTTTAATAATATTAACATTTTAATTCTAAATGCACTTTTTAAAAATGTGTGTTACCAAGAATTTATATATTACCACATTATTATATGTAATCGTTTCTACTTATGAAAGATGTTTAGGAAAATATTTTTATATCTTTAAAATATAAGAAATCTATATGTATAAAACGTTTTGAGTATACATTTAAAAATAGAGTTAACAAATTTTTGTAGAAATAATGCTTTTGATGATGTAATGCTCAAATTAATAAAATAAATTCTGAGTAAAAAAAAACATTTTTGTTTAATGTTTAAGATGTATGTTATTAAAAAATATTACTATTTTAATTCTATATGTAATTTTTAAAAATGTGTGTTACCAAGAACTTATTTATCACCACATAAATGTATGTAATCGTTTCCACTTATGAAAGATCTTTAGGAAAATATTTTTATGTTAGATATCTAAAAAAAACTATACATAAATAAAAATGTAAATTTTTTTGAGATGTCGTTTAAAAATATTTACTTGCTTTTCCCGGAAATACTCTCTTTATCTTTGACAAGGAATAGAATTTCTCAACACATTTTAGTATATAAAGGAACTTTTCTTTCCTTAAACAGATAAAAAAAATTCAGTTTTAAAATTGCTTCTAAATCCTTTAGGAAACTTTTTTATGAAAGAGAATTCTTAAAATGAAAGGGAAATGCTGGATAAAAACTATTGATTTTCTAAGAATAAAGTAAAACAAATGTTCATTAAATTAAAGAATTAGAAAAGTTTTAGATAAATGGGATCTCAGAAATCCGTTTCATCTCTCACATTAGGGATCTATAGTATTTATATATAATACTAAAATCTTCGTGATGTTTTATGTAATAATTTTAAAAAATATTAAGACAAACATACAAAATTCTTTATTTCTATGATAAATATTTTAATAAAAAATGTTTACGACTGTATAGATTTTCAGTCAATTACAAAAATCTGTTTTTTATGTCAAAGAACACAAATATTAAAATTCAAAAAATGTTAATAAAAAATTATCATTTTCACCTTTTCATACCTTTAAAACTATCAGATTTACAAACATATCTTTTAACATAATTAGAAAAAATTATTATCTTTACACACATATCTCAGGCGTTTTTGAAAAGTAAAAAACACTTTTGTTAGAAAGTTTTAAATAAAACTCAATCTGTTCTTAAAAAAATTGTGTTAAAGATAATGCGCATGATTATTAAAAATATAATTAAGTTTTAGACAAACTTAAGTGTATGAAAACATACAACAATATATCAAAATAATTTAGAACCTAAATTTGTACATATATAAGACACACACAGATATTTATATGCATATATATATATATATCTATATATATATATATATATATATATATATATATATATATATATATATATATATATATATATATATATATATATATATATATTACACACACACACACACATATATATATATATATATATATATATACATATAAATATATTTAATCGTTTTCAACTATGAAAGATATTTAGTAAAATATTTTTATATGTTTTATATCTAATAAATCTATATGTAAAAAAATGTAATATTTTAGCTTTCGTTTATTTGCTTTTCTCGGAAATAATTTCTTAAGCTGCTTTTGTGCACTTTAGAGTTAACAATTCTTTGTAGAATTATTCTTTTACTCATGCCATTTTAACTGCTTAAAATAATAAAAGACATTCTCAGTAAACTAAAAAACACTTTGTTTAAAATTTAAGATGTATGTTATTTAAAATATTAACATATTAATTCTGGATGCACTTTTCAAAAATGTGTGTTACCAAGAATTTATTTATCACCACATAAATATATGCAACCGTTTTCACTTATGAAAAATCTTCAAGAAAATATTTTTTATGTATTATATATCTAAAAAATCTATACATAAATAAAAATGTAATTTTTTTAGCTCTCGTTTAAAATATTTACTTGCTTTTCTCAGAAATACTCTCCTAAGATAATTTTGTACTGTTTAGAGTTAACAAATCTTTGTACAATTAATTTTTTTATTGGTGTAATTTTAACTGCTCAAAATAATAATAGAAATTCTAAATAAAAAAAGAGCACTTTGATTAAATTTTAAAATATATGTTATTGAAATATATTACTGTTTTATTTCCAGATGTACTTTTTAAAAATATTTGTTACCAAGAATTTATTTGTGACGACATAAATATATAACCGTTTTCCCTTATGAAAGATATTTAGGAATATATTTATATATGTTTGATATCTATTAAATCTACACGTAAAAAATTTAATTTTTTTTTAATGTTTTTGTTTAAAAATACTTACTTTCTTTTCTCGGAAATACTCTCTTAAGGTATTTTTCTACTGTTTATAGTTAACAAATCTTTGTAGAAAAAATACTTTTACTGGTGTAATTTTAAATGCTCACAATAATAAAAGAAATTCTCATGTTTTAAATTAAAAGATGCATGTTAATAAAAAATATTAATATTTTAATTCTAGATGCACATTTTAAAATCGTGTATAACCAAGATTTTATTTATTACCACATAAATATATATAACCATTTTCAATTAAGAAAGATCTTTAAGAAAATATTTTTATGTGTTTGATATCTATTAAATCTACAGTAAAAAATGTAAATTTTTTTAATGTTTTTGTTTAAAATATTTACTAGCTTTTCTCAGAAATACTCTCTTGAGGTATATTTCTAATGTTTAGAATTAACAAATCTTCGGAGAAATAATACTTTTACTGATGCAATTTTAAATTCTCACAATAATAAAAAAAAATCTCATTAAAAAACTCTATGTTTTAGATTAAAAGATGTATGTTATTAAAAATATTAATATTTTAATTCTATATGTAATTTTTAAAAATGTGTGTTCCCAAGAATTTATTTATCACCAC
>CM063500.1:75849924-75882424 GCA_032207245.1 Pardosa pseudoannulata | reverse complement strand
CGTTTGAAAATAATAATAATAATGAATATAAAATTAAAGATTAAAAAATCACAATTTTTAAGGGGTTACTGAAAATAAATTTTACAATTGAATATAATTTGATTCCTCACTTTTTTTTTTTTGCTATTTTGCTAAAGTGTGTCTATTTTAAAGGTGTTAAAATAAAATTCACTGAGAAAATATTTATAAATTTATTATTAAATGGAACTATATTTGCTGTCCTATTTATAGGACAGTGGTCCAATATGTTTAAGAAGGATACAACTATACGAAAGATAATTCATTCTTTTAAAATACCGATAATAATGATGAAAAATAGGAAAATGTTATTCTCAATTTATAAATGAGAAGCCGCTATGCAAAACACATGTATTTATGCCAACTATCCATCTTAGTTTCAGCATAAAATAATTTTGCATATATTTACTTAATACAGTGAGTGTTACCGAAGTCAGTCTAAGTACATGTAAACATCAACTTGTATCCGTCTTTCTAAAATGCGATAAGGTTTAAAAATAAATCCACACCGGTAAAATGAGATATATTCACTGATTAAACTTTATTTTAGAAGGAGGAAGGGAAACTGTAGTGAGGAAGAATGAGGTATCAATAATAAAGTGAGATAAAGAAATATATTTCCTACACCTCCATCTAAATATTGAAGAATAAAAAGACGTTTTATTGTGTTATGAGTTGTAGAGAAAATAAGTAGAAGTAAAAGCGTATCTCTTCGCTGAGAGGTAGGAAAAAGAAAGGGAAAAAGAAGCAGTAAATACAGAAGTAGAATATGTTTAAGAATGATAAAACTATCGAAAGATAATTCTTATTTTTTAATATTCTGATGATAATGATGAAAAATAGGAAAATGTTATTCTCAATTTAAATCTGAGGAGCCACTGTGCAAAACAGGTGTATTTATACTAACTATCCATCTTATTTTTATCATAAAATTATTTTGCATACATTTACTTAATACAGTGAGTGTTACCGAACTCAGTCTAAGTGCATGTTAACATCGACTTGTATCCATCTTTCTAAAATGCGATAAGGTTTAAAAATAAACCAACCTTTAGAATGAGATATACCCACTGATGAAACTTTATTGTAGAAGGTGAATGTGAACACGTAGCGAGGAAGAATGAGATATCTATAATAAAGTGGATAAAGAAATCTATTTCCTACACCTCCTTCTAAGTATTGAACAAAAATGACGTTTTATTGTGTTCTCAGATGCAGTGAAAAAAAGCAAAAGTAAAAGCAAACCTCTTAGCTAACACATAGAAAAGAAAAGGAAAAAGAAGCACTAAATACAGAAGAATACGTTTAAGAATAAAGTTGATAAAATTATACTAAAATGGATTTTTTCTTTTAAAATCCCGATGATTATGAAGAAGAGCAGGAAAATGTTATTATCAATTTAGAACTGAGAAGCCACTCTGAGAAACAGGTATATGTATGCAAACCATCCATCTTAGTTTTAGCATAAAATAATTTTGCATATATTTACTTAATACAGTGAGTGTTATCGAATCAATTAGCTGGATTATCATGTCTAGACTGCCCGTCTGAGAAATTGATACAAAACTGTACTACGTCATACTGTAATCCGATTGAATTCAAAGTGATTTCTGTTATTTATCTATATAAAACCATTTTGCATATATTTACTTAATACAGTGAGTGTTACCGAACTCAGTTAAGTACATGTAAACATCAACTTGTATCCATCGTTCTAAAAGGCGATAAGGTTTAAAAATAAATCTCCAGCGGCAAAATGAGATATATTCACCGATTAAACTTTATTTTAGAAGGAGGAAGAGAAACTGTAGTGAGGAAGAATGAGGTATCAATAATAAAGTGAGATAAAGAAACCTATTTCCTACACCTTCATGTAAAAATTGAAGAATAAAAAGTCGTTTTATTGTGTTCTCAGCTGCAGAGAAAAAAGCAGAAGTAAAAGCAAATCTCTTCACTGAGAGATAGAAAAAGAAAAGGAAAAAGAAGCAGTAAATATAGATAAAGAATATTTTAATAGCAAAGATGATAAAACTGTATGACAGATAATTATTTCTCTTAAAATCATCTCCATCTAAATATTGAAGAATAAAAAGATGTTTTATTGTGTTTTCAGCTGCAGAAAAAAATAGCAGAAGTAAAAGCAAATCATTTAGCTGAGAGATAAAAAGAGAAAAGGAAAGAAAAGCAGTAAGTACTGAAGTAGAATATGTTTAAGAAGGATACAACTATACGAAAAGTAATTCTTTCTTTTAAAAACCCGATGATAATGATGAAAAATAGGAAAATGTTATTCTCAATTTATAAATGAGAAGCCGCTATGCAAAGTAAAATATATTTATGCCAACTATCAATCTTAGTTTTACGAAAAAGTCATTTTGCATTTATTTACTTAATACAGTGAGTGTTACCGAACTCAGTCTAAGTACATGTAAACATCAGCTTGTATCCGTCTTTCTAAAATCCGATAAGGTTTAAAAATTAATACCCATCTGCAAAATGAGATATATCCATTGATTAAACTTTATTTTAGGAGTAGGATGTGAAACCGCAGAGAGGAAGAATGAGGTATCAATAATAAAGTGAGATAAAGAAACCTATTTCCTACACTTTCATCTAAATATTGAAGAAGAAAAACGTTTTCTTGTGTTCTCAGCTGCAGAGAAAATATATGAAGTAAAAGCAAATATATTCGCTGAGAGATAGAAAAAGAAAAGGAAAAACAAGCAGTAAATATAGATAAAGAATATTTTATTAGCAAAGATGATAAAACTCTACGAAACATAATTATTTCTCTTAAAATCATCTCCATCTAAATATTGAAGAATAAAAAGATGTTTTATTGTGTTTTCAGCTGCAGAAAAAAATAGCAGAAGTAAAAGCAAATCAAGTAGCTGAGAGATAAAAAGAAAAAAGCAAAGAAAAGCAGTAAGTACTGAAGTAGAATATGTTTAAGAAGGATACAACTATACGAAAAGTAATTCTTTCTTTAAAAAACCCGATGATAATGATGAAAAATATAAAAATGTTATTCCAATTTAGAACTGAGAACATACTGTGCAAAACAGATGTATTAATAACAACCATCCATCTTAGTTTTAGCATAAAATCATTTTGCATATATTTACTTAATACATTGAGTGTTTCCGAACTCAGTCTAACTACTTGTAAACATCAACTTATATCCGTATTTCTAAAATACGATAAGGTCTAAAAATAAATCCCAATCGGCAAAATGAGATATATCCACTGATTAAATTATATTTTAAAAAGAGAAAGTGCAACTTTAGCGAAGAAGAATGAGGTATCAATAATAAAGTGAGATAAAGAAACCTATTCCCTACACCTCCATCTAAATATTGTAGAATAGAAAGACGTTTTTTGTGTTCTCACTTGCGGAAAAAAACAGAAATAAAAGCAAATCTCTTTTCTGAGAGGTACAAAAAGTAAAGGAAAAAGAAGCAGTAAAAACAGAAGAAGAATATGTTTAAAAATAAGGATGATAAAACTATACGAAGGATAATTCTTTCTTTCAAAATCCTTATGATAATGATGAAAAACGGGAAAATATTATACTCAATTTAGAACAGAGAAGCCACTGAGCTAAACAGGTGTATTTATGCGAACCATTCATCTTAGTTTTAGCGTAAAATCATTTTGCATATATTTACTTAATACAGTGAATGTTATCGAACTCAGTCTAATTTCATGTAAACATCGACTTCTATCCGTATTTCTAAAATGCGATAAAGTTTAAAAAGAAATCCCCACCGGCAAAATGAGATATATTCACTGATTAAACTTTATAAGGAGGAAGTGAAACTGTAGCGAGGAAGAATGAGTTATCAATAATAAAGTGAGATAAAAAAAACATATTTCCTACATCTTCATATAAATATTAAAGAATAAAAAAAGGTTTTATTGTGTTCTCGGAAAAAAAGCAGAAGTAAAAGCATATCTAAACGCTGAGAGATAGAAAAAGAAAAGAAAAAAGAAGCAGTAAATGCAGAAGAAGACTATGTTTAAGAATAAACATGATAAAACTGTACGAAAGATAATTATTTCTTTTAAAATCCCGATGATAATGATGAAAAATAGGAAAATGTTAATATTTATTTAAAATTGAGAAGCCACTTTTCAAAACATGTGTATTTATGCCAACCATCCATCTTATTTTTAGCATAAAATCATTTTGCATATATTTACTTAATACAGTGAGTGTTTCTGAACTCAGTCTAATTACATGTAAACATCGACTTTTATCCGTGTTTCTAAAATGCGATAAAGCCCAAAAATAAGTCCCCACCTACAAAATAATATATATTCACTGATTAAACTTTATTTTAAAAGGAGGAAGTTAAACTGTAGCGAGGAAGAATGAGGTATCAATAATAAAGTAAGATAAAGAAACCTATTTCCTACACCTTCATCTAAATATTGAAGAATAAAAAGACATTTTATTGTGTTTTCAGCTGCAGAGAAAAAAAAGCAGAAGTAAAAGCATATCTCTTCGCTGAGATATGCAAAAAGAAAAGGAAAGATAAATACAGAAGTAGAATATGTTTAAGAATTACAAAACTATACGAAAGGTAGTTCCTTCTTTTATATTTGAAATTAAATATTGTATATTCTACCCGAAATTAAATATTGTTAAAGTTTAAACGCTGCTTCTATTTTATGAATCGCAACACGTGCTGCTAGAAATGAATTGTTAACTAAGCCTGGCCTTAAAAACTGTACGAATGCCGTTGTAATATATTTAAATTATATAAGCTATTTCCAATTGTTATATTTGTATCTATATGAAAATAAAAGATTATAACTCTAAATTAATAATCTGCAGAAAATATTTAAACTGGCATCAACATGCCAGTTAATTACTTTCCTTTTTCTGTCCGAATTTAAAAACAGAATTACTCACATTCCTAACAGTACTTTATATACAGTAAAATTTACTATTAAAAGTATTTAGAAATTAGCTAAGCACTCATTTCTAAACTGTATATCTAAAAAAAAGCTAAACGTTAATACTATATCAGTAGTCACCCAATAAAACGCAAATAGTTTATCTAATTTTTACCTTAAAGTGTATTTATATTTCAGAAACAGGTAAATATTCAGAAATAGCCTTAAATTTGTGTAATTGATGCATTGAATCCATCATTCTAAAATGCTAAAAAAATTCAATACGAATCTCCATCAGCAAATTAAGAAACGCCATCATAATAAATTTTATTTTAGAAGTGATTTTATTTTATGAAGTTTTATTTTTCCTAACGCAGCTGGTAATACAGACACTATATGTCTTTCTGCCAATACAAGGATGTGAATCCGTCAATTTAGCACCACAAAAGAAGCACGTGTAGCTTAAATTATGTTACTGATGGGAGTAACAATACACCCTCTGGATCGACCTAATTTAGAGGCAGGGATAAAGACACCCAGACTTGTCCTGTCATACCCAGAGAGCTTGGAGGAAATTGTGACCATGAATATATTTTACGTGCCCAGTCACCTTTAATAAACATGGTGGACCTTCAGCCGGCTCGAGCCTCTAACCCACAACTTTTTAGTTTCAAGATTTCTACCTTAGGTTGACTGAGCTACAACGGCTCTTATTTTATGAAGTGATAGAGTTATAAAAAATCAGGTGTCATTAATAGTAAAGTAATATAAAGAAACATAATATCTACCTCAAAATACTCACGCGTAAAAAGACGTTTTATTGTGTCCTCAACTGCAAAATATTTCACTGAAAAACCTTTTCTATCTCTTCCCTCAGAGATAGAAAAGGAAAAGAATAAAGAATCAGTAAATTCTAAAGGAGAGTATGCTTTAAACTTAAGATGAAAAAACTATGCGATAATTATTTCTATTAAGATCCCAAAGTTAAAGAAGGGAAATAGTAACATATATTATCGCCTTAAACTAAGAAAGCCACTGTGCTAAAGGTATGACATTCATCTTAAACACGTTTCGGAACTGGTGTAAAAATTCTTCTCGGAAAACGAAACTATATTTCTTGTAAATGGTAATATAAATAGAACCATTATGTTCTATATGTGTCATTGGTTGGAGTTACTTAACTTTTATGTTCAGTTTCTTTTAAGAGAACATAAAGCCTATTGAGATGACTAGACTTCAATCTAATAGTCTATTTTTATTTAATATACAATAATGTTATTTTCTATTTAGAGAAAACTTTTCCTAGAAATAATTTCCTAGAGTCCTTTCCTAGTATCTTCTAACTTCAGAAAAATCATTTAGTTTATATCTGGAAGCGATATACTTTCTTATCATAAATTATATACACTGAGTGTAGAAACTAAAAACTGGAAACCCATTTATGTGTAGGATCTTAGGCCGATTCAAGCCCTGATCCCACAACCATCGAGTTACGAGATAGGTGCCATTGCCGATTTAGCTCCCTCGGTACTTAATTTATGAAGCAAAGCTGTTATGTTAAATGTCGTAACCAGTAAAATAATATAAAGAAATATATTTTTTACCTGAAAATATTGAAGCATAAAAAGATGTTTTATTTTATCCTCAGCTGCAAAATATTTTAATATAAAAACCAGTCTCTTCTCTCAGAGATAGGAAAAGAAAAGATAGTATGTTTGAAGCTTAAGATGATAAAAATGTGCAATAAATCTCTCTATTACGATCCCAAAGTTAAAGAATTAAAATAGTAACATATTATTATCGCCTTAAACTAAGAAAGACACTGTGCAAAAGGTATGACATTCATCTTAGTTCGAAAAAAACACTTTTCGGGACAGGTGTAAAAATTCTTCTCGGGAAAACGAAACTGTCTTTCTTGTAAATGGTAATATAAATAGAATTATTTTGATCTATATGTGTCGCTGGTTGGAGTTATTTAACTTTTATGTATAGTTTCTTTTAAGACCACATAAAATCTTTTAAGCTGAAAAGATTTCAATCTAATAGTGTATTTTTTATTTAATATAAAATAATGTTATTTTCTATTTAGAACAAACTTTTCCTAGAAAACCTTTCTTACAGTTAATAACCTTCTAACTTCCGAAAAATCATTTAGTATTTTTCTGGAAGCGAAATACTTTTTATCATAAATCATGTACCGTAAGTGTAAAAACTAAAAACTGGAAAACCTTTTATCTGCAGAATATCATTTGAAATTTGTAAATTACAAATGCATTTTTATATGAAATATAAGCCAATTACTTTTTTATTTTGAAAATATCATTTATATTACTAGGTGTAATATTTTTTTATAAATGCTAATTTTTTTCAACTTCATAACAATTCATAACCGGTTTTAGTTTTTCTTTCATTCTAATGTGTCAGAACATTAATTATTATAAGTTAAAAAACAAAATATACATTTTGATTTAATTCGGTATAAAAAAGTAACTTCTCATTTATATATTTCATAAGTTAATTTACTTGTAAGTGACTTTCTTTTTATACATATCTTTTATAAAGTCTATTTTTATATATTTTACTTGATATGAAAAAAGTAAACAGAGTTTCTAAAACTTTAAGAAATATTAAAAAGCATGGATTTCTTCCTAACATACCTGGTTGTACCTAATATATGTTCAAATATTACTATTAAAATTATTTAGAAATTATCTGGTTAGACTGCCTATCTGAGAAAAAGCTAGAGGTTAATACTATATCAGTAGTAACCCAATAAATCGAAAATAGTTTGTCTAATTTTTAGCATAAAATCATATTAAATGTATTTACATTTCAGAATCATGTAAAAGGTTTAGAAATATCCTTAAATATGAGTAAATGTTGCATTGTATCCGTCATTCTAAAATGTCGATAAAATTCATCTACGAATCTCCACAAGCAAATTGAGAAACATCATCATAATAAATTTTATTTTAAACGTTATTTTATTTTATGAAGTTTTATTTTTCCTAACGCAGCTGGTACTACAGAAATTATATGCATTCATTCCAATACAAGACTGCTAAGCTGTTACCATTTAAGCGCCACCCGAGGAGTACGTGCACCTTAAGGTATCTTACTGTTGGAAGTAACATTACACACTGTGGGTCCTCGTAATTTAGAAGCAGGGACCACGGCAAAGCTCCACAGTTCTTGTTGTGTCTCTCCCAGAGAGCTTGGAGCTATTTTTTAATTTCTGTTATTTTCCCATGTCTGTATAGATATTAGGATTTCTATAAAATAAACAAAAAAAATATCATTTTCCATTTTTGAGATAATTAATGTCCACTGTGTCAAACACTGACAATTATGTTATATAGTAGATTTTATTTATTTGATTGTTCGGTGTAGCTCACTTAGCCAAATTATGGGTTAACGAACAGCATGGATTTTAAGCTGGCTCGAGCCCTTAACCCACAACCATTCAGTTACAAGATTGTTACCTTAGCTGACTGAGCTACAGTGGCTCTTATTTTATCAAGTAGAATCGTTATAAAAAACCTTGTGTAAATAATAGTAAAGTAATATAACAAAACATAATTTCTGCCTTAAAATATTTAAGCATAAAAAGACGTTTCATTGTGTCGTCAGCTGCAAAATATTTAGATGTAAACACCAATTTTTCCCCCACAGATAGAAAAGGAAATGAATAAAGTAGCAGTAAATTCTAAAAGAGAATACGTTTAAGACTTAAGATGATAAAACTGTGTGATAATTCTTTCTATTAAGATCACAAAGTTAAAGAATTAAAATAGTAACATATTATTATCTCCTTAAACTGAGAAAGTCACTGCGCAAAAAGTTATGACATTCATCTTAATTCGAAAAAAACACTTTTCGAAACAGGTGTAAAAATTCTTCTCGGGAAAACGGAACTATATTTCTTGTAAATGGTAATATAAATAGAACCATTATGTTTTATATGTGTCATTGGTTGGAGTTACTTAACTTTTATGTTTAGTTTCTTTTAAGAGAACATAAAGCCTTTTGAGCTGAATAGACTTCAATATAATAGTCTATTTTTTGATTAATATAAAATAATATTATTTTCTATTTAGAGTAAACTTTTCCTAGCAATCCTTTCTCACAGTTAATAACCTTCTAACTTCCGAAAAATCATTTAGTTTATATCTGGAAGCGATATATGTTTTTAATCATAAATCATGTACAATGAGTGCTAAAACTAAAATCTGGAAACCCATTTACCTGCAGAATATCTTCTGAAATTTGTAAATTTCAAATACACTGTTATATGAAATATAAGCCAATTTACTCTTTTAATTTGATAATATCAATTATATTACTCGGTGTAATATATTTCATTTTTTATAAATGCTATTTTTTTCACTTTTCGAATTCTTATCAATTTTTAGTTTTTATTTCAAAGTGTCAGACAAATTAATTATTATAATTTAAAAAAATATATACATTTTCCTTTAATTGGGTATAAAAAATTAACTTGTGATTTACATATATCATAAATTATCTTGCCTGTAAAGGACATTCCTTTTATACATATCTTTTATAAAGACTATTTTTAAATATTTCACTTGAAAAAAGTAAACAAAGTTTCTAAAACTTTAAGAAATATTAAAAAGCATGGATTTCTTCCTAACATACTTAGATGTACCTAATATATGTTCAAATATTACTATAAAATTATTTGGAAATAAGCTGGATACTCATGTCTAAACTGCACGTCTGTGAAAGAGCTAAAGATTAATACTATATTAGTTGTATCCCAACAAAACGCTAATAGTTTGTCCATTTTTTAAATCACAATCATTTTACATGTATTTACATTTCAGAATCATGTAAGGGGTTTAGAAATAACCTTAAATATGTGTTAACCATGAATTCAGTCCATCATTCTAGAGTACAGCTAAGATTCAACTACGAATCACCACCAGATAATTGAGAAATATAATCATAATAATCAATCTATAATTTTATATTAGAAGTGATTTTATTTTATGAAGTTTTATTTTTCCTAACGCAGCTGGTAATACAGACGCTATATGGATTTATGCCTATACAAGGTTGCTAAGCTCTTACCCATAAAATTCAAGCGTGGAGCACGTGTATCTTAAGATATGTTACTGATGGGAGTAACATTACACCCTCTGGTCCTCGTAATTTAGAAGCAGGAACCACGCTGAAGATCCCCAGGCTTGTTCTGTCACTCCCAGAGAGCTTGGAGGACATTGTGACCACGAATATATTTTACGTGACCCAGTCATCTTTAACTAACAAGAATTTAAGTGGACTAGAGCTCCTAACCCACAACCTTTCAGTTACACGATTGCTACCTTAGCTGACTGATCTACCGCTGTTATTATTTTATAAAGTGAAAGCGTTATAAAAATCAGGTGACATTAATAGTAAAGTAATATAAAGAAACATATTTTATACCTCAAAATATTGAAGCATAAAAAGACGTTTTATTGTGTCCTAAGCTGCAAAATATTTATATGTAAAAATCGATCTCTTCCCTTAGAGACAGAAAAGGAAAAGAGGTTTGGTTTGGTTTGGAGCGCTACGGTCTACTGTTTTGCACACGAGGGCTAATGAGACCGGGACCTACGGTTTAAAGCCGATTCCGAACGGCTACGAACATCCATGCCAGCAGCGGGATTCGAACCCACGAACTCCGGTTCTGAAGAGCAGCGCTCTACCATTCGGCCATCGTTCGGCGAAAAGGAAAAGAATAAAGAATCAGTAAATTCTAAAAGAGAGTATGTTTAAGACTTAAAATGATAAAACTGTGTGATAATTCTTTTTATTAAGATCCCGAAGTTAAAGAAGGGAAATAGTAACATATTATTTTCGCCTTAAACTAAGAAAGCCACTGTGCAAAAGATATGACATTCATCTTAATTCGAAAAAAAATCACTTTTCGGAACAGGTGTAAAAATTCTTCTCGGGATAACGGAACTCCATTTCTTGTAAATGGTAATATAAATAGAACCATTTTGTTCTCTATGTGTCGTTGGTTGGAATTATTTGACTTTTATGTTTAGTTTCTTTTAAGAGAACATAAAGCCTTTTACGCTGAACAGACTTCAATCTAATGGTAAATTTTATTTAATATAAAATGATGTTATTTTCTATTTAGAGTAAACTTTTCCTAGAAATCCTTTCCTAGAGTTAATAACCTTCTAACTTCAGAAAAGTAGTTTAGCTTATATCTGTGATCGATATATTTTTTATCATAAATCATGTACATTGAGTGTAAAAACTAAAAGCTGGAAACTCATTTACCCGCAGAATATCTTTTGAAATTTGTAAATTATAAATACATTTTTATATGAAATATAAGCCAATTATCTCTTTTTGAAACATCACTTATATTACTTGGTGTAATATATTTTATTTAGTACTGTAAATGCTATTGTTTTCAAATTTTCGAATTCTTAAAATTTTTTTTGTTTTTATTTTATTTTAAAGTGTTAGATAACTTAATTTTTAAGTTAATAAAATAAAATATACATTTTATATAGTATAAAATGTCATTTTCTATTTAGAGCAAACTTTTCCTAGAAATCCTTCCATAGAGTTAATAAACTTCTAACTTTAGAAAAATCATTTTGTGTATATTTGGAAGCGACATCCCTTTTTTATCATAAATCATATACACTGAGCGTAAAAACTAAAAACTGGAAATCCATTTACCATCAGAATATCTTTTGAAATTTGTAAAATACAAATATATTTTATATGAATTATAAGTCAAATATCTCTTTTTTTTTTAAAAAAAACGTCACTTATATTAATTGGTGTAATATATTTGTTTAGTACTATAAATGCTATTGCTTTTAAATTTTCAAATTCTTAAAAGTTTTTTGCTTGTCTTTTATTTCAAAGTGTCAGATAACTTAATTTTTAAAAGTTAATAAAATGGAATATTCATTTTATTTAATATAAAATGTTATTTTCTATTTAGAGCACACTTTTCCTAGAATTCCTTTTCTAGAGTTAATAACCGTCTAACTTCTGAAATGTCATTTAGTTTATATTTCGTAGAGATATACTTTTTTATCTTTAATCATATACACTGAGTATAAAAACTAAAAGCTTGAATTCCATGTACCCGTAGAATATCTTTTGAAATTTGTAAATTACAAATACATTTTTATATGAAATATAAGCCAATTATCTGTTTTATTTTGTAAACATCAATTATATTAGTTGATGTAATATATTTTATTTTTAGTACTATAAAAGCTATTGTTTTCAAATTTTCGAATTCTTAACAGTTTTTAGATTTTTTTTTATTTTAAATTGTCAGACAACTTAATTATTATAAATTAAATATATATATATATATATATATATATATATATATATTATATATATATATATATATATATATATATATATTGCTTTAATTGGATATAATAAGATAACTTCTGATTTACATATTTCATAAATTAAGGAACTTTCCGTTTATACATATCTTTTATAAAGTCTATTTTTAAATATTTTACTTGACATTAAAAAAGTAAATGGTTTTTTTCTCAAAAACATCATTTATATTACTTGTTGCAATATATTTTTTAGTACTATAAATGCAATTGTTTTCAAATTTTCCAATTCTTAAAAGTTTTTTGCTTGTATTTGTAAAAATAATGTTATGCTGGCCTAGTTTTAGAGAAAGAAGAAATTAGTACTTATAAATAAGCACATGGAGAAATCACTCTTGATTAAATGAATTTATACAATTAAATAAATACCCAAGGAATACAACTGTAATCAACTTATGATTTGTGTATATCGATGACTGCTCTCGAGTTGGATACGGCCCTAAAAACGATATGGCGATGATTTGTCTCAGAAGGTCTATCCCGCAAGCCACGGATGCCAGCAGCTTTCTCCTTCTACTCTCCTATGGTCACCACCTTGTCCTCTAAAAAAATCAGACTGCCTTGTGGAGAAAAAAAATGGGGTCCACTCCAGAACGGCGGGAGGTCAGAATTCCCCAAACCAACGGACCCTTCTGTTGGTTAGAAGTCCAAAGTTTCTTTCCAGTTCAAACCGGTCCTGTTCTGGTATTACTTTGAAGATGAAAAACGGGAAGAGGTAAAAGAAGCTGAACCGAATGTAACTTAAAGTTACAGTTTGTCTTTTATTTTGAAGTGTCAGATAACTTAATTTTTTTAAAGTTAATAACTTAAAATACACATTTTATTTCAATCGGGTATAAAAAATTAATTTCTGATATACATATCTCGTAAATTATCTTACTTGTAAGCAAATTTCTTTTTATACATTTCTTGTTTATATTAAAGACTATTTCTAAAAATTTTCTTGAAATTATAAAATTAAACAAGTTTCTAAAACTTTGATGGGTATCAAAATAAGTGTTCAAAATGAATTGAGAATGGAAATCTTTCTAATCTGAATTACATTTCGCGCAGTATAAATTGAAGCAAGTGCATTAATCAGAGATTTTTTCTTTGACATTGTTACATACATTATTCTATGTGTAATACAACAGGAATTAGATACTAATTTACACGAATCTACAAGTATTTATATTTTTATTCCAATTTTGAAATTTTAAGGGTAAATGCTTTATTGATCTTTAATGTCACTTGATTTATGAAGTATTTAATTCACATCATTTAAAAACGAGTTATACAATCATCTTATTTATGTATCTTCGAATCATGAAATATATAGAAGATTAATATGCACTTTATTTATATATTTTTAGCAGACATTTAAAGAACAAAATGTTATTCTTTAAATATTTTTGTAAACGTTTTGTAAATTTTTGTAAAATTGGAATGTTAAAACTAAACAAAGTTTTTAATACTTTCAGGAATATTAAAAAGCGTGTTCAAAACGGATTTAGAATGGAGATCTTTCTAATCTGAATTACATTTCACGCAGTATTGAAGCAAGTGCATTAATCAGAGATTTTTTTTCTTTGACATTGTTACATACATTATTATCTGTGTAATATGCCAGAAACTAGATACTAATTTACACAAATCTACAAGGACATTCATATTAATATAATTATTCCAATTTTGTAATTTTAAGGGTAAATGCCTTATTAATATTTAATTGCACTTGTTTTATCAAATATTTTATTAACATAATTTAATTAACAAAAGTTACGCAATCACCGTATTTATGTATCTTTGAATTATGAAATACATTGAAGCTTAATACGGAATTTTTTATATATTTTTAGCAGACATCTATAAAACAAAATGTAACATTCTTTAAATATTTTTCTAAAATTTATTAGTAATTAACTTTTTCCAGTTGAATGTATATAAGTATAAATTACTTAACTCTAATTTATTAAATTGCAGAAAATATTAATGTCGTCTGTTTTCACATTAGGTAATTTACTGTTTTTCCAAAGATTAAAAACCGGAGTATATTTGAGATATGTTGAAATGTAACAGTTCAATTTATTTAAAAATTAGTTATTATCATGTCTAGACAACCAGAATAACATTGTATCTCAGATTTATATAATATCAAGTAAAAAATATTTTTGCATTTTATACCTTAAAAAGTGCTTATTAATTTAATGGAGACTTACCGTAAACTATCTTTAATATATTACTTTTAATTATTTATTCTTTAATGTATTTCATAATTAAGTATAAAATTTCTGAAATATCTTTAAATTATTAGTAAATACATTTTTTATCATCCGTAATTGTAGATAAAATTCTACTATGACTTTTCTTTAAAAGAAAGAGAAACATGAAAAGAATGAACTTTTCTTAACAAATTGTATGCGGGACATGTATAAGTACGTTTTCTGACGAATAATACTTAAACGCGGGTCACGTACTAGTACGGGTTAGTGAAACAACATGATTTGTTTGTGGGTACAAAAATAACGGTATATACAGGAAAAGGAAACTGGATGTTCTTGACTACTACATAGATTCTGGAAATATTTAGACAAATAAAAACTAGTTTTTATATTGTTAGTTTTATGATTGCTCTTTTCTTTTTTTATAATGTAAATAAGTTTATGTATAACATAATTTGAAAAAATTAAAACTATATACTAATATTTCTATTTGATTTTTGATATTTACGATACTATTATAAACTAGCATACAGCCCGTCATATGACGGGGTCAGTAAAATTTTTAATTTTCCAAAATTGTAAAGTAACTTATGAGGCAGGTAAAAAAAATGGTTTGTTTTTTGGCTGAGAATTATCTTGCAACAAAAATTAATCGATGATTCCTTTTAAAATTATCACATATGTACCCAATCTATTATTAAAGCCAAATATAAAAGAAAATTATTTACGTCAAATCTCAGGTCAATAATAAACGTATGAAAATAAGGCATGATTTAAATAATTTAAAATAAGAAATGATTCAATGAGATGGTTAAAGGAATGACGTCATAATGCTAGAAAAAATTTATTTTTACCTATTTGCTGTGTGATAAATTGATAAATTTAATCGACTGCTCTTAACCGAGGAAAATCAGAATTGAAATAATGGCATTAAAAGCTAGAAAAGAGGTTAAGGGGTGGATTTCGAACTTTTTAAAGAAGGCAGTATTTTTCGCTGTGACATGAAGCATATTTATACCAATTTATTTTAGAATCGGATCGATAGATTGGGAGAAGATAAACATTACTCTCTTTGAATTTTGCTAACTATGGATGCCTCTATTCATTCCAGGTCCAACCGCTTCATAAAATCGAGGACAGACGTACAGATAACTTAGGCTATTATTATATAGGGGATTTATCCACTTAAACATATATTTTTTGTCTACAAAAATCTTATGGTTGTTATTTATATATTTCTATTTATATATTTGTATATATATTTCAAAATAAAATACGAATAGTTGATTACAAAATTAATTAATTTGTGATCTATTGATATTTAACTGATTAACTACAGTCAAGCTCGAAGCACCCGTTCCCGGTAATATTCCGCTGCGAAATGCACCCACACACAATGTGTTAATAAAAAAGAATTGAAAGTGTAGGAAAGAAAAATAGGCTTCTATAATTGAGCAATTAAAAGAAACCTATTTCTTTCCCCAACCCACGTCTAAATATTTTTCTAAGCATAAAAATATGTTTGTATCCTTAGTGGAAAAAATCTCGCTTGCTGAGTAATAGAAAAAACGGGACTAAAGTAACAGTAAAAAGAAGAGTAAGTTTAAGATTTCAGATGATAAAATGACTGAAAAATTATTCCTTTCGTAAAGATTCCATAGTTAAGGAAGAGTAATTATAGAGAAGAGTAATTCTCGTTTCAGTACTGGGAAAGTCAGAACAGAAAAGTAGTATATATATGGCATTCATCTTTCCTTGGAAACACACTTTACGGGACAGGTGTGAAAACTCTTCTCTTAGAAAATAGGTTTATTCTCTTGTAATTGAAATAGAGAAACCATTTCGTTTTCTATATTATGGTGTTCATGAAGCTTTCTTTTTTTAATTTACTTAGAAAATGAGTTTTGGTTTTCATGTAAATAAAATAATGAGAGAAATCATTTCGTTTTTTTGTATGCTGGTGGTTTAGTCAGTTATTTTATTTGTATTTAAAAGTTTTCTTAAGAGTAATTTCATTTAAGAGATCTCATATCTCCTAAACGAATTTTGTTCATACTAAAAGTGATCTCTTTTATTTTTCTAACCCCTTCTATGGTGAAATGTTACTACTCAAATTATTTAAAAATTAGTTATTCTCATGTCTAGACTATCAGACCGGCATTGTATCTCAGGATATCAAAGATTTATATAATATCTGTTAAAAATACTTTTGTATTTTTATACCTTAAAAAGTTTATCAATTTCACGGAGACTTAACGTAAACTATATTTAATATATTACTTATAATTATTTATTCTTTAATGTTTTTAATAATTAAGTACAAAATTTCTGAAATCTCTTTATATTATTTGTAAACATCTTTTATATCATTCTTAAATGTGGATAAAGTTTTACTATGATTTTTCTCTGAAAGAAAGAGAAACATCAAGGCAATAAACTTTTCTTAATTGTATGTGGGAACGTACTAGTACGTTTTCTGAGGATTGATACTTGAGCGCAAGTCACGTACTAGTACGGGTTAGTCTAACAGCATGGTTTGTTTGTGAGTACAAAAATAACGGTATATACAGGAAAAAGAAGCCGAATGTTCTTGTTTACTACACATATTCTGGATATATTTAGACAAATAAAAAATTGTTTTTACATCATTAGTTTTAAAATTGCTAAATTTTTTATAATATAAAAATGTTTATATAAAACATAAATCGAAAATTTAAAACTATATACTAATATTTCTATTTGATTTTACATATTTACGGTACTATTATTAATTTATCCAATAAAAATATTTTTTTTTCGTTTATAAAAATCTTATGGTGGTTATTTGTGTATTTCTATTTATATATTTGTTTATATATTTCAATATAAAATACGAAAAGTTGGTTAAAAAATTAAATGATTTTCGATCTATTGATATTTAACTGATTAACTACATTTACGTGCAAAACGCCCGCTCCCGGTACAATTCCGCTACAAAATGTACCGGCACACAATGTGTTAATAAAAAAGAAATGAAACTGTAGGAAAGAAAAATAGGCATCTATCATTGAGCAATTAAAAAAAACCTATTTCTACCCCAACCCAAGTCTAAATATTCTTTTAAGCATAAAAATATGTTTGTATCCTTAGTGGAAAAAATCCAAAGTAAAAGCAAATCTCGCTTGCTGAGTAATAAAAAAAGGGAATAAAGTAACAGTAAAGAGATAAGAAGAGTAAGTTTAAGATTTAAAATGATAAAACTATCTGAAAAATTATTCCTTTAGTAAATATTCTATAGTTAAGGAAGAGTAATAATAGAGAAGAGTAATTCTCGTTTCTTCAGGACTGGGAAAGTCAGAAAAGAAAAGGAGTGTATTTACAGCATTCATCTTTCCTTGAAAACACACTTTACGGGACAGGTGTGAAATCGCTTAGGAATGGGATTGTTTTCTTGTAAATGATATAGAGAAATCAGTTCCTTTTCTATATTATGGTGTTCATGAAGTTTTCTTTTTTTAATTTACTTAGAAAATAGGATTGTTTTTCATGTAAATAAAATAAAATGAGAGAAATTATTTCGTTTTTTGTATGCTGGTGGTTTAGTCAGTTTTTTTATTTCGTATTTAAAAGTTTTCTTAAGAGTAATTTCATTTAAGTGATCTCATATCTCCTAAACGAATTTTGTTCATACTAAAAGTGATCTCTTTTATTTTTCTAACCCCTTCTATGGTGAAATGTTACTACTCAAATTATTTAAAAATTAGTTATTCTCATATCTAGACTTTCAGACTGACATTGTATATCAGGTTATCAAAGATTTATATAATATCTGTTAAAAATACTTTTGTATTTTTATACCTTAAAAATGTTTATTAATTTATTGGAGACTTACCTTAAATTATATTTAATATATTACTTTTAATTATTTATTCTTTAATGTATTTAATAATTAAATATAAAATTTCGGAAATATCTTTAAATTATTTGTAAACACTGTTTTATCATTCTTAAATGTGGATAAAATTTTAATATGACTTTTCTCTCAAAGTGAAATCAAGAGAATAAACTTTTTTTAATTAAAAATAATTGAAACTGTAGGAAAGAAAATTAGGCATCTATCACAGAGCAATTAAAAGAAACCTATTTCCTCCCCCAAATCTCATCTAAATATTCTTCTAAGCATAAAAAGATATATGTGTCCTTTGGGAAAAGAGTCAATAGTAAAGCAAATCTCCTCGATGAGTAATAGAAAAAGGGAATAAAGTAACAGTAAAGAGATGAGAAGAGTATGTGTAAGATTTAAGATGATAAAACTGTCTGAAAAATTATTCCTTTCGTAAAGACTCTATAGTAAAGGAAGAGTAATAATAGAAGAGAGTAATTCTCGTTTCTTCAGGACTGGGAAAGTCAGAAAAGAAAAGGAGTGTATTTACAGCATTCATCTTTCCTTGAAAACACACTTTACAGGACAGGTGTGAAATCGCTTCTCTTCAAATATAGGATTGTTTTTCATGTAAATAAAGTAATGAGAGAAACCATTTCGTTTTCTGTATGCTGGTGGTTTAGTCAGTTTTTTTTAGTTTGTATTTAAATGTTTTCTTAAGAGTAATTTCATTTAAGAGATCTCATATCTCTAAAAGAAATTCATTTAAGCTAATTGTAATGTCTTTTATCTTTCTAACCAAATCTCTAATCAGATTATTCAGAAATTAGATGGATTATCTGTATAATTAGATGTTTTCTTGTAAATGAAATAGAGAAACCATTTCTTTTTTCTATTTTCTGGTTTTGAGGAATTTTCCTTTTTTTTTAATTTATATTTAAAAGTTTTCTTAAGAGTAATTTTGATACATCTCATATCTCTAAAAGAAATACACTTATGCTAATAGTAATCTCTTTTATCTTGATAACCCCTTCTATGTTGAAATGTTACTAATCAAATTATTCAGAAATTAGATGAATTATCAAGTCTCGATTATCTGTCTAATAAACTTATAAATGATTGTACTGTATCAGGTTGTAACTCTAGAAAACTTGAAATATTTATTGCTATTTTATCTTAAAACCATCTCTTTAATGTACTTACATTACAGAATCAAATAAACAATTTGGAAATTATTCTAAATACATGTAAACAGTTCCTTGTAATCGTCATTTTTAAAAGCTGACGAGATTCCACTATGAATTTTCTCCTGTAACAAGAAAAAATAGCTAGATTATTTTATTCTAGAAAAAACAAATGAAACTATAACTAAGAATAATATGGTATCAATAATAAAATAAGTGAAAGAAACCGCTTTCGTATCCTAACCTCCTCTCAATATTGAAACATTAGAAGATTTTTGTGTCCTCAGATGAAAAAAATTACCTTAAGTAAATGCAAATCTTGTCTCTGACAGATAAGAAAGGAATAATAAAGCAGTAAAGAGTAAAGAGAGTGTGTTAAAGATTTACGATAATAAAACTGTACGAAAAATTATTTCTTTCGTAAAGATTCCATAGTTAAGGAAGAGTAATAATAGAGAAGAATAATTCTAGTTTCAGGACTGAGAAAGTCAGAACAGAGGAGACGTATATTTACGGCATTCATCTTTCCTTGAAAAAACACTTTACGGGACAGGTGTGAAAACGTTTCTCTTAGAAAATGGGATTGTTTTTCTTGTACATGAAATAATGAGAGAAATCATTTCGTTTTCTGTATGCTGGTTGTTCAGGCATTTTTTTTTTATTTTATGTTTAAAAGTTTTCTTAAGAGTAATTTTGATACAACATCTCATATCTCTAAAAGAAATTCATTTAAGCTAATTGTAATGTATTTTATTTTTCTAACCAAATCTCTAATCAAATTATTCAGATGTTATATGGATTATCAAGTCTCAATTATCCAACTGAGAAAGGTATAAAGGCTTGTACTATTTCAGGTTGTAACCCGAGTTGTCATAAAATATTTATTGCTTTTTTTCGTTAAAATCATCTCTTTAATGTATTTACATTGCAGAATCAAGAAAAAGATTCGGAAATTATTTTAAATATGTGTAGATACTTCCTTGTATCTGCCATTTTTAAAAGCTGATAAGATTCCACTATAACATGAAAAAAATAGCTAGATTATGTTTTCCAGAAAACAATGAAACTATAACAAAGAACAATATCTATAATAAAAGAAGGTAAAGAAACCAATTTCCTAACTTATAAATCCTCTAAATATTGAAACTTTAAAAGATTTTTGTGTCCTCAGCTGTAAAAAGAAATACCAAAATTAAAAGCAAATCTTCTCTCTGAGAGATAGAATAAAATGAATAAAGTAAGAGTAAAGAGAGTATGTTAAAGATTTTCGATGGTAAAACTGTACGAAAAAATATTCCTTTCGTGAAGTTCCCAGAGTTAAAGAAGAGTTATAATAGAGAAGAGTAATTCTCGTTTCAGGACTGGGAAAGTAAGAACAGAAAAGGAGTATATTTACGGCATTCATCTTTCCTTGAGAAAACACTTTACGGGACAGATGTGAAAACGCTTCGCTTAGAAAATGGGATTGTTTTTCTCTTGTAAATGAAATAATTAGAGAAACCATTTCGTTTTCTGTATGCTGGTGATTCAGACAGTTATTTGTTTAGTTTATATTAAAAAAATTTCTTAAAAGTAATTTCGTTTAAGAGATCTCATATCTGCTAAAAAAATACATTTAAACTAATTGTAATAATACCTTTTATCATTCTAACCAAATCTCTAATCAGATTATTCAGAAATTAGATGGATTATCAAGACTCAATTATCCATCTGATAAAGTTATAAAGGCTTGTACTATATCAGGTTGTAACCCAACTAGTGATAAAATATATATTGCTTTTTTTGTTAAAATCATCTCTTTAATGTATTTCCATTGCAGAATCAAGTAAAAGAATCGGAAATTATTTGGAACTTCCTTGTATCTGCCATTTTTAAAAGCCGATAAGATTCCACTATAACATGAAAAAAATAGCTAGATTATATTTTCCAGAAAAAAATGAAACTATAACAAAAATTAATACGGTACCAATAATAAAAGAAGGTAAAGAAATCACTTTCCTCACTTGTCCATCCTCTAAATATTGAAACATAAAAAGATTTTTG
This sequence comes from Pardosa pseudoannulata, assembly GCA_032207245.1. Lineage (NCBI taxonomy): Eukaryota > Metazoa > Arthropoda > Arachnida > Araneae > Lycosidae > Pardosa > Pardosa pseudoannulata. The sequence continues at coordinate 75,860,811 of CM063500.1, read as the reverse complement.
TGTCCTCAGATGTAAAAAGAAATGCAAAAAGTAAGAGCAACTCTTCTCTCTGAGAGATAGAAAAAAATGAATAAAAAAGGAGTAAAGAGTAAAGAGAGTATGTTTGAGATTTACGGTGATAAAACTGTACGAAAAAATATCCCTTTCGTGAAGATCCCAGAGTGAAGGAAGAGTCATAATAGAGAAGAGTAATTCTTGTTTCAGGACTGGGGAAAGTCAGAATAGTAAAGGAGTATATTTACGGCATTCATCTTTCCTTGAAAAAACACTTTACGGGACAGATGTGAAAACGTTTCTCTTAGAAAATGGGATTATTTTTATTTTCTTATAAATGAAATAACGAGAGAAACTTTTTCGTTTTCTATATGCTGGCGGTTCAGACAGTTTTTTTTTATTTTATATTTAAAAGTTTTCTTAAGAATATTTTTGTTACGAAATCTCATATTTCCTAAAAGAAATACATTTAAGCTAATTGTAATGTATTTTATCTTTCTAACCAAATCTCTAATGAGATTATTCAGAAATTAGATGGATTATCGAGTCTCAATCATCCATCTGATATAGTTATAAAAGTTTGTACTATATAAGGTTGTAACCCGCGTTGTCATAAAATATTTATTGCTTTTTTTTCGTTAAAATCATCTCTTTAATGTATTTAGATTGCAGAATCAAGTAAAAATTTCGGAAATTATTTTAAATATGTGTAAATACTTCTTTGTATCTGTCTATTTTAAAAACTGATAAGATTCCACTATAACATGAAAAAAATAGCTAGATTATATTTTCCAGAAAAAAATGAAACTATAACAAAGAATAATACGGTATCAATAATAGAAGAAGGTAAATAAACCACTTTCTTAACTGATCCATCCTCTAAATATTGAAACATTAAAAGATTTTTGTGTCCTCAGCTGTAAAAAGAAATACCAAAAGTAAAAGCAAATCTTCTCTCTGAGAGATAGAAAAAAATGAATAAAGAAAGAGTAAAGAGTAAAGGAAGTATGTTTAAGATTTAAGATGATAAAACTGTAGGAAAAAATATTACTTTCGTGAAGATCCCAAAGTTAAAAAAGAGTAATAATAAAGAAGAGTAAATTGTCGTTTCAGGACTGAGAAAGTCAGAACAAAAAAGGAGTATATTTACGGCATTCATCTTTCTTTGAAAAAATAATTTACGGGACAGGTGTGAAAACTCTTCTCTTAAAAAATGGGATTGTTTTTCTTGTAAGTGAAATGCGAGAAACCATTTCGTTTTCTGTATGCAGGTTGTTCAGGTAGTCTTTTTCTTTAGTTTATATTTAAAAGTTTCATTACAAGTAATTTCGTTTAAGAGATCTCATATCTCTTAAAAGATTTTCATTTATGCTAAATATGATCTCTTTTATATTCCTAACCCCTTCTATGTTGATATGTTACTTCAAATTATTCAAAAATTAGATCAATTATCAGGTTTTGATTATCGATTTAATAAAGTTATAAAGACCTGTACTATATCAGGTTGTGACCCAAGAAAACTCAAAATGTTTATTGTTATATTTTAGCTTAAAACTATATCTTTAATTGTCTTCCCACATAGCACAAAAGTTCTACAGATTGTCGTATGGACGTCTCATTAAAGCAGACTTAATGTCCATAAGATGTCGCGACTTTGTTTTCGGACGTCTTCTCCGATATCGTTGGGAATGAAATAGTTCCCTCTATTTTAGGTCATACAAGGGTCGTCACATTGTGTGACATGATATCGAACGGATGTCGTATGAGTGTCTTAAATGCAGCATCGATTTGTGGACAGCCAGTGTCTTTCCTCTGGACATTTATCCTCTCCCAAAGTACGTCGAAATGAAGTCTTAAATTGGACGTCCATTTATAGAGGTCTTGAGGAGGAGAATTCTTGGATGTCTAAGATGCATATACGATGTCCATTATATGTCGCCTTCTGGACATCTGGATGTCTTATGACTATCCAAAGTAGGTTTCAAATAATGCCAATACCCTTTCGCTCCTAGCGAAATTACCATTCGATGTATATTTTTCTTCTCTTCTGCCCAAAGTATTGTTGTAAAAATTAGGAATACAAGTTATGCCTCAATAAGTATTTAATTTAGAGATAAAATGTTCAGTCCTATTCTTATCAAACTATTTTGGATATATAATATACAAAAAAACATCAAATGGGATGATTTGGGAGCTAGAGAATTAAGGCACACTTACCTTAGATATTTCATTTATATAATACTTTATTTTTACAGAATACATTACAGATTCAAGTATATGATCCAGATATTATACTAAATAGGTGTAAAGACTTCCTTGTAGCTGTCATTTTTGAAAGCTGATCAGATTCCACTATGAATTTTCTCCTGTAACATCAGAAAAATAGCTAGATTATTTTTTTTCGTGCAAAAAAATGAAACTATAACAAAGAACAATACGGTATCAATAATAGAATGAGTTAAAGAAACCTCTTTCCTATCCTATCTGTCCTCTAAATATTGAAGTATTAAAGGATTTTTTTGTCCTCAGCTGAAAAGAAATGCCAAAAGTAAAACCAAATCTTCTCTCTAACAGATAAAAAAAACGAACAAAGAAGGAGTAAAGAGTAAAGAGTGTATATTAAAGATTTAAGATGATAAAACTTTACAAAAAGATATGATCTTTCTGTGAAGATACCAGAGTTAAGGAAGTATAATACTAACATGTTATTCTCGTTTCAGAACTCAGAAAGCTACAGCATAAAAGAGTTATATTTATGGCATTCACGTTGGTTTGAGAAACACTTTAGGGACAGGTGTAAAAGTGACGAGAGAATATAACTGTTTTTCTTTTAAATGGTGCAAGAAATAAAAACATTTCGCCTTCTATTTATGAAAGGTTCGTGGAGGATAACATTCATCTTTAGCTTATAATAAAAGGTATTATTAATTGTATTTTCCTTTAAGCAGTCTCATATGTTCTCCATGATATCAGTTCATGGTAAAAGTGATTTCTTTTGACACAATATACCTTTCTAATCACCTCTATCTTCAAATATTACTAATCAAATTATTTAGAAATTATCTAGATAATCATGTCTAAATTATCCTTTTGATAAAGTTATAAATGTTTCTAATAAAGGCTATCACTATATTAGAATGTAACCCGAAAAAACTGAAATATTTATACATTATTTTGAGCTTAAAACCACCATAATTTACTTACATTTTAGAATCTTGTAAAAGGTTCTAAAATTAATTAAAATATATGTAAACCCATTATTATATCAGTTACACTTAAGGGGTTATTAGACTATTAAATCGACAAAAAATCAGATTTTTCACAAAAATTATATGTTAAAAGAAATTAAGTTCTGGATACTTTAAAGTAATCGGCTTAAAAACAATCCAATATTGAGAGCAGTTACGAATAAAAACGTGTATCAGCACTTTAATGTAAACAAATTTACACTTATAAAATTTTAACTTGATTTTTCTCAAATTGTGTTTTTATATAACACACATATTATCTCAAAATGTTTTTAATATTTTTGCAGGTTATATACAATATAACTTTCATTCGATTGAACCTAAATCATCATGTATATTTCCTTTTATATATATATATATATATATATATATATATATATATATATATATATATATATATATATATATATATATTTATATTTATATAGATAGATATATAGATAGATAGATATAAATATATATATACATATATAAATATATACATATATACATATACATATACATATACATACATATATATATATATATATATATATATATATAGATATATATATATATATACATATATATATATACATATATATATATATACATATATATATATATATATATATATATATATATATATATATATATATATATATATATATATATATATATTATATATATATATATATATATATATATATATATATATATATATATATATATATATATATATATATATATATATATATATATATATATATATATATATATATATATATATATTCATATTTCTGCAATAAAATTTTTTTTAAATTTTAAAATATAAAAAAACACATTTTGAAATATTTTCAATATGCATATGTATCTTAAATATATGGAAATCTAAGTTTTAATTTGTTTCCAACTATTGTAGTACACTTTAAAAAATTAAGTTTATCTTAATTATAGTTATAGTAATCATGAGCGTTAGCCTTGGTATGATTGTTATTAAAGACAAAGTGTCTTATTTTAAACTTACCAACAAATATATTTGTGTTTCAAAAATCAATGAACAATGTGTGTAAAGATAATATTTCTTTCCAATTATAATAAAAAAATTATGTTTGTCAAACTGGTAGTCTTCAACGTATGACAAGTAGAAAATGACATTTATTTTACTTTTAAGAATTGTGTAACACCTTAAAAGCTGATAAGAGTATACTACTTATCCTCAGACGTAATGAGAAAAATCTAGATATAATTACAAAATTTTGAAATTGTAATAAAGATTGATACGACTTCAATAATAGAGTATGTTATAGAAACCTATTTACCACCCAATGCCTCTTCTAAATACTGAAGAATAAGATGATGTTTGTGTACCACTGATAAAAAAATATCAAAAGCCAAAGTAAATCTTCTTTCTGAGAGATTGAAAAAATAAGGAATAAGGGAGCAATAAAGAATATGTGAGAGAATGTTTAAAATGTAATAGGAAAAAACTGTAGAAAAAATAATTATTTTTGTGAAAATCCTAGAGTTAAGGAAGATAAATAGTAACACGTTAGTTTCGTTTCAGGACTGGGAAAGCCATATAACTAAAAAGATATATTTATGGCCTTCATCGTGGTTTAAAATAAAACAATTGGTCAGGTGTAAAAACATTTCTCGGAAGAAATGAGATTGTTTTTCTTGAAAATCTTGAAATGATGAGAGAAACCATTTTGTTTTCAATATGCTAGTAGTTGTTCAGTTTTCTAGTTTTTTTTTTCATTTATATTTAAAAGTGTTTTTAAGAGTAATTTCATTTTAGAGACCTTATATCTCCTAAATGAAATCCTTTCATTCTAAAAGTTATCTCATTTTACGTATCATATCTTTCTAACTTCTTCTATGCTGAAATGTTACTAACAAAATAATTTAGAAATTATCAGGATTCTCGAGTATAGACCATATGTCTGATAAAAATATAAAAATAACGTTCTAAATTTTTTTAAAATATGTATAGACACATTCGTGTATAGGTCATACTGAAAATCTGATAAGAGTCTACAATGAATCTTTACAAGTAGCATGTGGAATACTCCTAGATTAAATTAAATTTTAAAAAATGTGACTGTTGTAAAGAATGATAATAGAATAAGTTATAGAAATATATTTACTAGCCAAGCCCTAATCTAAATATTGATGCATAAAATGATGTTTTTATCCTCAATTGAAAATAAAAATCAAAAGGAATAACAAACGTTTCTGTGACATTGAAAAAAAAGGATAAAATAACAGTAAATAATAGAAGAGAGTTTGTTTACAATTTAAGAGGAAAAAAACTGCAGAAAAAATAATATTTCTGTGAAGATACTAGAGTTAAGGAAGAGAAATAGTAACACGTTATTTTCGTTTCAGGACTCTGAAAGCCATATACCAAAAAAGGTACATTTATGTCATTCATCGTGGTTTAAAATAAAACGATTGAGCATGTGTAAAAACATTTCTCTGAAGAAATGAAGTTGTTTTGCTTGAAAATTAAATAATAATTGAACTATTTTGTTGTCAGTATGATAGTTCTGACAGTTTTCTATTTTTTGTTTCTATTTAAAAATGTTTTGATGAGTAATTTCATTTTACAGATCTCATATCTCATAAATGAAATCTTTTCATTTTAAAAGTAATATTTCTTAACGTATCATATCTTTCTAACCTCTTCTATGTTGAAATGTTACTAACAAAATAATTTAGAAATTATCTGGATTCTTATGTATAGACTATACCTCTGAAAAAATATAAAGGCATCGTTCTTAAATATGTGTAGAAACATTCTTCTATAAGTCATACTTAGAAGCTGAGGAGTCTACAATGAATTTTGACAAGTAACATGACGAATAACCCTAGATTACATTAAATAAAAAATATAACTGTTGTAATGAATGATAATAATTTATAGAAATATATTTACTAATCAACCCTTTCTCTAAATATTGAAACATAAAATGATGTTTGTGTCCTCAATTGAAAATAAAAGTAAAAATAAATCAACTTTCTATGAGATTCAAAAGAAAGGAATAAAGAAGCAGTAAAAAATAAATGAGAATATGTTTAAAATTTAAGAGGAAAAAACTGTAGAAAAAAAAACTTTAAGATACCAGAGTTAAAGAAAAGAAATAGTAACACGTTATTTTCGTTTCAGAACTGAGAAAGCCATATAATAAAAAAGGTATATTTATGGTGTTCATCGTGGTTTAAAATAAAACTACTGGACAGGTGTAAAAACGTTTCTCGGAAGAAATGAGATTGTTTCTCTTGAAAATTATATAATGAGAGTAATCTTCTGTTTTCAATGTGCTAGTTCTAACAGTTTTCTATTTTTCTTTAATTTATATTTAAAAGTGTTTTTAGGAGTAATTGTAGTTTAGAGATCTCATATCTCATATCTGAAATCCTTTCATTCTAAAAGTGATATATTTTAACGTATCATATCTTTCTAACCAATTCTATGTTGAAATATTACTAATAAAATAATTTAGAAATTATCTGAATACTCATTTTTAGACTATCCATCTAATAAAGTTATAAAGCAAACGTTCTAAAATGATTTTTAGTATGTGTAAACACATTCTTCCATAGGTAATACTTAAAAGCAGTCTACAATGAATCTTCACAAGTAATATAAGGAATACCCCAAGAAAAAATTAGATAAAAATGTAACTGTTATGAAGAATGATAATAGAATAAGTTATAGAAGTATAACTACTAACCAACCTTTCCTCTAAATATTGAAACCTAAATTGATGTCTGTGTCGTCAACTGAAAATAAAAATCCAAGATAAACACATTCTTTCAGATATATTGAATAAAAATGGAATAAAGAAGCAGTAAAAAGTAGATGAGAGTATGTTTAAAATTTAAAAGGATAATACTGTACAAAAAGTAATTCTTTCTTTGACGATACGAGAGTTAAAGATGATAAATAGTAACACGTTATTTTCGTTTCAGGACTGGGAAAGACATATAACATAAAGTATATTTTTATCATTCATCGTGGTTTAAAATAAAACTATTCGACAGGTGTAAAAACATTTTCGGAAGAAATGCAATTGTTTTTCTAGAAAATTGTACAATGAGAGTAATTATTTATTTGCAATATGCTAGTTCTGCTAGTTTTCTATTTTTCTTTAATTCATATTTAGAGGTGTTCTGAACAGTGATTTCTTTTTAGAGATCTCATATCTCATAAATTAAACCCTTTCATTCTAAAAACAATCTCTTATAAACTATCATATCTTTCTAACCTCTTCTATGTTGAAATGTTACTAAAAAAATAATTTAGAAATTATCATAAAAATATAAAAGCAACGTTCTAAAATTATTTTAAATATGTTTAGACGAATTCGTGTATAGGGCATAAGTAAAAGCTGATAACGGTCCACAATAAACCTTCAGTAGGAATCTAGGGGTATTCTTCATATCTCTTAAATGAAATCATTTAATTCTAAGAGTGATCTTTTTGAGTATCATACCTCTTTAACCTCTTCTATGTTGAAATGTAATTAATAAAATAATTTAAAAATAATCTTGATTCTCATTTCTAGATTCTCCATCTAATAAAGTTATTAACGCAACGTTCTAAAATTATTTTAAATATATGTAGACACTTTCTTGTCTAGGTCATAGTTAAAAGCTGTAAAGAATGATAATAAGTTATAGAAAGCTATTTACTAACCAAACCCTTCTTTAACTGTTGAAATATAAAATTATGTTTGTGTCCTCAATTGAAAATAAAAGTAAAAATAAATCTTCTTTCTGAGAGATCGAAAAGAAAAAGAATAACAAAGCAGTAAAGAATACATGAGAGTATGTTTAAAATTAAAGAGTAAAAACTGTAGAAAAAATAATTCTTTCTTCCAAGATCCCAGAGTTAAGGGAAAGAAATAGTAACACGTTATTTTCCTTTCAGGACTCAGACAGCCATATAACAAAAAAGGTATATTGGTGGCGATCATCGTGGTTTAAAATAAAACTATTGAACAGGTGTAAAAACGTTTCTTGAATGAAATGAGATTGTTTTTAATGAAAATTATGTAATCAGAAAAACCATTTTGTTTTCTATATGCTAGTAGATTGGGCAGTTTCATATTTTTCTTTCATTTATATTTAAAAGTGTTCTGAGGAATAATTTCTTTTTAGAGATCTTATATCTCATAAAGGAAAGCCTTTCATTTTAAAAGTGATTTGTTTTAAAGTATCATATTTTTCTCACCTCTTCTTAGTTAAAATGTTACTAGCAAAATAATTTAGAAATTATCTGGATTCTCATTTCTAGAATATTTGTCTGATAATGTTATATAGGCAACGTTCTAAAATTACTTTAAATATGTGTACATACATTCTTGAATAGGTCATACTTAAAAGCTGATAAAAGTCGACAATGAATCGTAACAAGTAACATGAGGAAAACCCCAAGAAAAATTAAATAAAAATGGATTTTTTAAGAAGGATAATAGAATAAGTTATAGAAATGCATTTACTAGTGAACCCCTCCTCTAAATATTGAAACATAACATGATGTCTGTGTCCTCAACTGAAAATAAAAATCCAAATGAAAAACCAACTAGCTTTCTGCGAGATTGAAAAGAGTGGAATAGACAAGAAGTGAAAAGTAGATAAGAGTATGTTTAAGATTTAACATGATAACACTGTAGAAAAAATCATTCTTCCTGTGAAGATCCCAGAGTTAAGGAAGAAAAATAGTAACACGTTATTTTCGTTTCACGACTGGGAAAACCGTATAACAAAAAAGGTATATTTTTGGCATTGATCGTGGTTTAAAAAAAACAGTTGGACAGGTGTAAAAACTTTGCTCGGAAGAAATTATATTGTTTTCCTTGAAAATTATATTATCAGAGAAATGATTTTTTTTTCTATATGCTAGTAATTTGGGCAGTTTTCTATTTTTCTTTCATTTATATTTAAAAGTGTTATTAAGAGTAATTTCATTTTAAAGATCTCGTATCTCATAAATGAAATCCATCCATTCTAAAAGTGATCTCTTTTATCATATCACAACTTTCTAACCTCTTCTATGTGAAAATGTTACTAATAAAATAAACTAGAAATTATCTGGATCCTCATTTCTAGAGTATCCGTTTGATAAAGTTATAAACTTAACTTTCTAAATTTATTTTAAATATGTGTAAACACATTCTATATTAGATATAATAACAAATGTAACTATTATAAAGAATGATAACAAAATAAGTTAAAGAAAACTATTTAATAACGAAACTCTAATCTAAATATTGAAGCATAAACTGATGTTTGTGTCCTCAATTGAAAATAAAAATCCAAAGTAAAAACAAACGTTTCTGTGAAATTGAAGAAAAAGGAATAAAGAAGCAGTAAACAGTAGATGAGAGTATGTTTAAGATTTAACAGGATAAAACAGTAGAAAGAAATATTTCTGTGAAGATCCCAGAGTTAAGCAAGAGAAATAGTAACAAGTTATTTTCGTTTTAGGACTGAGAAAGCCATATAATAAAAAAGGTATATTTATGGCATTTATCTTGGTTTAATATAAAACGATTGTACAGGTGTAAAAACGTTGCTCGGAAGAAATAATATTGTTTTTCTTGAAAATTATATAATCAGATTAACCATTTTGTTTTTTATATTCTAGTAGTTTGGGTAGTTATTTAATTTTCTTTCATTTATATTTAACAGTGTTATTAAGAGTAATTTTATTCTAGAGATCTAATATCTCATAAAGGACATCCTTTTATTCTAAAAGGACCGCTTTTAACGTCTCACATCTTTCTAACCTCCTCTATGTTGAAATGTTACTAACAAAATAATTTAAAAATTATCTGGATTCTCATTTGTACACTATCCGTTTGACAAAGTTATAAAGGCAACTTTCTAAAATTATTTCAAAGTTTTCTAAACACATTCTAGAATAAATTAAATTAAAAATGTAACTGTAATAAAGAATGATAACAGAATAAGTTATAGAGATCTACTTACTAACGAATTCCTCCTCTAAATATTGAAGTATAAAGTTATGTTTGTGTCCTGAATTGTAAATAAATTCCAAAGTAAAAACAAACGTTTCTGTGAGATTGAAAAAATGGAATAAAGAAGCAGTAAAGAATAGATGAGAGTATGTTAAAGATTTAACAGAATAAAACAGTAGAAAATATAAAACTTTCTGAGAAAATCCCAGAGTTAAAGAAGAGAAATTGTAACAATTTATTGTCGTTTGATGACTGGTAAGCTACATAACAAAAAAAGTATATTTATGGCATTTATCTTGGTTTAAAATGAAACAGTTAGATAGGTGTAAAAACGCTTTTCGGGGGAAATAAAATGTTTTTCTTGAAAATTATATAATGATAGAAACCATTTTGTTTTCCGTATGCTATTGGTTTGGGCAGTTTTCTATTTTTCTTTCATTTATAAAAGTGTTTTTAAAAGTAATTTCATTTTAGAGATCTTATATTTCACAAATGAACTATTTCAAGCTAAAAGTGATTTCTTTTGACATATCATATATTTCTAACGTATTCTACGTTGAAATGTTACTAACAAAATAATTTAGAAAGTATCTGTATTCTCATGTATAGACTATCAGGCTAATAAAATTATCAAAGCTTGTACTATATCAGGTTGTAACCCGAAATACTCAAAA
>CM063500.1:75832424-75837424 GCA_032207245.1 Pardosa pseudoannulata | reverse complement strand
GCACAGAACGTTACCTTTAATACATTATACTTCATAAGTTATTTTTAAAATTTAACCAATAATCATTTATATTCTATATCCTTTTAAATGTTATACTCAGATACTTGATCGCCATTGTTTCTTAAAATCTGTGTGTAGATACATGCATATTATGTTTGAAAATACTTTAAATTTTCTAATCAGTTCTATTTCCCAAATTTAAGCTAACATGTCTTGCTACAAAACTTTGTGTTGCATTTCAAATGAGTTACTTTGTGCCCGATTCTTCTTGTGCTAGTCGTTACTCTTTCATTACATAATATACAACAATAGGTTCTTTATCTAACTGACATTGTCTCCGTCAAGTGGGCTGAAGTGTAACAATATGTTTCGTTTTTAATTAATACGCTCTCCTTTGGCAGGTATTGTTTAGATTTGTTCATCGCTATCTTGAGCAATGACATACTTTGTTTAATCTTATCGTGGACAGGTTATTTCAATAAATGATAATTATTGATTGTCATGCTGCCAAAGATACTTTTCATGCTACGGGAGTGTATGTAAATTTCACTTGACAGATTATCAGATAATTTTTAGCGATACATTTATTATAGCTATATATCTATCTATCTATCTATCTATCGATATATATATATATATATATATATATATATATGTATAGATATATATATATATTTATATATATATATATATATATATATATATATATATATATATATATATATATATATATATATATATATATCTATATATCTATATATATATATATATATATATATATATATATATATATATATATATATATATATATATATATATATATATATATATATATATATATATATATATATATATATATATATATATATATATATATATATATATATATATATATATATATATATATATATATATATATATATATAATATATATATATATATATATATATATATATATATATATATATATATATATATATATATATATATATATATATATATATATATATATATATATATATAATCAAATTTTAGGCTGTGTCAAGTGCTTTTTTCTTGGTATCTGGTGAAAATATAGGAATTTTTTTTATATTTGTATTAATTCAAATTATTTCCAAGAATTTCCTGGGACAAATGCGTTGATGCAAAAAATATTAACAAAATTAATTTCGAACTTTCCTTTAAAAGATGTTACATTTGCTTGCATATAATCTAAAGCTAAACTGATAATAAAAGTATTTTTCTTTGTTTTTATTGGATTATTAGAAAATATTAGATATTATACAAAAATTAGAGACAAAAATCGGATAAAATACGATGAAGCTATAAAGGTATCTAAATTTAAAAATGAAGATATTAAAGATAAAAATGAAGATGGTTAAGAAATTGAAAAACAAAATGCATACATCATAGAATAAGTTAAAATATATCACTCATATTATTATAATTAGGTTTCACAAAATAAAATTAATAGAAACTTATTAATATAAAAACAGGTTTTTAATTTACATAGTTCAAAAGTTATTTTACAAATAACATTTTTATGCATTTCTCTTCGCATATTTGTTTACGTTTTTCAAAAAAGTATTGCTTTTTTATCTAAAAGATGTAATTTTTATAAAAATTGCCTTGTCAAAGTTCTAGAAGTAATTTTGTTCTATATAAAACTGGAATTATTATTTTACACTGAATTTATAATTAATTTATAATAAGTATTATCCCTTGGATTATGAAATATAGAAAACTCTAGCAAATTTCCAGGAACATCTTTGTCTACGAAAGAAACCCTATCTCTTTTATGTTTATCTGAACATCCTAAAAATTTTACACGTCTAAATGGACAGAGAGTCTTTTTATATCGATATGTAATTCACCTGTAATATATTACAGGTGAATTACATATTGTATATTTAGGTGCCACATGTACATTTTCAATATTTAACCAATAATTACATATATTCTATATAATTTTACAAATTATGCTTAAATTCTGGACCTATATATGCCTGAAAATTTTTCTAATCAATTCTATTTCCCAAATTTTGGACTGAAAGACATTGTATATGCACAGAACCTCACCTTTAATACATTGGTTTTTACAATTAATTTTTAAAATTTAACCAATAATCATGTACATTCTATATTCTTTTAATTGTTATACTTAAATACTTGATCACCATCAATTGTTGAATTATGTCTGTAGATACATGCACTTATATTATGCCTGAAAAAATTTCTAATCAATTCTATTTCCTAATTTTTGGACAGAAAGACATTGTATATGCACAGAACTTCACCTTCAATACTTTATTTTTTACGAGTTATTTTTAAAATTGTACCAATAATTATTTATATTCTACATCATATTAATTGTTATACTTATATACTTGATCGCCATCTTTTGTTGAAATCTGTCTCTCTATATATATGCACATTGTGTTTGAAAATACTTTAATTATTTTAATCAGTTCTATTTCTCAAATTTAAACTTACATGTCTCGCTACAAAACTTTGTGTTGCATTTCAAATGAGTTACAGTGTACTCAATCCTTCTCGTGCTACTCGCTACTCTTTCCTTACATAATATACAACAATAGGTTCTTTATCTAACTGACATTGTCTCCGTCAAGTGGGCTGAAGTGTAACAATATGTTTCGTTTTTAATTAATACGCTCTCCTTTGGCAGGTATTGTTTAGATTTGTTTATTTATCGCTATCTTCAGCAATGACATACTTTGTCTAAGCTTATCGTGAAGAGGTTATTTCAGTAAATGATAATTATTGATTGTTATGCTGCCAAAGATACTTTTCATGCTACGTGAGTGTATGTAAATTTCACTTGACAGATTATCAAATAATTTTTAGCTATACATATATTATTATCAAATTTTAGGCTGTGTCAAGTGCTTTTTTCTGGGTACCTGCGGGAAATTTAAGATTTTGTTTTATATTTGTAGGAAATCATTTTATTTAAAAACATTTCCTTTTATAAATATGTAGATGCATAAAATCAATAACAAAACTGAAGGACAATTTTCCTTTAAAAAATATTACATTTGGTTGCACGAAATCTAAAGCTAAACTGTGGAGAAACCTGTTTTCTTTCGATTTATTGGATTATTGCAAAATATTAGATATTATAAAAAAAATGTTTGAGACCAAAATCAGCCAAAATACACAAAAGCTATAAAGGTATCTAACATTTAAAAATTGTTTAGAATATGAAAAATAAAATATAGATTTTATAGTATAAACTAAAAGATATGACTCATGTTATTATAATTTAGTTTATCAAAAAAAATTAATAGAAATTGATTAACATAAAAAACAAGCTTTTAATTTACATTTTCCTTGGCATATTTGTTTACGTTTTTCAAAATATTATTGCTTTTGTATCGAAAGGTTGCAGTTTTTATAAAATTTATGTCTTATCAAAGTTCTAGAAGTAATTTTCTTCTACATAAAGGCGGAGTTTTTATTTTACACTGTATTTAAAATAAGTTTTATTTGTCAACCAAGTATATTATTCTTTCATTGCAAAACGTAGAAAAGTCTAGCAATTTTACAGGATCCTGTAAGTGTATGAAAGAATCCCTATCTCTTTTATGTTTGTCTGAACTTCCTAAGACTTTTTACACATGTCAAAATGGACAGAGAGTCTTTTAATATTCAGAAATATTCTCCAGTAATACATTACAGGTGTTTTTAGGTGCCACAGGTACATTTTTAATATTTATCTAATAATATATCATTTTACAAATTATGCTTAAATTCTGGACCACCAGCATTTGGGAAAATATGCTAATTACACATTTGTCTAGCACGTATATTAAATCTGAAATACATACAAATTAGAACATACTGATATAAATTATACCATACCGCAAATTATACATTATATATATACTTATATATGCGTGAGTCTGTACAAACAGTTATACATACATTTATAAATTCATAAATATGTTATTGTTGATCATTCAAAAAAAAATATTTCTAAAACTAATAAAATTGCTATAAGGATATATTTATTTTTAATCAAAAGTCATCAATTTTCTTGGAACGCAAATATATTTCTTCCAAAATCCATTAAAAATATTCTTTTTTTATTAAAAGCGCTTTATGCCATGTGATTTCCTTCTAAAGCATACATATTCTGTTTAATTCTTTTTTAGAAAGAATAATTTATTTTTCTAATAATATAAAGGGTAATATTCGGAATTGAAAGAAATTGTAATATGATGCTTTGTATTATTATTATATTTTTTTAACCTAACGAGAGATAATTTTCTTTACGCTTTAAAAATAACTTTTTATAAGCATTAGAGTAAAAGAAATTTAAATGTTAATAAAAAATAACAGATTTTATCTGAACTGCTTTCTTGAGCGCATGGTAACATAATTATCCTTGTAGCAGTCATTTATGACAGGGCTGTGTATTGGAAGATATGTGACACAAATTGAAATAAGAACGACATTAAAAGGATGAAATCCTCTTATTTTCAATCTTTTGTTAAAAGAGTATGTAAAATCAAATTACGATAAGTGAAAATCTCTCATTTAAAGAGAAATAAAAGAGATGCTAGGTAATTCCAATGAAGGAAACGTGATTTGATTACAGGATATGTATGTTCAATTACGTCACGAGACATACATTTATGCTTTAAAAATGACGAGAAATTTCTTTCTTTTTGTATTCTTATTCATTTCTTTTGTGATGAGATTGAATTAACTCGAAATATTCAATTTTCTCTGTCACGGTAATCTTTGAAATGAGTTCCAAGCAGTCATTTCCTTTTTATATGTCTAAACCGGGAAATAAAAAAGACATCGTAGTAAATTTAATCATCTCCATTTGTATTCAGGATCAGGTAAATTATTTTAAACCTTATTGTGCAATATATCCTCGATAATATAAAGCAAAGGGATATGTAAATTCTGAAATTATTGTTAAAGGTTTATGAGGAGTTAGGTGGCCCGAAAGTAAAATTGTTTTTCTT
>CM063500.1:75822424-75824924 GCA_032207245.1 Pardosa pseudoannulata | reverse complement strand
TATGCACAAATTTGAATATAGATTGCTTATTTGAAATGCTTTAAGGTCACATAGTGCCTTTCGAACTAAAGAAATATCGTTACAAATAAATGATTAGTTATTTTGATTTATATTTATATATGTATTTCTTCAGCCCGTGTGTTTATAATAGAACTCTTCCTAAACGGCTGGACTGATTCTGACGAAATTTTGTGTAATTAATTGGATTCGAGAACGGTTTTCATTCCTAATTTGATCAGATAGAAAATATTATTTTATTAAAAATTCAGAATTGACCTGTTATTGAGATTATTATAATGTCGCTTGAAATCCTTCACTGCCTACATATGTACTGATATATATAGATAAGTATATACTGTATTTTCGCACTTATAGTCCATACCATAGTCCGCTGGAGCGATTTTTTGTTTAAAAAATTATGTATTTTATTATCGCAAAAATATGTATTTTATTATGACAATATGAAATCATTTTAAGTATAAAAACCTAAGTACAATTGAGTGCCCGAAAGTCTAAATTAATCTCAATTAACTCCACCATTAATATTTGAAATTTTTTATTCTGCCATAACCTCGGAGACAAATGTTTACGGAAGAAACAAAGCGACATACATTTCTCTGTTCGAGAACTCAACTATCTAATTCGTCTTCTAATGCCATTGTATTTTTACACGACAATTGGATCGCTTTCATTTCAGATTTTTAACGTTTCCTTTTGTTTGCGCCAATTTCTTACTGCTTTCTCGTCGACATCTATGTCGACCTTCTGAATTACTTTCAACTTGAAATAAGCCGTAAAACTTCGAGGTTGTTTTAAAGATACAATGAATGACCAATATTACCGCAAATCAAATCGCAGAAAACAAAACACTCTGTTACGAGTGTTCCTTGTGGTGAAATGACCTTCGACCCTCAATCTTCGATCTTGAACACATCAACTCGATGTTGTCAATCGGAACTGAAAATAGTGACTACCGAAATTTTACCGTACTCCAGGAAACAATTTAAGATTATCCTTCTTGCTGTTTACTGATTCGATGCTACTTCTTGCTACTTATTAATGTAAATCGTCTTCTAATGCAGGCTATTTTATTTTTCCACTGCGATTGGATTGCTCTATTCCCATCATTTTTAATGTTTTCTTTTGCTTGCGACAATTTCTTACAGCTTTCTCTTTAAATTTCTTGAACCCATCCACTCGGTAATAGTACCCAGAGCTGTAAATAGTGACTATCGACATTTTCCCTTACTCCAGGACACAATTTAAAATTGTGCTACTTGCTACGACTGATTCGTTCTGCTTTATCGGTAGTATTTTTTTATGGTTTATTACCGATACGATGTTTTCTTGACGTCTCGTTAGTCGTATTTTTGTTTACATTTGACCATCGGCCGTTCATGCAATGTGCTACCCCCACACTTCTTCCAATTTTGATAATTTTACCAATGAATAACCAGCAGATAGTCCGCGGCTGAAGAAAATTGCATTTTAAACATTTAAACACAGATAGTCCGACGACTATACGTGCGAAATTACGGATATATATATATATATATATATATATATATATATATATATATATATATATATATATATATATATATATATATATATATATATATATATATATATATATATATATATATATATATATATATATATATATATATATATATATAAATATATATATATATATATATATATATATATATATATATATATATATATATATATATATATATATATATATATATATATATATATATATATATATATATATATATATATATACATATATATATATATATATATATATGTATATATATATATATATATATATATATATATATATATATATATATATATATATATATATATATATATATATATATATACATATATATATATATATATATATATATATATATATATATATATAAATATATATATATATATATATATATATATAATATATATATATATATATATATATATATATATATATATATATATATATATATATATATATATATATATATATATATATATATATATATATATATATATATATATATATATATATATATATATATATATATATATATATATATATATATATATATATATATATATATATATATATATATATATATATATATATATATATATATATATATATATAATATATATATATATATATATATATATATATATATATATATATATATATATATATATATATATATATATATATATGTATGTATGTATATAGATGTACTTGTGCAATATACCGATATAAATAATGCACATTAAACCATATACATATACTTTTGTAACATATATAATTATATGACACTGTACAATTATTTATATACATTTTTAAATTAATAAATATGTTATTTTTGATAATTCGAGAAAATAAACCCTATTTCTAAAATTAGTATAAGAATATATTTATTTTTAATCAAACGTGATTAATTTTCTTCGAACGCAAAGGTAC
>CM063500.1:75807424-75809924 GCA_032207245.1 Pardosa pseudoannulata | reverse complement strand
ATGATACCTGCATTATTTTAATTTTAATATTTTAACTGTTATTTTTCTAAAAGTTATAATGACATGTATATCTAATAATTTTATTTACAGAATAAATTGTAGCTTTTATTGTTTGTTTAATAACTTTTTTCTCTGTCACTTTTTGGTCCCAAATTTATTTATATAACTATAAATAAATTTCCCCGTTTAAAAGTTTTAAATATGCAACATGTTCCCACTTAATAATTGTATTATTTTGAAGCCTATCTTATGATTTAATTGTGATTGGAATTCATTTATTAAAATATTAATTAAAAGTTAAACTTAGAATAAACTTCAGAATTACTTTTTCTTTACTAAACAGAGGTGCAGAGAATATACTTGGTGATCAGAAAATAAGTATAATTCTTATTATTATAAAAAGTATCTTAGTATTTAATTGTGACTGGAATTGATTTATTGAAATATTAATTAAAAATTAAACTTTGATTAAACTTCAGAGTTATTTTTTCTTTACTAAACAGAGATACAGAGAATATACCCGGTGATCAGAAAATAAGTATAATTTGATAAAATAATTCGCGGAATAATGTAAAGCCATCACATATCTTTAAATCTTTTTTAAATTTTAAATAAAACTAATTTCTAATGTAAAGAAAAATATTTTTCGCGATTTATTTATTGTTTTTACATTTCGTAAAGTTAATTTTCATATTTAAGATAATTACAATCACTTGAAATACTAAAGCTTGTTAGATTTTTTAAAGTTGAAGTATTTTGAAGTACTTGAAAAACATTTTCCAAAAGGAAATTTTTTATATTTTTTTTCTTTTTAAGATGAATCAAAACAGGTTCTTATGCAGAAAAATGTTTAATCTCGAATTGAACTATTTCCTATTAAAAGTTTGACAAGTTAAGAAGAATTAGAATTACAAAGGAAATGCTTTCTAAGAAGTGATGTAGATGTAAATTTTCTTGCATGTTAATGTCTTTGATGAGTATATTTAAGGCCGTAGATATCTTGTATGTGATCGTATGTACACACGTATTCAAATGTAGATGGAGGACAGTAAGAATATTTGAATTCAATTGCTTCACCAAATTGAAATAAGTAATGAAGTTTTCATTAAGAAATAATTATATGTAGAAAAAAGAGATGTGACGTCAAAGCAACTTCAAATATATGAAGTAATACGTATGTGTGTATAAACCCAACATACACTCAATATTCAAATCTTTATGACTATCTGTCAATAACGAGTTGGCCCACCTTTGGTCAACACAGCTTAAACATGCCTTGGCATGAATGCCACAAGTCCATGGTAGATGGCCCGAGACAGATTGTACCAGATGTTTAAGCAACGGTTACGCAAATGCGAGATATTGTGAATTGGTGGCCTTTGAACTCTCAGCTGCCTTCCCATGACATCCCAAATGTGTTCTATCGGATTGAGATTAAGTGAGTTAGGACATTAACAGGAATTCAGTATCATGTTCCTAAAACCACTCCAACACATATTTAGCCTTGTGACACGGGGCGTTGTCCTGTTGGAACATTCCATTTTAAGCTGAGAAAACAGAGGGCATGTAAGAGTGCAACTGGTTCGCAATGATGTTTAGATACACTGTAGTAATCATGGTTTTCTCTACCACAACCATGGGTTCTAAACACGCCACAGAGAACGCAGCGAAAGCATACTATCACCAACCACCGGCCTGTGTATGACTTATTGTACATTGAGGGAGCAACTGTTCGCTTGGAAGACGGTGTATCCTGACAAGGCCATTGCCGTGATGAATGACAAATCATGATTCCTCTGACCAGGCTACCCTCTCCCACTGATCCATGGAACAGTCGCGATGTTCCAGGGCACAGCGTACGCGCAGACGATGACGCTTGGTCAGCAAAGTACACTAGAATTGTCTGGCTCCGGTTTTGCTTCACCATGCGAGACAGTCTCCTACTACCATTTTCTTTGATAGCATGTGAGCGTCCAACACTATGTCGTCTAAAGCTGGTTTCACCGTCATTCATCCTCTTTGCATACGCACTAACAACTGTAGATCTCGAACAATCCACGAGTCATGCAGTTTCGGAAATACACGTGTTCCGAGACATCGATCCATTACAATCTGTCCTGTATTAAAATTGCTTAATCCCAGCCTTTCCCATCACATACAGAAATAAGTGAAAGAATGATTATTCAGACTCTTCAGCAGCAGTTCAGTACCACTTCCACCTGATCATGTGCCTTCTACGTCATCCAGGCGAGATATGTATATATATATATATATATATATATATATATATATATATATATATATATATATATATATATATATATATATATATATATATATATATATATATATATATATATATATATATATATATATATATATATATATATATATATATATATATATATATATATATATATATATATATATATATATATATATATATATATATATATATATATATATATATATATATATATATATATATATATATATATAT
>CM063500.1:75779924-75784924 GCA_032207245.1 Pardosa pseudoannulata | reverse complement strand
ATGTATATATAGTTAAGATGTCTAAAGATCATAAAATATTATAATCAGCTTAAAAGATTTTACACCTGAATCTCCCCACGAAACTAACACTGATATAAAATCTTACCAGTAATTTTGGGCAAAATTATTGGCATGATTAACTAGAATGTTAACTGAGAAATGACTTAAATAACATTTTAGCATAATTTATTTTAAAAGCTTTTTTTTCTTAAATATAATCACTTTTGCTTTTATAAAGAAAACTCATACTACACTTATGTAAGATTTGAAAATACAAAATTATGAGGTTTATATAGATGATGATGTGTTAAAACGTAATTTTTTTATGTATATAAAGGTAAAGCTTCCAAAGATTATAAATAATTATAATCAGCTTTATATATATATCTTATATATATATAAATATATATATATATATATATATATATAAAATATATATAATATATATATATATAAATTATAAATTATTATAAATTCTTACATATTTTATAAACACATATACATTTATACATATATAAATACAACTTTTATATAAAATAGATAAAATATAAATTTTTTTAATATATATATATTATAATTTATATATAAATATATAAATATATAATTTATAAAAAATATTATATCAATATAAGAAAATATATATATATATAAATATATAATAAATATAAATAATAAATAATATATTATATTTATATAATAATATATAAATAGTATAATATATATAATATATATATAAAGAGAGAAAGAAAAATAGTAATGTAAATACATAATGCTTTTTACAAACACTTACGAAAATTGTTCACAAAACTTTTATATAGTGGTAAAAATAATTGTCTGTAAATAGAAATTTCTTAATATTTTCACATGATATTATGCAAATAAATCCACAGTGGCAAACATAGTCATTTATTAATGCTAAAAAAAAAAAATATTCCATAAATGATGAGAATTGACGAAATTCTTCAAGATAGACATAAGAAGTAGTTAATTTTTTAGGATAAAAATATCAGTGCACACACAAAAAAAAAAAACACACACACACACACACATATATATATATATAATATATTATATATAAATATATATAAATTATATAATATATATATATATATATATATATATAAATATATAATATAATATAATAATATATAAACAATAAATATATAATATATAATATAATATGAATTATATTCTTATACATATATAAACACCCACACATTTATATATATATATATGTATATACACTCATGTCCATAAATTAAGGATAATTCAGAATCACACAGAAATTGAGCTCTAAAATAAAAATTTCACCTGTAGAATTATCACACACATCTTGAAGAAGAATATGCAAATTGCAGGAAACCACCAGATGGCGCGGATAGTACGTCACAATGACGAGAGTGTATGAAAGGGGTATATAAGGAATGGTAGCAAAGAAGTAAAATTGTTCACAAGCGCTTTAAAAGCCTTTCAGTGCAATAACCGCATAGTTATGGCACAAAGGAAGCATTTGGATGATTTTTTACGTGGTAGAATTATCGGACGACTGGAATGTGGACGTACCCAGCTGGAAGTATCCGAGGAACTTGGAATCGCCCAGAGTGTCATCTCCAGGCTTTGGCAACGATTCAAACATGATGGTAATGTGAGTAGATGTTACAGCACAGGTCGCCCCCGAGTTACTACGCCGAATGATGACCGGTATTTGGCAGTTACTGCCAAAAGAAACAGACGGAGCACAGCATCAGACCTGTCTCGTCAGCTCTCTTCAGCTACCGGTACGACAGTTTCAAGGCAGACCGTGTACAGACGCTTAGGGAACATTGGTCTATATGCTCGTAGGCCTGTCAGATGTGTTCCCCTTACCGCAACTCACTGTCGCCTGCGATTATGCTGGGCTAGAGAGCATGCATTGTGGACACCGCAACAGTGGTCTTGTGTGATGTTTTCCGACGAGTCCAGGTTCAGTTTACATTCTGATTCTCGCCGGACTTTCATATGGAGAGCGCCAGGTACCCGTTACCACCAAGAGAACACCATTGAACGACACCGTTACGGTGGTGCAGGATGGCTCGTTTGGGGAGGAATTATTCTTGGTTCCAGAACTGACCTGCATGTTCAGAGTGTAACGATGACAGGCCACATCTATCGGGATGTCATTCTGGAACAACATGTACGTTTGTTTCGGGGCGCCATGGGTCCTGAATTTCTGTATATGGATGACAACGCCCGACCTCACCGTGCAAACATTGTAGACGAATGCCTTCAATCGGAGGATATCACCCGTATGGATTGGCCAGCATACTCACCGGACTTGAATCCAATAGAGCATGTGTGGGACATGCTTGGCCGACGAATTGCAGCCCGTCAACCCCCTCCCAACTGTCTATCGGAACTTCGGAGGGCATTGCTTGATGAGTGGTGTAATTTTCCCCAAGATCAGATTGATAATCTGATACTCAGCATGCGTAGGCGTTGTAACGCTTGTATTGCATCGTCCGGGAGACATACTCCGTATTAACCATCATACTAACCATGTTATACTGTTTTCTGTAAATAGGTTCTTTTTTGAAATTTGCTCCAGGGAGTAAAAATCGCAATTTTTATTAATTATGTCAAACATATAGCATCTTTTTTGCTCTTTACCTTTTGTTTAATAAATAGACTTTACAAATAAGTCAAATTTGTTTTGCTTTTGTCTCTTTCATTGCCTGAACTTCATTATCCTTAATTTATGGACATGAGTGTTATATATATTTGTGTGAAGTATTATGTATAAATTTACGTATATAACATAATAGGTTTATTTTGTATGTGTAAAGCTTAAAAATACTTTAAAGTGATCTTTCAGTAATTTTGTTTCATGTAACAATAAAAGTTACCAAGAGAAAAAAATATACTATACTTATTTTTTGTTTTTCTTTTTAAACGGACTTGTGTAAGCGATTGGATGTAAATAAGTTAGCTGGATATTTAAATGATGGAAGAATAAGCAGGTGTAAAAAATCTGTTCAACTATTGAAAGAAACCATCTGCAACTGCATACGAGGAGGGAGAAAGATTAAAGGTAGAAAACTAAATAAATCTGACAGGAGAAAGGAAGAGGTGCTTTCCGGAACGCAGATAAACCAGAATTCTTAACTGCCGCACATGTTTATTTATGTTACCGTAATGTTTGTTTTGTGTGATAGTTTTATGTATTATTCATTTATGTTTTCTTCCTATGCGCTTTGGAAGATAAGGTTATATCTGCAGGCATTTGAATTTAAGTACATATCTCACTTTCAGCTATTTTTGTGCTATCAATACTGAAACAACATTATGCAGAAAACATTATATATAGTATGGCTAGGCAAGTCTATTTTGTAGTTCTCGAAATAATGCATCTTTTGATTTTTCTCTTTAAAGTTTAGAAAAAGTAAATACTTAATAGACATATTTCTCCTGTGTCGTTGATAAAGGAATATTGGTCTCTAGCTTTAGTATTAGCAATCATACTTGCATACAAATAGCGTTTACATGAAACGTGTTCATACGTTTTTGTCAGTGTTTATGATGTTTTCTGTATTTTAAATGAATAATAAAATATAAACGAGAAATACATTACAATAATTATCACGTACGTATGTATAAATGTATACACTCACACTAAACACAAATACATATATAAATATTATAATATAAATAAAATTATATATATATATATATATATATATATATAAATATATATATAAATTATATATATATATATTTAATATACATGTTAATCACTGAAAATAATAGTTATTTTATTGTTAGCAATTAAGCATACCTTCATACATATATTGTATGAACATTGTTCATTTTTTTTATTTTTTGACTTCTATATTTAATTAAATGTTAAAAAAAAACAAAAAATTTATGAATATATCATATGATTCTTTATTTTTCACAGTAAAAATATAAAATATATATAAAATATATAATATTAAAATAAATATTATTTTATTTGTTTTATAAAAATATATATATATATATATATCTCAAAATATTGAAAATATATATAAATATTTTTATTAAAAATAACATTTATAAATAATATTTTTATATATATATAAAAAAAATTTAAAAATATATTTTTAATGCAAATATATATAATTTTATAAATATATATAAAAAAATTTAAAATATAAAATATATAAATATAAATAATAATATATATAAATTTTACATATATTATATATATACATAAATATTATATATATTATATATTTGTATATAAATCATATTATTTTATTTATAATAAAATATTTAAAATATATAAGTAAAAATTAAAAAATATATATAATATATATATTTAAAAAAATATTATCATTTTAATCTTTTCATTATATCATATAAATAAAATGTATATTAAAATATTAAAAAAAATATTTAAATAAATATAAAATATATTTATTAATAATATAATATATATATAGTTTTTATAATATACATATAAATACATATTTCAAATATTTTTATATTTTTATTTTATTTTTTTCAAAATAATTTTCTATAAATACATAATATTTAACATTATATATACTTTAATATATTTATAAAAAAATATATAAATATTATAAAATTATATAAAAAATTATTTATAAATAAAAATTTATATATATTATAATATTTTAAATTATATTTTTTATAACATTTAAATATATACTTATATATAAAATATATATATAAATGTTATATATATAGCAATATATTTATATTATTAATAATATAACATATATATATATTTATAATATTATATAAATTTAAATAAATATAAATATATCTAAATTGATATATATATAAAAAAACTATTTTATGTGTCTTAAAAAAAATTTCTATAAATATTAAATAACAAAAAAATTTATACATATATTTATATAAAGTTTTATACAAGATTTATATAAATATATAAAAATATATTTCATATTATATGTATATATATATATAAATATAATATGAAATAAATATATATATTA
>CM063500.1:75759924-75767424 GCA_032207245.1 Pardosa pseudoannulata | reverse complement strand
AGCTCATGAAAATAGTACTATTTTCATGAGCTATAATTAGTGAATTATTAATTAATGAATTAGTGAATAATTAATTTCATGAGGTATAATTAGTAGACATTAAATTAACGTTAATTTAATATCTACTAATTATATTATCTTCTTAATATTAACTGTTTTGTTTGTTTATCTTTGAATAATGTATAATTGATATATATTATGACACTATAGAACTTATACCGGATACCGGTTATGGATACCGGTATGGATACCGGTTTTTCCAATTCTGTTAGATTTACGAATTCCACTTCTTTTCTCATTTTACTACAAGGTTTTTTAAATTTTCTTTTCTTCTTTCCTTTTGGAACCTGTTTCTGAAATTTATCTTCATATTATATCTTTTTTTTTTAAATGATGTTGACCATTTCAAACACACCGAATGGTGTAACAGCATCTAAATTATTTATCTCAATATATTCTTTATCGGTTATAACACATCATGGGGCTCTAACAAGCAAATATCTACATCTTCCCAATCAGAATCTGAAGATTTTCGATGGGTTTGGTACCCGAGCCTAAGATCAGCCGTGTTCGTTAGAGGTTACTGGAGCACGTACAATATATTCGTGGTCACAATGTCCTCCAAGTTCTCAATAATTACCTCTGGGGATAGCAGGCCAAGCCAATGGGTCTTCTTCTTGGTCCCTGCTTCAAAATTACGAGGACCTGATTGAGCGAAGTCGTTCTTTCACCTTAATGGTGCTCATTAAAACGAAAGACCCACCACTTGGCCTTAGTACGAGAGTCTGCAGGCTCAATCGTGCTTGGTTTGCCAAATTAGCATGAGAAAGAACAACAATATTTTCGGAACACTAAATCTTTCATAGCTTGAAGTATAGATTTACCATTAAGAATGAAAAAGTATTTAATTGTGAATTTTTTACTTTATTTAGTAGACTTTACAAGTCAATATTTAGGAATGTTTTAGTGGGATTTTTTAAGGATTAAAAGGGATAAGAAATCTAGTTGCGTATTAGTTATTTTGATTAAAATATGACTTGATTAAAATCTGATTAAATGTCTAGTATTTTTGTAGTAGTAAGGACTAAAAAGGATGATAAATCTAGTTTTTTGAATGAGTATTAGTTATTTCGATTTAATTATGATTCGATTAAAATCTAATTAAATTTCTAGTACTTTCAGTTGTTTATGCATAGATTGTTTTCACTGACAGTCATTAAATAGTAACTTAACGTTACTAATTCTTACAAAAGTATGAAAAAATGTCATCCTAAATCTTGATTAATTGAAAACGATATAGGTAATAGTGAATAAAATACAGAAATAAAAGGAAATTTTAAAAAACTAAAAGAGGCTAAATTTCTAGCATTCAATTTTGCCTATTGTTCTTAAAAATGTACTTTTAATATGTACAAAACCAAAATAAACTTCTTATTTTTCCAAACACGCGACTACTGCGGATCTAGAATTTAAAACAAAAATACTCTTTAATAATACAAAAATATTTCGATAAAACAGACTTTTAGTGGAGGTTTGAAAAATACAGGAAAAATAACTATAAATGATTGAAGAACAAAATACTGCAGATGATTTTTCCCATTCTTTAAACTTGGAAATTTTTCTAAATTTCAAACAAATTATTTACAAAAAATAATTAGATGAATTCAATATTCTTGAGCTACATAATTATAACATTTGATGTACTTTGTAAAAACAACACATATATAAACATTTATATTTAAAAATCGTGTATATTTAAACAATAAAGGCAGATGATAATGTCAAAGATTTTATGAAAAAATACCTAAAAGCATGTGAGTACTGAAGGTTTAGAATTTAAAACAAAAAGTACTCTTTAATAACACAACTACTTTGATAAAACAAACTTTCAGCAGACGCTTGAAAATTACAGGAAGACTAAATATAAAAGAGTCAAAAACAAACCACTCCATATGTATTTTCCCATTCTTTGCACTTGAAAAGCTCTCCAAATTTCAAATAAATATTTTCAGAAAGTAATTAAATGTAAATATTCTTCAGCTACATAATTATAACGTTTGATCCTATTTCTAAAAAAGAAATATATACAGTTCTATTTAAAAATCGTGTATCTTTAAACAAAAAAGGCATATGATAATGTCAAAGATTTTATGCAAAAAATACCTAGAAGCATGTGAGTACTGAAGGTTTAGAATTTAAAACAAAAAGTACTCTTTAATAACACAACTATTTCGATAAAACAAACTTTCAGCAGAGGTTTGAAAATTACAGGAAGACTAAATATAAAAGAGTCAAAAACAAACCACTCCATATGGATTTTCTCATTCTTTGCACTTGAAAAGCTCTCCAAATTTCAAACAAATATTTTCAGAAAGTAATTAAATGTAAATATTCTTCAGCTACATAATTATAACGTTTGATCCTATTTCTAAAAAAGAAATATATACAGTTCTATTTAAAAATCGAGTATCTTTAAACAAAAAAGGCAAATGATAATGTCAAGGATTGTGTGCAAGAATTACCTAGAAGCATGTGAGTATTGAGGATTTAGAATTTAAAACAAAAAGTACTCTTTAATAACATAACTACTTCGATAAAACAAACTTTCAGCAGAGGTTTGAAAATTACAGGAAGACTAAATATAAAAGAGTCAAAAACAAACCACTCCATATGGATTTTCCCATTCTTTGCACTTGAAAAGCTCTCCAAATTTCAAACAAATATTTTCAGAAAGTAATTAAATGTAAATATTCTTCAGCTACATAATTATAACGTTTGATCCTATTTCTAAAAAAGAAATATATACAGTTCTATTTAAAAATCCTGTATCTTTAAACAAAAAAGGCAAATGATAATGTCAAGGATTGTGTGCAAGAATTACCTAGAAGCATGTGAGTACTGAGGATTTAGAATTTAACACAAAAAGTACTCTTTAATAACACAACTACTTTGATAAAACAAACTTTCAGCAGAGGTTTGAAAATTACAGGAAGACTAAATATAAAAGAGCCAAAAACAAACCACTCCATATGGATTTTCTCATTCTTTGCACTTGAAAAGCTCTCCAAATTTCAAACAAATATTTTCAGAAAGTAATTAAATGTAAATATTCTTCAGCTACATAATTATAACGTTTGATCCTATTTCTAAAAAAGAAATATATACAGTTCTATTTAAAAATCGTGTATCTTTAAACAAAAAAAGGCAGATGATAATGTCAAAGATTTTTTGAAAAAATACCTAGAAGCATGTGAGTACTGAAGGTTTAGAATTTAAAACAAAAAGTACTCTTTAATAACACAACTATTTTGATAAAACAAACTTTCAGCAGAGGTTTGAAAATTACAGGAAGACTAAATATAAAAGAGTCAAAAACAAACCACTCCATATGGATTTTTCCATTCTTTGCACTTGAAAAGCTCTCCAAATTTCAAACAAATATTTTCAGAAAGTAATTAAATGTAAATATTCTTCAGCTACATAATTATAACGTTTGATCCTATTTCTAAAAAAGAAATATATACAGTTCTATTTAAAAATCCTGTATCTTTAAACAAAAAAGGCAAATCATAATGTCAAGGATTGTGTGCAAGAATTACCTAGAAGCATGTGAGTACTGAGGATTTAGAATTTAACACAAAAAGTACTCTTTAATAACACAACTACTTTGATAAAACAAACTTTCAGCAGAGGTTTGAAAATTACAGGAAGACTAAATATAAAAGAGTCAAAAACAAACCACTCCATATGGATTTTTCCATTCTTTGCACTTGAAAAGCTCTCCGAATTTCAAACAAATATTTTCAGAAAGTAATTAAATGTAAATATTCTTCAGCTACATAATTATAACTTTTGATCATATTTCTAAAAAAGAAATATATACAGTTCTATTTAAAAATCCTGTATCTTTAAACAAAAAAGGCAAATGATAATGTCAAGAATTGTGTGCAAGAATTACCTAGAAGCATGTGAGTACTGATGATTTAGAATTTAAAACAAAAAGTATTCTTTAATAACACAAAACTATTACGCTTTACAAAATTTCATGAGACATTTGAAAATTACAGGAAAAATAAATTTAAACTATTCAAGAACAAACCACTGCAGATGAATTATCCCATTCTTTACATTTGAAAATCTTTCTAAAATACAAACCAAATATTTACAGAAAATAATTAAACGTAAATATTCTTCAGCTACATAATTACAACACTTCATGTAATTTCTAAAAATAGGACATATATACAGTTCTATTTAAACATCATGTATCTATAAACATTAAAGGCAGATGATAATATCAAGGATTGTGTGTAAGCATTATATGTACCTCTATGCGTTATAAGTATATTATATATATAACAGCTAATTTTCAAACGTTTTAAGTAATATACTTTGATAATTGTAAAGGATAAAAAAATTTTTGTCATACGAACTTTTGAAAGTGCAACTAATTTAGATCATTTAAGTATATTTTTCTCAAACAAACATTTCTAGCCGGGAAATAATTCCTGACATGTTAGAAAAGCATAATTCAAATTTCTCTGAAGTCAAGAAATTTCAGTAAAAGTTTTATAAATTTAATTCTTTTTCTGTTAAGATTTCTGTAGCATGAGAACTATCATATTTTTGAAAATAAAAAGCTTTTATTGCAGTTTAATTTAATTTGAACAACAAACGGGGAAAGAATATACATTTTTCATTCTTTGAACTAAAGAAAGGCTTTTAACTTTTTGAATTAAAAATGTTCAGAAATGTCTCTTCATTCCCCAATTAGAATAAATGTTACAGTGTTGAAATGTCAAAAGTAGTTTTGTAAATTCTGTTATGAATTTCAAGCTACTCCAGATAAAATTCAATTTTTGTATATAGTTACAATAAAAGCTCATGTGTATTACTAAAAATGTAAAATTTCATTAGCGAACATATCTTTAAAAATTGTTTACACGTATTAAATGGTGTGCCTTTTAAAAACAGCATCAGAAAAAATATTTTAAAAGAGTATTTAGGTATAGAATATCCGACATATTTGTGTACTCATTTGTATACATATTTGTGCTAATTAAATTAATTACTATAGCATTGAATAGAAAAGATGAAAGCTTAAATTCATTTATACACTTTAAGCTAGTGAAAAAATATCATTGGGTAATGTTTGTAGGTCAAAGAACCTTAAATTTTATGTTTAATAATTCCCACGTTGGATTTCAATTTCTGAACTGCAATTGACTGTTATTGCTTTAGGATGGTAAATAAGGCTATATTGATCATCGTATTATTGCTTACATTACAAATGGAGGCATCTATTCCATCAATGCATTAAAACCCAAAAAATTTCATTACTATATAACAGCGCCCTATCCATTCTGATACAACTTTTAATAGCATTCAAGTAACAGCACAATATATAATTATATAACACATTTAATAGACTAAAATATGCAAGCAAATGATTTTGATTAAACGAGAAAATAATTTAATGAAAAAAATCATTCAAAAATATTTATAATTGCTTTTCAAACTGTAACATATACTCCATTTTTTTTTAGGTTTGTAATATATTTTTAGCTTAGATACAAGACGAAAATTCAGTTTAAGTCAACATTTACTTTTAATATCACACATTTAAAAATATTTAAAATAGCAGTAAAGCGACTAAGCAATCAGTTTCGTTGTTTCCAATCTTCTGTAATTTGACTAAATATTCCGTTTTTTATTTAAAGCCTATGCTTTTTTATGACACATATTTAGATAAACAGAGTCGAAAAATTCCAAAATGTACCAGAAGAAAATTGAATTAATGTGGAACATTCTACAGTTACTCACACGTTGCGATAAATATCCAGCGGAACGATGGCAGAATGATTATGGTGCTGGCCTTCGGAAAAGGAGTTCTTGGGCTCGAAACCCGTTATGGCATGGACGTTCGTAGCCATTTGGAATCGGCTTTAAGCAGTAGGTCCCGGTTGAATTAGCCCTCGTGTTGCCAGAAGTAGACCATAGCCCTCCATAACATCAAACAAGAAAATACCTTTTAGAGATAGAATAAGGATTTATTATGTTAATAAAAAGTTTTAGTAATGTATAATAATTATTGAAAATTAAAAATTTTATTTTATTTATGCAGTGTTTTCTGCAGTACGAAACATAAATTTCAAATCACAATCATGTCTGTGCTACTAGCACTGGATCCTATGCTCTCTGATTCGAGATTCGATCAATAAATATGGTCAAATTCTAATTATTATAATTAAAATACACACACACACACACACATTTAGAATAGACACACACACACACACATTTAAATATATACACACACACTCACAATATATATATTTATATGTATATATATATATATATATATATATATATATATATATATATATATATATATATATATATATATATATATATATATATATATATATATATATATATATATATATATATATATATATATATATATATATATATATATATATATATGCATTTATACATGTATACATATACATATACATATATATATATATATATGCATTCATACATGTATATAAATAATATGCATGCATATATCAAGATATTTTACAACTACTGATGAATTGTCATTTCAACACTTCTTTTGCTTCAGGCAGTAAACTTTAGAGTTTCCATTTCAGCCATTTTAATCCCTATATTGAAATACACTTTTTGAACAATTACAGGGAATTTGCTATAGAAAAAATATACAAGAATATTATAAAAATGAAAGTTTTCAGGAAACCTAATAATATTGCCTAAGAAGCGACTGAATGTTATTCACAAATGTATGTTTCAAATGAATATGAAAGAGAAAGTAAATATCCAGCCATTTTTCGATCAAAGCCCATTGCCTCGGGTAACATCCGGACAATTTTGTATTTTTCTCTTCTCTTTTATAAAGCGAACGTAGAACGATTTCCACGAATATTGTATAAGTATGTATTTATTTACTGCTAAAGCCAGAATGTTAAACACACAAAATATATTAACTATTTAAAACTACGTTTCATATATTTATTAAATTTAGTAAACACTACAAAAACTAATATTCAAAATTCTCTGCTACAAAGTACAAGAAATATCCTTTATTAAGTTAAAACGTAAATATGTACTGGATAGAATAATTATCAAACTGTCGAAATAATTTTTTCAGGCGATGCGTTCAAATTATAATTAATTTAATAGCAGAATGATCTAAATGTACCGTGGAAATACATCACTAATGTTTAAGAAATGACTAAATTTTAATTAAATGAGATAATTTGTTTTCAGCCGACTCAGACTCTATGTCCATTCAGCAGCAATTTGCTACTGATTCCAGTCATCCCAATAGCATCCCAGACTTGATGTCCATACAGCAGCGACCCTGATTCGATGTTCATACAGCAGCAACTTGCTACTTATTCCAGTCCTCACAACAGCATCCCAGACTTGATGCCCATACAGCAGCAACTTGCTACTGATTGCAGTCATCACAGCAGC
>CM063500.1:75732424-75749924 GCA_032207245.1 Pardosa pseudoannulata | reverse complement strand
AATTTATCATTATAGTGCCATCGGTGAGTGTGCTAGCTTATATCAAATTATAACGCAAACAATTTCTAGAGTATGGTTCGATTTCCGTTTCTTCTATGTCCGGTAACGTGGGAACGTGAAAGGATATCCCAGGGAATTCTAGTTTCGAATACTGATGACCTGAGAAGTATCTGGTTTCCTGTCATCCATTAGGTACTCGAATGGACGAATGTCCACTACAGCAGAGAGGCGGAAGTGGCCTCATTAGCGTATACTGCGTGACCCTACTAATTTCTCTGATAGGAAACTACAGGGAGAGATAAAATATATTTCGATAGTTTTACTGGAAAATACATGAATAGACTATGTCTAAAAACTTATCTTTTAATGTGTGAAACAGTTTTAGAAATATTACACTCAGTAATACAAATGAATAAAGTAATGCTGTGATCAAATATTTTTTTAGAAAGATAAGTTGGGTTGTTGATGTTATATGGTTTCTTTGAAAACCTATTAAATTATATTTTTTAATGAAAAGTGGTCAAAACTATGATTACCTATACCCTTAAATATAAAATAAAAATATAAAGTTTGGTTCATTAATGAATGTAAAAAGTTTATCAACTATCAGTGTTTATCCGAATTTAGTTGCATTCGTTCTGTTTTCAAATTTGATTGCATTATTTCTGCTATTCTCTGAAATAAAGACTGAATTAATGATTTTAATGAGCAGTATCTTTATTGTACGGACTAGGTAGTGCTTTCAAATTTGATTGCATTCTTTCTGCTATTTTGTAAAATATAGAATGAAGTCATTTCAATGAGCTGTCTTTTATTATAGACACTAGTTATTGCTTCCAAATTTTTAGCACTTAAAATATGTAATTCATAATTCATAATTTTAAAAGCATTTATATATTAATATTTCATAAAATATTAAAAACTTTAATTATCCTTATCAGCTTTCTAGAAAACGTATACAGGTAATTTTTGTTTATAGTAATAATGTTGGTTTTTGTAAATTATTTCACAAAAATAAGTACTTTGTATTTGTAAAATAACATTGCAATGTTAGTTTCTGTAATAAATAAAAGCAGAAAACGGTGGGTGAATTTACATTTTAAATTTTACTTGGGTATATATATATATGCTTGAGAATAATACTATCATTAAAGAATAACCTAATAAAACTAAAATAATATTATCACGCAATATTTTTCTACAGTTTAGTACAATATATTACTGAAAAATGTGTTCTTATGCAATGAACACTATATAGAATGTTGATTACTCAAACATAACGCATGTTACGGTGAACCTAATTAAATATGTAAGTTTAAGATAGTATTTTTAGATCTCAAATTATTTTCAGTTAATGTATAATTTTGTTTTCCTTCTTGGGTACAGCAAGTGCATAGATAAATCGTGATGTTTTAGACATTGCCCCATATCATTAGCTATAATAGTTATCAAAGATTTTTTAACACAGTCGAAATTTATCATTATAGGGTCCCGGTGAGTGTCCTTGCTTCTATTAAAGTATAAAGCAAACAAAATCTAGAGTATGATTCGATTTCCGTTTCTTTACGTCTGGTAACGTGGGAACGTAAAAGGATATCCCAGGGAATTCTAGTTTCGAATACTGATGACCTGAGAAGGATCTGGTTTCCTGTCATCCATTAGGTACTCGAATGGACGAATGTCCACTACAACAGAGAGGCGGAATTGGCCTCATTAGCGGATACTACGCGACCCTACTAATCTCACTCACAGGAAACTAGAGAGAGAGATAAAATATATTTCGATAGTTTTACTCCAAAATACATGAATAGACTATGTCTAAAAACTTGTCTTTTAAATAGTGAAATAGTTTATAGAGATGTTACATTCCGTAATACAATTGAAAAAGTAATTAGGTGATCAAAAGGTTTTTTAGAAAGATAAGTTGGGTTGTTGACGTTATATGGTTTCTTTGAAAACCTATTGAATTATAATTCTTTTTTAATGAAAAGTAGTCAAAATATAAAGTTTTGTCCGTTAATAAATGTAACTGTGTTACCTCAGTAGAAATTTATCAACTGTCTGTGTTTATCCGAATTTAATTGCATTCGTTCTGCACTTCTCCAAAATAAAGATTGAATTAATGATTTGAATTCGCAGTGTCTTTATTATACGCTCCAGGTAGTGCATTCAAATTTGTCTGCAATCATTCTGCATTTCTCTAAAATAAAGACTGAATAAAATGATATCAATCATCTTTTTATTTCAGTCGCTGGGTAGTGCTTCGAAATTTTTAGTACTTAAAATATTCAATTTATAATTTATCATTTTAAAAGCATTTATATCTTAATCTGCTAATAAAATTTTAAAACTTTTAATTAAAATTATTAAATTTCTAGAAAACGTATGAAGGTGAGTTTTGTTTTATACTAATAAATGTTGATTTTTATAAAATATTTCACAAAAATAAGTACTTTGTTTTTGTAAAATAACATTATACTACTAGTTTCTTTAAGAAATAATTTCACAAGAATGTGGGTAAATTTACATTTTAAATTTTACTTTAGTATATACTTGAGAATAATTCTATGATTAAAAAATAATCTAATACTAAAATAATATTATCACACTATATTGTAGTACAGTCTATTACAGTATATTACTTAAAAATGTATTCTTATGGAATGACCACTATATAAAATATTGATTACTAGAGCATAACACATGTTAGGATGAACTTAATTAAATATGCAGGTTTGGAAAAACATTTTTTAGATCTGATTTTATTTTCAGTTAGTGAATAATTTTATTTTCCTTCATGGTACAGTACGCACTTTGATAAATTGTCATGTTTTAAAGATTGCCCCATATCATTAGCTATAATAGGAATCAAAGATTTTTTAACACAGCCGAAATTTATCATTATAGGGTCCTTAGTCAGTGTGCTAGCTTATATCAAAGTATAACGCAAACAGTATCTAGAGTATGGTACGAATTCCGTTTCTTCTATGTCCGGTAACTTGGGACGTGATCGGATATCCCAGGCAATTCTAATTTCAAATACTGATGACCTGAGAAGTATCTGGTTTCCTGACAACCATTAGGTACTCGAATGGACGAATGTCCACTACAGCAGAGAGGCGGAAGTGGCCTCATTAGCGTATACTGCGTGACCCTACTAATTTCTCTGATAGGAAACTACAGGGAGAGATAAAATATATTTCGATAGTTTTACTGGAAAATACATGAATAGACTATGTCTAAAAACTTGTCTTTTAAAGTGTTAAATAATTTTTAGAGATGTTACACTCAGTAATACAATTGAATAAAGTAATTATGTGATCAAATATTGTTTTAGCAAGATACGTTGGGTTGTTGACGTTATATAGTTTCTTCGAAAACCTATAGAATAATAACTTTTTTTTTTTGAATGAAAAGTGGTCAAAACTAGGAATACTCATACCCTTAACTATAAAATAAAACATAAAGTTTGGTTCTTTAATGAATGAAACGGTGATACCTGAGTAGAAATTTATCAACTGCCACGGTTTATCCGAATTTAATTGCATTCGTTCTGCACTTCTCATATAATAATTAAAATAAAGATTGAATTGATTTTAACTCGAAATCTTTTTTCTTGTACACACTAGGTAGTGCTTTCAAATTTGATTGCATTCTTTCTGCTAGTCTCTAAAATAGAAAATGAATTCTTGATTTCAATGAGCTGTCTTTTTATTGTAGACACTAGGTAGTGCTTCCAAATTTTTAGTACTTAAAATATTAAATTCATAATTCATAATTTCAAAAGCATTTATATCTTAATCTTTCAATAAAATATCAAAAAACTTAATTATTATTGTTCTACTTTTAGAAAACGTAGAAAGGTGATTTTTGTTATATAGTAATAAATGTTGGTTTTTATAAAATATTTCACAAAAATAAGTGGTTTGTTTTTGTAAAATAATATTGCACTGTTAGTTTCTATATGAAATAATAGCACAAAACTTTGGGTAAATTTTCATATTAAATTTTACTTGAGTATATACTTGAGAATAATACTATGAATAAAAAATAATCTAATAATACTAAAATGAAATTATCACCCAATATTTTAAAAC
This sequence comes from Pardosa pseudoannulata, assembly GCA_032207245.1. Classification (NCBI taxonomy): domain Eukaryota; kingdom Metazoa; phylum Arthropoda; class Arachnida; order Araneae; family Lycosidae; genus Pardosa; species Pardosa pseudoannulata. The sequence continues at coordinate 75,745,827 of CM063500.1, read as the reverse complement.
ACTTTAGTACAATACATTGCTTTAAAATGTATTCTTATGGAATGAACACTATATAAAATGTTGATTACTGGAACATAACACACGTTAGGGTGAACCTAATTAAATATGCAGGTTTATTAAAACATTTTTAGATCTGAATGTATTTTCAGTTAATGTATAATTTTGTTTCCTTCTTAGGTACAGTAAGTGCATCGATAAATCGATATGTTTTATAGATTTCCCCATATCATTAGCTATAATAGGGATCAAAGATCTTTTTAACACAGCTGAAATTTATCATTATAGGTTTCTCGGTGAATGTGTTTGCTTAAATCAAAGTGTAATGCAAACAATTTCTAGAGTATGGTTCGAATTCCGTTTCTTCTGTGACCGGTAACGTGTTAACGTGAACGGATATCGCAGGCAGTTCTAGTTTTGAATACTGATGACCTGAGAAGTATCTGGTTTCCTGTCATCCATTAGGTACTCGAATGGACGAATGTCCACTACAACAAAGAGGCGGAAGTGGCCTCATTAGCGGATACTGCGTGACTCTACTTATCTCACTCATAGGAAACTACAGAGAGAGATAAAATATATTTCGATAGTTTTACTCCAAAATACATGAATAGACTATGCTTAAAAAAGTGTCTTTTAATGTGTGAAATAGTTTTCAGAGATGTTACACTCAGTCATACAATTGAATAAATTAATTCTGTGATCAAATATTTTTTTAGAAAGATAAGTAAGGTTGTTGACGTTATATGGTTTCTTTGAAATCCTATTGAATTATAATTCTTTTAATGAAAAGTGGTCAAAATATAAAGTTTTGTCCGTTAATAAATGTAACTGTGTTACCTCAGTAGAAATTTATCAACTGTCTGTGTTTATCCGAATTTAATTGCATTCGTTCTGCACTTTTGCAAAATAAAGATTGAATTAAGAATTTGAATTCGCAGTATCTTTATTATACGCCCCAGGTAGTGCATTCAAATTTGTCTGCAATCATTCTGCATTTCTCTAAAATAAAGACTGAATAAATGATATCAATCATCTTTTTATTTCAGTCGCTGGGTAGTGCTTCGAAATTTTTAGTACTTAAAATATTCAATTTATAATTTATCATTTTAAAAGCATTTATATCTTAATCTGCTAATAAAATTTTAAAACTTTTAATTAAAATTATTAAATTTCTAGAAAACGTATGAAGGTGAGTTTTGTTTTATACTAATAAATGTTGATTTTTATAAAATATTTCACAAAAATAAGTACTTTGTTTTTGTAAAATAACATTATACTACTAGTTTCTTTAAGAAATAATTTCACAAGAATGTGGGTAAATTTACATTTTAAATTTTACTTTAGTATATACTTGAGAATAATTCTATGATTAAAAAATAATCTAATAATACTAAAATAATATTATCACACTATATTGTAGTACAGTCTATTACAGTATATTACTTAAAAATGTATTCTTATGGAATGACCACTATATAAAATATTGATTACTAGAGCATAACACATGTTAGGATGAACTTAATTAAATATGCAGGTTTGGAAAAACATTTTTTAGATCTGATTTTATTTTCAGTTAGTGAATAATTTTATTTTCCTTCATGGTACAGTACGCACTTTGATAAATTGTCATGTTTTAAAGATTGCCCCATATCATTAGCTATAATAGGAATCAAAGATTTTTTAACACAGCCGAAATTTATCATTATAGGGTCCTTAGTCAGTGTGCTAGCTTATAACAAAGTATAACGCAAAGAATATTTAGAGTATGATTCGAATTCCGTTTCTTCTCTGTCCGGTATCGTAGGAACGTGATCGGATATCCCAGGCAATTCTAATTTCAAATACTGATGACCTGAGAAGTATCTGGTTTCCTGCCAACCATTAGGTACTCGAATGGACGAATGTCCACTACAACAGAGAGGCGGAAGTGGCGTCATTAGCGTATACTGCGTGACCATACTAATTTCTCTGATAGGAAGCTACAGGGAGAGATAAAATATATTTCGATAGTTTTACTGGAAAATACATGAATAGACTATGTCTAAAAACTTATCTTTTAATGTGTGAAACAGTTTTAGAAATGTTACACTCAGTAATACAAATGAATAAAGTAATTATGTGATCAAATATTGTTTTAGCAAGATAAGTTGGGTTGTTGACGTTATATAGTTTCTTCGAAAACCTTTAGAATAATAATTTTTTTTTTTAATGAAAAGTGGTCAAAACTAGGATTACTCATACCATTAACTATAAAATAAAACATAAAGTTTGGTTCTTTAATAAATGAAACGGTGATACCTGAGTAGAAATTTATCAACTGTCACGGTTTATCCGAATTTAATTGCATTCGTTCTGCACTTCTCATATAATAATTAAAATAAAGATTGATTTTAACTTGAAATCTTTTTCTTGTACGCACTAGGTAGTGCTTTCAAATTTGATTGTATCATTCTTTCTGCTAGTCTCTAAAATAGAGAATGAATTCTTGATTTCAATTAGCTGTCTTTTTATTGTAGACGCTAGGTAGTGCTTCCAAATTTTTAGTACTTAATATATTCAATTCCTAATTCATAATTTTAAAAGCATTTATACCTTAATCTTTTAATAAAATATCAAAAAACTTAATTATCATAGTTCTACTTTTAAAAAACGTAGAAAGGTGATTTTTTGTTTTATAGTAATAAATGTTGGTTTTTATAAAATATTTCACAAAAATAAGTGGTTTGTTTTTGTAAAATAACATTACACTGTTAGTTTCTATATGAAATAATAGCACAAAACTTTAATTAAATTTTCATATTAAATTTTACTTGAGTATATACTTGAGAATAATACTATGACTAAAAAATAATCTAATAATACTAAAATGAAATTATCACACAATATTTTAAAACATTTCAGTACAATATATTGCTTTAAAATGTATTCTTTTGGAATGAACACTATATAAAATGTTGATTACTGGAACATAACACACGTTAGGGTGAACCTAATTAAATATGCAGGTTTATTAAAACATTTTTAGATCTGAATGTATTTTCAGTTAATGTATAATTTTGTTTCCTTCTTAGGTACAGTAAGTGCATCGATAAATCGATATGTTTTATAGATTTCCCCATATCATTAGCTATAATAGGGATCAAAGATCTTTTTAACACAGCCGAAATTTATCATTATAGGTTTCTCGGTGAATGTGTTTGCTTATATCAAATTATAACGTAAACAGTATCTAGAGTATGGTTTGAATTCCGTTTCTTCTATGTCCGGTAACGTGGGAACGTGAAAGGATATCCCAGGTAAGTCTAGTTTCGAATACTGATGACCTGAGAAGTATCTGGTTTCCTGAAATCCATGAGGTATTCGAAAGGACAAATGTCCACTACAACAAAGAGGCGAAAGTGGCCTGATAAGCGGATACTGCGTGACCCTACTTATCTCACTCACAGGAAACTGCAGAGAGAGATAAAATATATTTCCATAATTTTACTGGAAAATGCATGATTAGACTATGTCTAAAATCTTGTCTATTAAAGTGTGAAATAGTTTTGAGAGATGTTACACTCAGTAATACAATTGAATAATGTAATTCGGCGATCAAACACTTTTTTTAAGAAGATAAGTCGGGTCGTTGACGTTATATGGTTTTTATCGAAAACCTATTGAATTACAATTTTTTTAATGAAAAGTAGTGAAAATTATGATTACAAATCTAATTAAATATGAAATAAAAATATAAATTTTGGTTCATTAATGAACCTAACGGTGTTACCTGAGTAGAAGTTTATTCACTGTCAGTGTTTATCCGAATTAGTTGCATTCATTCTGAACTTCTGTAAAATAAAGATTGAATTAATGATTTCAATGCACAGTCTTTTTATTGTAGGCACTAGTTAGTGTTTTCAAATAGGGTTGCATTCTTTCTGCACTTCTCTAAAATAAATATTGAATTAATGATTTCAATACACAGTCTTTTTATTGTAGGCACTAGTTAGTGTGTTCAAATATGGTTGCATTCTTTCTGCACTTCTCTAAAATAAAGATTGAATTAATGATTTCAATGCACAGTCTTTTTATTGTAGGCACTAGTTAGTGTGTTCAAATATGGTTGCATTCTTTCTGCACTTCTCTAAAATAAAGATTGAATTAATGATTTCAATACACAGTCTTTTTATTGTAGGCACTAGATAGTGTGTTCAAATAGGGTTGCATTCTTTCTGCACTTCTCTAAAATAAAGATTGAATTAATGATTTCAATGCACAGTCTTTTTATTGTAGGCACTAGTTAGTGTGTTCAAATATGGTTGCATTCTTTCTGCACTTCTCTAAAATAAAGATTGAATTAATGATTTCAATGCACAGTCTTTTTATTGTAGGCACTAGTTAGTGTGTTCAAATATGGTTGCATTCTTTCTGCACTTCTCTAAAATAAAGATTGAATTAATGATTTCAATGCACAGTCTTTTTATTGTAGGCACTAGTTAGTGTGTTCAAATATGGTTGCATTCTTTCTGCTATTCTCTAAAATAAAGATTCAATTGATTTTAATTTTCAGTCTTTTTATTGTACACACTAGGTAGTGCTTTCAAATTTGATTGCATTCTTACTGCTATTATTTATAATAAAGATTGAATTAATTATTTTAAAGCGCAGTCTCTTTATTGTTCGTAGTTTGTTTACGGACTAAAGGGATTTTTTTACATGAATTATTTTTTCAATCCAGTTCCATTAAGAGGCCGATGTTTCTAATTATCAACATATTTATATCAATATATTTATATAATTATAAATAGAATTCTTAACACTCTCTTTGGAAAATTACGTTACAATAGTCTGTATAATTTCATATAAAATAAAGTTTAATGACTTTAATGACTAAATATTATTTTTTTTATCTTCACTCTTCATGAAATGTTTAAAAGGTTAATCATTTCTTATACGTTCACACCCCTATGTAAAAATGCGTTTTAAATATTAATTACTCATACGGATATATGTCTGTAACATCCACAATCTCTTTCAAATTGCTGATAAGTTTGATTGTAGAAACATAGATTAGTATTGAACTAAAATAATACATTACGAACTCGAAGCCAGAAATCATAAAACATATTAATGCTGCAATTAAACTTCATATAAAATAAAGTTTAATAATTATATATTATTTTTTTATTTTCACTCTTCATGCAATGATTAAAAGATTAATCACTTCTTATACTTCACACCCCTATGTAAAAATGTGTTTTAAATATTAATTACTCATACGGATATATGTCTGTAACATCCACAATATCTTTCAAATTGCACATACGTTTGATTGTAGAAACATAGATTAATATGGGACTAAAATAATACATTACGGACACGAAGCCAGAAATCATAAAACATATTAATGCTGCAATTAAACTGAATACCGATTATCATTTGTGAAATATTGCATTACATTGTCTTAAATAAACTATCTGTGTGTAATTTCGTAATTAACTTCTATGTATTAGAGTCAGCAAACAGACCTCAATCTAACTGGGTGATTTAATATATATTTAATTATAAGAACCCATCTTCTGGAATGTTATTTGTAAAGGAACGTAATTAACAATTCATTGAATTGTAAAGGATAGTTCACGCGGTGTAAAGGTTAAATATGCATCGGGCATTTCTAATTTGTTTAATTATGAATGAAGTTTACTTTTATAACTATTCAAAACAAAACATACTCGAAGCCTTTCAATCTAACCTTAAGAATAAATAATGAACTAATGAATCCGTATTATTAAAGGTCTCGCAAATATATTAATTAAATAAATCTCCTGAATGCGATTTAAATATTTATTCATAACTAGAATCTCAAATTTAGAGTCATTTTCCATTGTAGATAATATATGAGCATGATAGAAATATAAATTTGGAGGAGTAATTAAAAATTGGATTTCTCAAATTAACAAATACCTAATAACCGCAGATAATTTGGATGAAAAACTGGACTTGAAATTTCAAGTAAAAACTTTCTCATGTAGCATAAAACAGAGATGGATCATAAATGTATATGATTATTGCGAATGCCATGCGCTATGTTAGAACTAATACCTTTCTGTATATCCTTTAATTAATGTACACATTGTAGAAAAGGGATATATTATTGAAATTTATAAACTTATATTTAAGTGAATGTTTTAGATAAGGCGATGACAAACCTCCAGCCCACGAAAGAATTATGTGTGTCTCACTACTCTTCTGTGTAAATAAATATTTGAATCGTCCCAAGTTTTAATAAAAGCACATCTACTGCACCATATGGATTAATGATCATCATGTGAAGCTACAGCCTAACAGGAACCAAATTTCTATTAATTATGAGTAGCTCACTGCTCTCTTGCATAATTGAAAATATTTGCATCGTCCCTAGTGTTAATTAAAGTACATCTACAGCACCATATGGACTCATGATTAGCTTCTTAAGCTACAATCTAACAGGAACTAAATTTCTATTAATTGTGTGTGGATCACTGCTCTCTTGAATAATTTAAAATATTTTCATCGTACCATATGTTAATTAAAGTAAATCTACAGCACCATATAGATTAATGATAAGCATGCGAAGCTACAGTCTAACAGGAACCTAATTTCTATTAATTTTGTGTTGCTCACTGCTCTCTTGCATAAATGAAAAATTTTTGCATCGTCCCTACTGTTAATTAAAGTACATCTACAGCACCATATAGACTTATGATCAGCTTCTTAAGCTACAGTCTAACTGGAACTAAATTTCTATTAATTGTGCTTGGATCAATGCTCTCTTGAATAATTTAAAATATTTGCATCGTACCACATGTTAATTAAAGTAAATCTACAGCACCATATAGATTAATGATAAGCATGCGAAGCTACAGTCTAACAGGAACCTAATTTCTAATAATTTTGTGTTGCTCACTGCTCTTTTGAATAAATGAAAATATTTTCATCGTCCCAAGTCTTAAAAAAACGGACTACAGAACCATACGGACTAATCATCAGCATGCGAAGCTACAGCCTAACAGGAACAAATTTCTACTAATTATGTGTGGCTCACTGCTCTCTTGCATAAATAAAAATATTTGCATCGTCCTAAGTCTTAATAAAAGTATATTTACAGAACCATATGGACTAATGATCAACACGCGAAGCTGCAGTCTTACAGGAATAAAATTTAACGCAAAATTAATATTTCTAAAACTAATTAGAAAATAAAATATTAAATAGAAATTTTTAAAAATACTTTTGAAAAGTTATTTGATTACAGTGTTTTCCAAAACAAACTATAAATATTTGTTCTCTCTCCCGAAATATCAACAACAAACAAAGCCAATTACTCTTCGCTAATAGAACCCGATTATTAACTAATAATTCATTTAATACAATACTCTACAATAAACTAAAATATGAATAAATAAAATTTAACGAAACATTCCTATTTATAAAACTAACTAGCAATAAAATATTAAATAGAAATTTTTAAAAACATCTGAGAAAAGTTATTTGATTAAAGTATTTTCCAAAACAAAATTATAAATATTTGTTCTCTCTCCCGAAATATCAACAACAAACAAAGCCAATTACTCCTCGCTAATAGAACCCGATTATTAAATAATAATTCATTTAATACAATACACTACAATAAACTAAAATATGAATAAATAAAATTTAACGAAACATTCCTATTTATAAAGCTAACTAGCAATAAAATATTAAATAGAAATTTTTAAAAACATCTGAAAAAAGATATTTGATTACAGTGTTTTCCAAAACAAAATTATAAATATTTGTTCTCTCTCCCGAAATATCAACAACAAACAAAGTCAATTACTCCTCGCTAATAGAACCCGATTATTAAATAATAATTCATTTAATACAATACACTACAATAAACTAAAATATGAATAAATAAAATTTAACGAAACATTCCTATTTATAAAACTAACTAGCAATAAAATATTAAATAGAAATTTTTAAAAACATCTGAGAAAAGATATTTGATTACAGTGTTTTCCAAAACAAAATTATAAATATTTGTTCGCTCTCCCGAAATATCAACAACAAACTAAGCCAATTACTCTTCGCTAATAGAACCCGATTATTAAATAATAATTCATTTAATACAATACAGTACAATAAACTAAAATATGAATAAATAAAATTTAACAAAACAACCCTATTTATAAAACTAATTAGCAATAAAATATTAAATAGAAATTTTTAAAAACATCTGAGAAAAGATATTTGATTACAGTGTTTTCCAAAACAAAATTATAAATATTTGTTCGCTCTCCCGAAATATCAACAACAAACTAAGCCAATTACTCTTCGCTAATAGAACCCGATTATTAAATAATAATTCATTTAATACAATACAGTACAATAAACTAAAATATGAATAAATAAAATTTAACAAAACAACCCTATTTATAAAACTAATTAGCAATAAACTATTAAATAAAAATTCTGAAAAACACCTGGGGAAAGTTATTTGATTACAGTGTTTTCCGAAACAAAATTAGAAATATTTTTTCTCTCTTCCGAAATATAAACAACAAGCAAAGCCAATTACTACTCGCTAATTGAACCCGAATATTCAATATTTCAATATTTCATTTAATACAATACACTACAATAAATTAAAAAAATCATTAAATAAAATTTAACGAAAAATTATTATATCTAAAACTAATTAGAAATAAGATATTAAATAGAAATTTTTATATACACCTGGAAAAAGTTATTTGAATACAGTGTTTTCCGAAGCAAAATTATAAATATTTGTTTTTATCCCAAAATAACAACAATAAACAAAGCCAATTATTCCACACTAATTGAACCCGAATATTCAATAATATTTCACTTAATACAATACACTACAATAAATTTAAAAAAACATTAAATAAAATTTACAGAAAAATTCTTATTTCTAAAATTAATTAGCAATAAAATATTAAATAGACATTTTTAAAAACACCTGAGAAAAATTTTTTGATTATAGTTCTTTCCGAATAGAAATTATAAATATGTTTTCTCTCTCCCAAAATTTCAAGAACGAACAAAGCCAATTACTCCTCACTAATTGAAACCGAGTGTTAAATAATATTTCATTTAATACAATACACTACAATAAACGAAAAAATCAATAAATAAAATTTAACGACAAATTCCTATTTCTAAAACTAATTAGCAAAAAAAATAATTAAATAGAAATTTTTAAAACACCTGGGAAAAGTTATTTGATAACAGTGTTTTCCAAAACAAAATTATAAATATTTGTTCTCTCTCCCGAAATATCAAGAACAAACAAAGCCAATTACTACTCGCTAATTGAACCCGAATATTAAATAATATTTTATTTAATACAATACACCACAATAAACTAAAATACCATTAAATGAAATGTAACTAAACAATCCTATTTCTAAAACTAATTAGTAATAAAATATTAAATAAAAATTCTGAAATACACCTGGGGTAAGATATGTGACTACAGTGTTTTCCGAAACAAAATTTAAAATATTTTTTCTCTCTCCCGAAATATCAAGAACAAAAAAAGACAATTACTGTCGCTAATTGAACATGAATATTAAATAATATTTCATTTAATACAATACACTACAATAAACTAAAAAATCGTTAAATAGAATTTAACGAAACATTCCTATTTCTAAAAATAATTAAAAATAAAATATTAAATAGAAATTTTTAAATACAACTGGGAAAAGGTATTTCATTACAGTGTGTTCCGAAACAAAATTATAAATATTTGTTTTTCTCCCGAAATATCAAAAACAAAAAAAGAACAATACTACTCGCTAAATGGACACGAATATTAAATATTTCATTCAATACAATACACTACTATAAACTAAAATATCATTAAATAAAATTTAACAATACATTCGTATTTCTAAACTTAATTATGGATAAAATATTAAATAAAATATCTGAAAAACACCTGTGGAAAATATGTGAATACAATGTTTTCCGAAACAAAATTATAAATATTTTTTCTCTCTCCCGAAATATCAACAACAAACAAAGCCAATTACTACTCGCTAATTGAACCCGAATATTAAATAATATTTTATTTAATACCATACACCACAATAAACTAAAATACCATTAAATGAAATTTAACTAATCATTCCTATTTCTAAAACTAATTAGTAATAAAATATTAAATAAAAATTCTGGAATATACCTGGGGAAAGATACGTGACTACAGTGTTTTCTGAAACAAAATTAGAAATCTATTTTTTCTCTCTCCCGAAATATCAAGAACAAACAAAACAAATTACTGCTCCCTAATTGAACCCGAATATTAAATAATATTTCATTTAATACAATACACTGCAATAAACTAAAAAATCGTTTAAAAAAAATTTAACGAAACATTCCTATTTCTAAAAGTAATTAGCAATAAAGTATTAAATAGAAATTTTTAAATACGCATGAGAAAAGTTGTTTGATTACAGTGTTTTCCGAAACAAAATTATAAATATTTGTTCTCTCTCAAGAAATATCAATAACAAACAAAGTTCATTACTCCTAGCTAATTGAACCCGAATATTAAATAATATTAATAATAATATTTCATTTAAATAAAATACACTACAATAAACTAAAAATTCATTGAATAAAATTTAATGAAACATTCCTATTTCTAAAACTAATTAGTAATAAAATATTAAATAAAAATTCTGAAATACACCTGGGGAAATTTATGTGATTACAGTGTTTACCGAAACAAAATTATAAATATTTGTTCTCCCTCCCGAAATATCAACAACAAACAAAGACAATTACTCCTCGATAATTTTATTTAATACAATAAACTACAATAAACTAAAAAATCAATAAATAAAATTTAACAAAACATTCCTATTTATAAAACTAGTTAGTAATAAAATATTAAATAAAAATTCTGAAAAACACCTGGGAAAAGTTATGTGATTACAATGATTTCTAAAACAAAATTATAAATATTTGTTCTCTCTCACAAAATATCAACAACAAACAAAGACAATTACTCCTCACTCATTGAACCCGAATATTAAATAATATTTCATTTAAAACAATGCACTACAATAAACTAAAAAATAAATAAATAAAATTTAACAAAACAATCCTATTTATAAAACTAATTAGCAATAAACTATTAAATAAAAATTCTGAAAAACACCTGGGGAAAGTTATTTGATTACAGTGTTTTCCGAAACAAAATTAGAAATATTTGTTCTCTCTTCCGAAATATAAACAACAAACAAAGCCAATTACTACTCGCTGAATGAACCCGAATATAAAATATTTCATTTAATACAATACACTACAATAAACTAAAATAATTATAAGCAAAATTTAACAAAACATTCTTTTTTCTAAAACTATATTGCAATAAAATATTAAATAAAAATTTTGAAAAACACCTGGGGAAAGTTATGTGATTACAGTGTTTTTCGAAACAAAATTATAAATGTTTGTTTTTCTCCCGAAATATCAACAAGAAACAAAGCCAATTACTCCTCGCTAATTGAACCCGAATATTAAGTAATATTTCTTTTAATACAATACACTATAGAGAACTAAAAAATGAATAAATAAAATTTAACGAAAAATTCCTATTTCTAAAACTAATTAGCAATAAAATATTAAATAGAAGTTTTTAAATACGCATGAGAAAAGTTGTTTGATTACAGTGTTTTCCAAAACAAAATTATAAATATTTGTTTTTCTCCCGAAATATCAAGAAGAAAAAAAGCCAATTAATCCCTCACTAATTGAACCCGAATATTAAATAATATTTCATTTAATACAATACACTAGAATAAACTAAAAAATCTTTAAATAAAATTGAATGAAAAATTCCTATTTCCAAAAATAATTAGCGATAAAATATTAAATAAAAATTCTGAAATACACCTGGGGAAAGATATGTGATTACAGTGTTTTCCGAAACAAAATTATAAATATTTGTTCTGTTTTCCGAATTATTAACAACAAACAAAGGGAATTACTCCTCGCTAATTGAACCCTAATATTAAAGAATATTTCCTTTAATACAATACACTACAGAGAACTAAACAAACAATAAATAAAATTTAACGAAAAATTCCTATTTCTAAAACTAATTAGCAATAAAATATTAAATAGAAGTTTTTAAATACGCATGAGAAAAGTTGTTTGATTACAGTGTTTTCCGAAACAAAATTATAAATATTTGTTCTCTCTCCCGAAATATCAACAACAAACAAAGCCAATTACTACTCACTAATTGAACCCGAATATTAAATAATATTTCATTTGCCGAAATAATTTCAACCCTTACAATAACGGGTTTGTTACTGCAACATTTGCGATCAGTCACTAAGACCGAGAAAATTTCATTTTCCGGAGACTATTGAAAGATGGGTTGGAGAATCCATTTTGATTGTTTTGCAAAGGGTGAAGTGCTAAACCTTGTTTCTATAAGAACCCACCTATTTGAATGGAATTTTGTGGGACTGTTTGCTCTCACTTCCAAATGTTTACTCTTTGTGTTTGCTTAGCTGTCATTTCAAACTTTTGGGAATTGGGTATAATCTCCTACTGCAATTATTTTTGTAAATGTTTAGATAAATCTGGAATATGACGGGCATTCCTGTTGATAAAGCTTGGAATTTTATGTTCGCAGGAAATTTCAAGAGGAATTAATCTATTTTTACGAATAAATAGGATTAAATTCTCATCTGGTGAAACGGAATGGAAAAATGGAATGTTACATTTCATATTATAATCCCTTTCTTTCTGAATAGAAGTTTCTATTGTATAAATATTTCCTGTGATGCTTATTGGCATATTAAATTTTATTTAGTACAGCCAGAAAAAAATAATATTTTAAAATATTTTGGGTTTAAATTTTGAAAAATATGTAATATTGGTCTTGAAATTAAAAAATTGAAGATTATTCAAATGCGATAAAACTCATAAATACTTGGAACTTAAATGTATACATGTACTAATTTTATGTATTTTTGCCATATACTCTTTTATTTCATTTTAATATATTAAAACTAAAGATAAAAGTAATATACATAAAAATATTAATGAAAGTTTTCATCAAAATATGACTTTAAATTTAACTTTAAAAATATTAAGAGATTACATAATTCTAGACGATTTATTTAGAGTAAAAGACTTGAAAAGTTCATATAAATCTTGTATTACGTAACTTAGAATATATTTTACTTCTATGATATAAAAATTATTTATTTCGCATTTGATATATAATATATATATATATATATATATATATAATATATATATATATATATATATATATATATATATATATATATATATATATATATATATATATATATATATAGATATATGTGTAACATATCGAAATT
>CM063500.1:75722424-75724924 GCA_032207245.1 Pardosa pseudoannulata | reverse complement strand
AATGCATGAAAAATGTTTAGGTACGTTAGAGAAATCATATTGAATAAATTTAATGTTTTGCACGAATCTGAAGAAACAGAATTTTCAATCAAAAATAGCGTGTTGTGTAACAGAACATTTGAATAATATGATTGTAATTTAAAAGAATATATTTTTTGAATTCTAAATACATTTATAGAATAGATAAATATTTCACACGTTGAAAGAGATTTTTGGTCGGTAAAAGGAAATGACTTGTCTGATTGGAAATAAACTAAGTATAAATAAACTAAATTTAATTTCTTAGTTTTTTATTTTGTTTTATGACAGAAAACTATTTTTATAATTTTCTTCTAAAGAGACTAGTAAAATAATGAAAATTTTCAGAAATCGCTTTTTTTTGTAATTTATAAAAATGTTTTTAATTTGTTTAATTTAATATTTTAATTAAAAAATAATAATTTAAAAATAATAATAATAATTTAGTTTAATAATTTAATTAAAAAATAATAATTTAATAATAATAATATTAATTTAATTTAATAATTAAATTCCTTTAATAATTTCGTTTAACGTAATTTAATAATTTTGTTTAATTTAAATTGATACTTACTTTGTAACTTTTTAACAAATAGGAATGCAACAGAATATTTTTTCTTTAAGAAGTATATTACTAAATATAATTTGTTGCTTTGTAATTTTTTATATATATCAGGTACCTTCGTGAGTATTTCTTCGGTCTAGGAAAATCCCAACGTTTATGAACTTAAACAGAAACCAAGTAATATAAAATGGCTTTTGGCGATTTGAGTTTCAAAATTTATATCTTTAAGCAAACATAGTGTATATCAAAATACTTTTATACAAGTCATACATATTGGAATAACTTCTAAACAATAGAAGTGACTAACAAAAAATATAAAATGCAACTAAAATATATTATAAATTACAAAAGGTACTAACATTTTACACACTGCATACAATTTAGTTTTCTATAATTGTTGTTCCACCAAAAATTTATTAATGTTAATGATATCAAAATGTTTCAAAAAATTTAGCAAAGATTTATATAAGGAATAAAAGAATAATATTTTACAAAAAATTAATATTAAACTAGATAACTTATCATGGATATCATTGTTGGAAAGCATATGATAGACAGTATTGAGTTTTAACGTATGTAATAGGAATTCCATATAAAGTAAAAATACAGTGGTTCCGCTTAATGTGATCAGTTTGTAACACTGCGATTTTAATAACAATAAAGATTTAGCAAAGATTTATATATGGAATAAAAGAATAATATTTAAAAAAATTAATTTTAAACTAGATTACTTGTACTCATGGATATCATTGTTGGAAATCATATGATAGACAATATTGAGTTTTAACGTATGTAATAGGAATTCCATATAAAGTAAAAATACAGTGGTTCCGCTTAATGTGATCAGTTTGTAACACTGCGATTTTAATAACAATAACCGTTTGACAACAATAAACGATATACAAAATTCGATAAATTTCCCCCTCCCCCTAAATTCACACGTACTACATTACAAAATAAAACAAAAAAAAACTCACTTTATATTTATGTACACTATATTATCCTTTAAGACATAAGAATTGTTTACATAATAAAAATAACTGATCAATTGTTGAGTATCTACAATTCTTTCTAAGAATCTCATTGATGAATAGTTCATAATCATAATGTGTTTTAAAATCATTGGAGCGGTGTTGTACTCTCCGTTTCAACACTTTCAAGGCAGTTCAGAAGCTGAGAAATGTTTAACTGAGCTGCAGCATTGCGCATATTTGATAGCATGTCATAACGATTTAAAATTTCGATATTTAGTTTTAACCCTCCGAGTGGAACACACTGAGGAAAAAAGTCTCCAAAAAATACGCTAAAAGTTTACTGTGTCAGTGGCCAAATAGTTCTATGATTTTTTTCCTTCACCCTTAGTCGACTAGTATGGGGAACCCACCCTCGTTATTGCCCCTTTACTTCCGGTTATAAATAGATATATAAATAAATATTATAGATTGTTAGTTTTTAATTCACATAAAGCTCGTCAAGATCATCCGATAGGAAATAATGGATTCTAAAAGTAGAAATAAAAATATTCTTTGAGAGACTTATTTATATTTTTTACAGAAGTAGTCCCAAGATATTTAAGTGGTGAAATTAGAGATACATCATTTACCGCAAACGAAATACTTCGAAATAGAGATTTACAAAGTTATGAAAAGCTATCAGCTTCTTTGTTCCTCAGGTGGTAGAGGTGCATCCCTCAATAAATGTTAGCCAAAGAGGGGTGCAGTTCCTAAACAATCGAACTGACCCTAATGCAGCAGAACTCCATGGGGGAAAACACTGGCAGAAATGTACACTACATTCGTTTTTGGAGGTTATTTTTTTAATTAAATTTATTTGTTTTTTTGTATTTTGATTTTATATATTTTTATTTTTATTTTTTTTTTTATATATTTATTTATATTATTTTTTTTACCAATTGAT
>CM063500.1:75694924-75709924 GCA_032207245.1 Pardosa pseudoannulata | reverse complement strand
GTGAATAGATTGAGCTATGAAATGTGTAGATTATTTGTGTTTCATCCTTGTAAAACCATATTTATTTGAGTCAAACAATCATGAAATGTTTAAACTAAAAATATTTTAACAAAACTAAAATTAAGTCTCTAACATATTTTATACCGTATGTGGGGCATGAGAAAAGGTATGAAAAATAAACAAACATTTTTTTATGGATATAGGGCTTTTCATATCTTTGTAAGTGAAATAAAAAGCAGAAATATCACGGGGTGATTTCCTTCCCTTTTGTAAAAGCACATGGCAAAAATACATGGGAACAAAGTGCATAATGAAACTTTCAGGGATTAGAACTTTTTTTAATTGAAGGACTTGCTTCGTGAATACGTCGTTCTTCCTCTGACTAAGAGATGAAACATAAGGTGAAGAGGTTGTTTCATAAGCAATATATAACCATTAAAATCAGCTAATAGGCTAATCTCTTGGTGTGCAAGGTGCGTTAATAAAGAGGAAGATTTCTTGGAAAATGAGTTGAACTGGGAAATCATAGCTTTATGTGAATAGATTGCGCAATGAAAAGTGTAGATTATTTTGGATTCATACTTGTAACACCATAGTTATTTGCTTCAAACAATCATTGAAATTTTTAAACTAAAAATACTTTAACAAAACTAAAATTAAATGCCTATATTTTATACCTTATATAAGGAATTATAAAAAGTATGAAAAATAAACAAAAAATTTTTATGTATATAGGCTTTTCATATCTTTGTAAGTGAAATAAAAAACAGAAATATCACGGGAAATTTCCTTCCCTTTTGTAAAAATACATGATAAAATTACATGGGAACAAAGTGCATAGTGAAACTTTTAAGGATAGAGAACTTTTAAGGTAAGGACAAGAATTTTTTCTCAGACAAAAGGGCCGAACGCTACCGATGGTTAGGGAGCGTGAATACGTCCGTCCTTCCCGACTAAGATGTTTCGTAGCCGTTCGGAATCGGCTCAGGTCCGGTCTCATTAGTCGTGTGCAAAAGAGTAGAATAGCGCTAACTCAAGAGCCTAACCAAGATTAACCCATAGCGCCAACCAATCGTGGGACGTAATTCTCTGTTTAAACTGAGATTAATTGCGATTAGCCATTAAACGACTTTGGTGACTCTTAGATGTGAAACATGCAGTGAAGAGGTTGTTTTAAAAGCAACATATAACCATTAAAAGCATCTACTAGGCTAATCTGTTAGTGTGCAAGGTTAGGTAATGAAGGAAGATTGCGTTTAAAATGAGTTGAATTGGGACACCTTAGCTTTATGTGAATAGATTGAGCAATGAAACGTGTAGATTACTTTTGATTCATCCTCGTAACACCATATTTATTTGCTTGAAACAATCATGAAATTGTAAAATAAAAACATTTGTATAATACTAAAATTGAGACGCTACCACATTTTATACCTTATGTGGGAAATTATAAAAAGTATGAAAAATAAACAAACATTTTTTATGTATATAGGGCTTTTTATATCTTTGTAAGTGAAATAAAAAGCAGAAATATCACGGAGAATTTCCTTCCCTTTTGTAAAAGTACATGACAAAAATACATGGGAACAAAGTGCATAATGAAACTTTCAGGGATTGAGAGCTTTTTTTAATTGTAAGGATAAACTTCGTGAATACGTCGCCCTTACTTTGACTAAGACGTGAAACATTAGGTGAAGAGGTTCTTTCATAAGCAACAGATAACCATTAAAAACAACTTAAAAGCTAATCGCTTGATGTGCAAGGTGCGTGAATAAATAGGAAAATTGCTTAGGAAAATGATTTAAACTGGATAGCGATAGCTTTATGTGAAGAGATTGCACAATGAAAAGTATTGTTTATTTTTGATTCATCCTTGTAACACCATATTTATTTGAGTCAAACAATCATGAAATGTTTAAACTAAAAATACTTTAACAAAACTGAAATTAAGTCTCTAACATATTTAATACCATATGTCTGGAGTTAGAAAATGCATGAAAAATAAACAAACATTTTTTATGTATATAGGGCTTTTCATATATTTTTAAGTGAAATAAAAAGCAGAAATATAACGGGGCATTTCCTTTCCTTTTGTAAAAATATATCGGAACAACGTGCATAAGGAAACTATCAAGGATAAATAATTTTTTTTAATTGTAAGGGCATGCTTTGTAAATACGTCGACCTTCTTCTGACTATGACATGAAACATAAGATGAGGGAGTTGTTTCATAAGCAACAGATAACCATTAAAAGCAGCTAATAGGCTAATATCTTGGTGTGCAAGGTGCGTTAATAAAGAATAAAATTGCGTGGAAAATCAGTTGAATTGTAGTCCCATAGTTTTATATGAACAGGTCACGCAATGAAAAATGTAGATTATTTTAATTTTTTCTCGTAACACCATATTTATTTGAGTCAAATAATCATAAAATGTTTAAACTAAAAATATTTTTACAAAACTAAAATTAAGTCTCAACATATTTTATACCTTATGCAGGGAATTAGAAAAGACATGAAAAATAAACAAATATATTTTTATGTATATAACGTTTTTCATATATTTGTAAGTGAACTAAAAAACAGAAATATCACGGGGCATTTCCTTCCCTTTTGTAAAAATAAATAATAAAAATACATGGGAACAAACTGCATAATGAAATTTTCAGGGATAGAGAATTATTTTAATTGTAAGGACATGCTTCGTGAATACGCCGTCCTTCCTCTAAGATGTGAAACATGAGGTGAAGAGGTTACTTTATAAACAACAGATAACCATTAAAAACAGCTAATTGGCTAATCTCTTGGTGTGCAAGGTGCGTTAATAAAGTAGAAGATTGCGTAGAAAGTAAGTTGAATGGGGAAACCATAGCTTAATGTGAATAGAATGCGAAATGAAAAGTGTTGATTATTTGTGATTCATCCTTCTAACACCATATTTATGAGTCAAACAATCATGAAAAGTTTAATCTAAAAATACTTTAACAAAACTGAAATAATCCTGTTTAAACTGAAAATAATTTTACAAAACTAAAATTAAGTCTCTAACATATTTTATATCATATGTGGGGAATTAGAAAAGACATAAAAAATAAACAAATTATTTTATGAAACAAAGTTTTTCATATCTTTGTAAGTGAAATAATTAAAACAAAAAAACATGTTGCATTTCCTTCCCTTTTGTAAAAATAAATGGTAAAAATACATGGGAACAAAGTGCATAATGAAGCTTTCAGGGAAAGAGAACTTTTTTTAATTGTAAGGACATATTTCATGAATACGCCGTCCTTCCTCTGACTAAGACATGACACATGAAGTGAAGAGGTTTCTTCATAAGCAACAGATAACCATTAAAAACATCTAATATGATAACCTCTTGGTGTGCAAGGTGCGTTTATAAATAGGAAGATTGCTTAGGAAAATGAGTTGAATTCCCATACAACTCATCAACCGAATTCAACGTTGAAATTGGTGAATTTTATGTAAATAGATTGCACAATGAAAAGTGTTGATTATTTTTGATTCATCCTCGTAACACCATATTTATTTGCTTCAAACAATCATGAAATGTGTAAAATAAAAACAGTTTTACAAAACTAAAATTAATATTTTATACCATATGTGGGGAATTAGAAAAAGCATGAAAAATAAACAAACATTTTTATGTATATAGGGCTTTTCATATCTTTGTAAGTGAAATAAAAAGAAGAAATATCACGGGGCATTTCCTTCCCTTTTGTAAAAATACATCACTGTTTTTTCCCTAGAGCAACCATAAAATGTAATTAAATTGACTCAAAAAAGCAAATAAAAGTCTCCGCTGAGCAGTGGAAAAGCCAGTCGTGAATATTTTTACGGCTACAGAGCTTTTATTCGTTTTCATTGTTCTTGATAAATTGCCAGAGGGTTTTAATCAGGAATATTTACTGCAGTTGCTTTCTTCTGCCATTTAATTTCATTTCATTATCTCAATGGGAAAAAAAATGGCATTAATTTGTTTTTAAATCCTGTGAAAGTGTTTTGAGGATGATAGTTTGCAAGGACCTTGGGGTTTGCAATTGTGTTTTGCTTGTTCATTCTATTTTGTACTTCCGATTGTTGAGTAAAATGGCGCACTTTAATTACTGATTTGGTCTTTTGTAAAATGACACGATGAGTAATTAAAAAGACACATTTTAGCTGATTTAGAAAAATATGATTAAAAATGATTAAGAAAAGTTTAACTTTCTCTAATTGTTTAAAAATGAAATTTATTTATATGTATCTTATAGAACAGTACATCTGTGTATATAGACACGCACACAGACACACACACACACACACACACACACATATATATATATATATATATATATATATATATATATATATATATATATATATATATATATATATGTGTGTGTGTGTGTGTGTGTGTGTGTGTGTGTGTGTGTGTGTGTGTGTGTGTGTGTGTGTGTAATATACCAAAATTATTTAACTTTAATATTTCATTAAAAACCTTCTCTATCCCATTCTAATCCTTTAAAATATTTTTCTCCCCTTCTAAATTTCATAATCAAAGGAGCGTTCTGGACGTAAAATTCTTTCGATCCATTTCCCAAAATTTTCTACCCTATAAATGTAAATTTTCTGTCTATTTAACACGTTTTTTAGCTCTCGTCGGCAAATGGCTCCGCATTTTTCTTCATCTTACACTTAAATTGGCGGAGTATGTAGGGAAAATCTTTCTGTCTTCTCTCATGGGTGCACCTCTGTTCGAGCAAAGTGATTTTTGTATCTTTCTCTTGGCTGCCGTTGACCAGTAAAGATGTCCGTTTTAGGAGCTGTAAAATAAAATTTTAAATAGACTTTTGCTATTCTGTTCAATTTGATCCGACTGCATAGTTCATTATTACTGTTGGCTGTTTAGGCTTTCGTCTTGCGCAGTAGCCCGGGCAAGTAAAAATAATACGGTCTACATAATTATTGTGACTACAGAATTGCATTTTCTACAAACTTTCCAAAATTAAAGTCCAGATTAATAATTGCTGCTCGTGGCTTTTTTTACTTTTTCTAACCAGGTTGACAATTTACCCAGAAAGAACTGTTGCTACTCCCAATCTGTATAACTTATTATGTAAATACCGTCACCAATGTTTTATTAAACCAAAATATGACCACTGATTAAACTTTTATTATCATGGTAAACTATTTATGTAATTTAGTCTTCTTCAGGACCGCATTTTTCTAGATGCAGTTTTGTCTGTTGGCGGTGTATGATGTTTCCTTACAGACGTTTAATATGAAATCGGACAGAAAAATGAAATGACATATACTTAGACATAGGTTCCAGTGAGTTACCCTCTATGACTTAGCTGCTTAAAAGTTGAGTTCTTAAGCTAGCCGCAATTCATAAAAATATGGTATTTAAATGGCTCATCTAAAATAAATATAACTAAATGCGTTATATATGTAAGTTATATTTATTTCATTAAATGAGCCCTCATATAAACGTGAAATGCATCCAAGAGCTTCAAAAATTGCCTCAAAACATTGAACATATAAAAATGTCCAAGCACGATAAACCTATCACGTGATTCATGATTCCTTTTCGATGGTTTCGACACCAGGTATTTTCTCCAATTGCTGCATAGAGAAACTGCAAATCTTTAATTTCGTTAGTTATTTTGAATTACAGCACTAAGGTGTATATATTTGCTACAGAAGGACTTAATGAGAAGATCTGCGGCGGAATTTCATGACACCTGTGGGATTTGAAACTATAATCAGTAGATTTCGAGAGAAAAACCCTACCCATTCAACTATCACTCCTTTCTTAAACTGCAATGTCACCGCATAGACATACTTTCCAAAAACACCTAAATGTTATTCGAATATAAAGCAAATAATCCCTATAGCTCAAAATGGCAAACACAGGCATACATTTTAATGGTCAGAAAAATATAAAATTTCATTTATAGCGAATGTATACATTTAACTTAAAAAAGGTATACTTCGTGTAACAAGGTATGAGTTCTCATACAGACGTAAAACTCCTTCGACAGCCTCATGCCGTAAAACTATGAATATATAAAAATATCCAAGCACAATGAACTAATCATGCAGTTCATAGTTCATGTTGTATGGTTTCAGACCATAAATTTTCGTCAGTTGTTGTTTACACATACTGCAAAACTTTCACTTCATTGGTTGTTTTGACTTAGAACACTATGGTGTACATTTTTGCTACAGAAGGACTTAATGAGAAGGGCACCATAAATGGGATTTGAACCCACAATCCGAGATTCCAAGAGAACCCGTCTTCCCATTCAACTATCATTCTTTTCCCCCACTAGAAGAAAACCACTTAGAAAGTTTTGATAAATACAGCTAAACATTATTGTAGTATAAAAAAAGTAATTCTTATAGTTCAAAATGGCAAATACAGGCTATACATTTTATATATTAGAAAAATAGAAAATTTCATTTATAGTGAATGCTTTCTTTCAACTTATAACAAGGTGTACTTTGTGTAACAAAGTGTGAGTTCTCATACAGCAGTAAAACACTACCGACAGCCTCAATAAATGCCTTAAAACTATGAATATATAAAAATGTCCAAGTACAATAAAATAATTACGTAATTCATTGTTCTTGTTGAATGGTTTCCGAAATAGCAATTTTTGTCAGTTGTTGCACACAGAGACTGCAAAGCTATGATTTCATTGGTTGTTTTGACTTACAGCACTAAGATGTACATTTTTGCTACAGAAGCACTTAACGAGACAGAAACCATGAATGGGATTCGAACACTCAATCGCGAGATTCTTAGAGACACTGCCTACCCATTCAACTATCATTCTTTTCTCCCACTAGGTTGAGAACATTTAGATAGATTTGACAAAAGCAGTTAAACGTTATATTAGTATAAAGCAAATAATATCTAGTATAAAGCTTATATTTCAAAATGACACTTACTGGCTATACATATTAATTATCAGAAGCATAGAAAGTTTCATTTTTCCCTAATGAATACATTCAACTTTTAACAAGTTATTAATTGGTATAATAAAGCGTAAGTTCTCTTTCAGGAGTGAAACGCGTTACAAAAATTGCCTTCAAAACCAAAACCATGAACATATGAAAATGTCCAAGCACAATAAACTAATCACGTAATTCATCGTTCTTGTTGGATGGTTTCCGAAACAGCAATTTTCGTCAGTGGTTGCATATAAAGACTGCAAAGCTTTGATTTTCTTAGTTGTTTTGACTTGCAGCATTATAGTGTACTTTTTTGCTACAGAAGGACTTAATTAGACAGACACCTAAAACCTAAACCATAACGGCTGCAAACTTCTATCAAACCTGTGGGATTTGAAACTACAATCTCGAGATTCCGAGAGAAACCACTTACCCATTCAATTATCTTTCTTTTCTTGCACTACCATGTTACCGCATAGAAATTCTTTCTCCAAACACTTAAACTTTAATCTAATATACAGAAAATATTTCCTATATCCCAAAATGACAAATACAGGCTATACATTTTAACTATCACAGAAATAGAAAATTTCATTTATAGTGAATGCATACATTCAACTTATAACAAGGTGTACTTTGTGTAACAAAGTGTGAGTTCTCATACAGCAGTAAAACATTACCGACAGCCTCAACAAATGCCTTCAAAACTAGGAAAATATAAAAATAACCAAGAATGATAAACTAATCACGTAATTCATAGTTCTCGTTGGATGGTTTCTCTACCAGCACGTTTCGTGAGTTTGTGCATACAGAAACTGCAAAGCTTTGATTTCATTGGTTGTTTTGACTTACAGCACTACGGTGTAAGTTTTTTTACAGGCGAACTTAACGAAACAGACACCATAAATGGTATTTGAACACACAATAGGGAGATTCCGAGAGAAACAGCCTACCCGTTCAACTATCATTCTTTTCTCCCACTCGAATGACACAACTTAGATTTGAGAAAAACAGCTAAACTTTATTCTAGTATAAAGAAAATAATTCCTACATTTCAAAATGGCAAATACAGGCTATATATTTGAATAATAAGAGAAATAAAAAATTTTATTTATAGAGAATGCATACATTCAAATTATAAGAAGGTATACTTCGTGTAACAAGGTGTGTGTTCTCATACAGGTGAAAACATATTCGACAGCCTCAAAAAATGCCTTCAATACTATGAACATATAAAAATGTCCAAGCACGATAAACTAATCACGTAATTAATAATTCTGGTTGGATGGTTTCTGAACCAGCAATTGACGTCAGTTCTTACACAGAGACAGCAAAGCTTTGATTTCATTGGTTGTTTTAACTTACAGCAGTACGGTGTACTTTTTTGCTAAAAAAGGACTTAACGAGATAGGCACCATGAATAAGATTTGAACCCACAATTGCGAGATTCTCAGAGATACTTCCTATCCCTTCAACTATCATTCTTTTCTCCCACTAGAATGACCACTTACAAAGATTTCAAAATGGCAAATACAAGCTATGCTTTTTAACTATCATAAGCATAGAAAATATCATTTATAGCGAATGCATACATTCAACTTATAACAAGGCATACTTTGTGTAACAAGGTAAAAAAGTAGAGTGTAAAAAATGCCTTCAAAATTATGAAAATATGAAAATGTCCAAGCACGATAAACTAATCACGTAAAACTTAGTTCTTTTTGGATGATTTCTGAACCAGCAATTTTAGTCAGTTGTTGCATACAGAGACTTCAAAGCTTTGATTTCTTTGGTTGTTTTTACTTACAGCCCTATGGTGTACTTTTTTGCTGACAGACACCATGAATGGGGTTTGAACCCACAATCGCGAGATTCCGAGAGAAACCACTTACCTATTAAACTATCATTTTTTTCTCCCACTGGAATGAGACGACGTAGAAATATTTGACAAAAACAGCTAAACGTTATTTAGTATAAAGCAAATAATTCTTATAGTTCAAAATGACAAATATCAATAGAAAAGATATACATTTTATCTAACTATCAAAATAGAAAGAATAGAGCATATAAATTTCATTTTCTCCTAATGTACATTCAACTTTTAACAAGGTATACTTGGTATAACAAGTGTAAAGGTATAAAATAGTGTATATGGACAGACGTGTACGACAAAATTGACCTTCAAAAATTGCAGCAAAAATATGTTATAAAAAATATCTAAGCACGATAAGTTAATCACGTAATTCATTGTTCTTGTTGAATGGTTTCCGAAACAGCAATTTTCGTCAGTTGTTGCATACAGAGACTGCAAAGCTTGGATTTCTTCGGTTGTTTTTAATTACAGTACTACGGTACTCATTTTTGCTACAGAAGGACTTAATGAGACGGACACCATGAATGGGATTTGAACCCACAATCGCGAGATACAGAGAGAAACCGTTTACCCATTCAACTATCATTCTTTTCTCTGACTGAAATGAAACACCTGAGAAAGATTCGACAAAAACAGCTAAACGTTATTCTAGTATAAAGCAAATAATTCTTACATTTCAAAATGGCAAACACAGGTTATACATGTTAACCATGAGAAGCATAGAAAATTTCATTTTTTTGTAATGCATTCATGCAAGTTTTAACAAGGTATTATTTGGTATAACAAGGTGTGAGTTCTCATACAGACGTGAAACACGTTACAAAAATTGCCTTCAAAACTATAAACATATTAAAATGTCCAAGCACGATAAACTAATCACGTAATTCATTGTTGTTGTTGATGGTTTCCGAAACAGCAATTTTCGTCAGTTGTTGCATACAGAGACTGCAAAGCTTTGATTCCGTTGGTTGTTTTAATTACAGAACTATGGTAAATTTGTGTGATACAGAAAAATTTAATCCCTTAACTTGTAATAGAGTGTACTAAACTATCCAAACTGTGAACACTCAATATAATTCGAGTAGCGTTGTACTTTATGTTGAAATAATTTTTCATATTTGAATTCAATCGAGAATTAAAAATAACAATGTGAAAGAAAAAAACAATCGTTTTATTGATATTTATCATTTACATGGAATTGTAAGATTTAACACTTACGTATTTAATTATAATATATATATATGATTCGACTGATGTTTCCTTGTGAGCTTTACGACATGATTCATATTCCATTTAACGCTCATTTTTTTAAAAATTTATTAAAATTTAGTGAAAATAAAATATAAATTAACTATTTTACTAAGCTCTGTTTAAGACCTCATTAAACTAGGCGTTTTTATATACTTTAATGAGATATGAATCATAATTTTTATATTTATCTAAGAAAATATAAACACATAAATGGCAATTGTAGATTGACTACCAATTAACAATATACTTTTAGAAAACAATAATATAATTTAAAAATTGGAAAATTAGTTCTAATACACTCATGTCCATAAATTAAGGATAATTCAGAATCACACAGAAATTGAGCTCTAAAATAAAAATTTCACCTGTAGAATTATCACACACATCTTGAAGAAGAATATGCAAATTGCAGGAAACCACCAGATGGCGCGGATAGTACGTCACAATGACGAGAGTGTATGAAAGGGGTATATAAGGAATGGTAGCAAAGAAGTAAAATTGTTCACAAGCGCTTTAAAAGCCTTTCAGTGCAATAACCGCATAGTTATGGCACAAAGGAAGCATTTGGATGATTTTTTTACGTGGTAGAATTATCGGACGACTGGAATGTGGACGTACCCAGCTGGAAGTATCCGAGGAACTTGGAATCGCCCAGAGTGTCATCTCCAGGCTTTGGCAAAGATTCAAACATGATGGTAATGTGAGTAGATGTTACAGCACAGGTCGCCCCCGAGTTACTACGCCGAATGATGACCGGTATTTGGCAGTTACTGCCAAAAGAAACAGACGGAGCACAGCATCAGACCTGTCTCGTCAGCTCTCTTCAGCTACCGGTACGACAGTTTCAAGGCAGACCGTGTACAGACGCTTAGGGAACATTGGTCTATATGCTCGTAGGCCTGTCAGATGTGTTCCCCTTACCGCAACTCACTGTCGCCTGCGATTATGCTGGGCTAGAGAGCATGCATTGTGGACACCGCAACAGTGGTCTTGTGTGATGTTTTCCGACGAGTCCAGGTTCAGTTTACATTCTGATTCTCGCCGGACTTTCATATGGAGAGCGCCAGGTACCCGTTACCACCAAGAGAACACCATTGAACGACACCGTTACGGTGGTGCAGGATGGCTCGTTTGGGGAGGAATTATTCTTGGTTCCAGAACTGACCTGCATGTTCAGAGTGTAACGATGACAGGCCACATCTATCGGGATGTCATTCTGGAACAACATGTACGTTTGTTTCGGGGCGCCATGGGTCCTGAATTTCTGTATATGGATGACAACGCCCGACCTCACCGTGCAAACATTGTAGACGAATGCCTTCAATCGGAGGATATCACCCGTATGGATTGGCCAGCATACTCACCGGACTTGAATCCAATAGAGCATGTGTGGGACATGCTTGGCCGACGAATTGCAGCCCGTCAACCCCCCTCCCAACTGTCTATCGGAACTTCGGAGGGCATTGCTTGATGAGTGGTGTAATTTTCCCCAAGATCAGATTGATAATCTGATACTCAGCATGCGTAGGCGTTGTAACGCTTGTATTGCATCGTCCGGGAGACATACTCCGTATTAACCATCATACTAACCATGTTATACTGTTTTCTGTAAATAGGTTCTTTTTTTGAAATTTGCTCCAGGAGTAAAAATCGCAATTTTTATTAATTATGTCAAACATATAGCATCTTTTTTGCTCTTTACCTTTTGTTTAATAAATAGACTTTACAAATAAGTCAAATTTGTTTTGCTTTTGTCTCTTTCATTGCCTGAACTTCATTATCCTTAATTTATGGACATGAGTGTAAATTAGAACTTAATTGTATAAATATCCAAAATACTCAAATTTTGATTATTTTTGTATTTTTGTAATTTTTTGAGGAAGGCAACTTTCTAAATTGTGTATTTTACATTAAAAAAATTGAATTATTTTCCTACCTTTTAAAAAAACTGTGCATTAAGGGGTTAATGAGACAGGCACCTAATACTTAAAGAGAACTTCAATGAAACCAGTTGAATTTTCACCTCCAAACCACGAGATTCCGAGAGAAACCTTCTACCCATTCAATATCATTATTTTCCAGCCCTGCAATGTTACCGTTTAGAGAGATTTGTCAAAAATAGGTAGACGTTATTATAGTATAACGTAAATAATTCCTATGCTTAAAAATAGTAAATACAGTAAATAAATTTTTATTATCAGAAGAAGAAACAAAATGTATCCCTAATGCATACATAGAAATTTTAACAAGGTGTAACTTTAATTTCTAAAATACCTTTCTTTTAGATGGGCAAAATCTCAAAAGTCTCAATTAAACTAAGGAAGTAAAGTAAATAAAATAAAAATTGAGGTAAAAAATTAGAATGATGGATTAGAGTAAAATAAAAGAATAGTGGAGAAAATTAAAAAGGAGTAGCATTTATTGATTTTAGTAAATACATCAGAGTCAGGTTTTTTTTTCGTTTGTCGTGTTGTTGCTATTGTCTAGAAAAGTAATTAAATTTCTTAAGCCCACATATATATATATATATATATATATATATATATATATATATATATATATATATATATATATATATATATATATATATATATGAAAAAAGAACATTTTTTAGATGTCTGTATCCATATAAATTAATTAAATTGATTGAATCCCGAACTCAAAATAGCAAAAACCCTTTTTTAATATAAAATAGGGATTAGCAAATGTAAAGACAATTAAAAACAGTGGGAGGAAAATAATTTGGATTATTATTTTGCAAGTTGTTTGTGTGTTACAAATAAAACACGTTTCTAAAAGTATGTAAGTTATTTATTATTTTGTAATATTATATGTAAATTTAATTTTAATATATAATATATTAAGCAAATAATTTAATAAAATTATTCAGGTTTCGTAAAATATTTCACATTTTTAGATTCTGATTGCTATAAGTCTTTATTGAAGCTTATCAAATTTTCCTAAACCAATATTGTAAACCATTTACACGTTATATTATACTTTATATGCTATATAGAATATCATGTTTCTTTACTTGTTGTGTAAAAAAATTTCACAAAAAATATTTCAAAGTAATCTTTGAAGCTTTAATAATATATGTGATAGTCTCACAGTACTTAGATAAAAAAATTAATGATCATAAGCTAGAGATTGAACATATTTTAAAAAGTTTTATAGGGTTATAACGAATGTTATTTATGTATTTTTTTTAAATATTATGTACTTTTCATAAATATATTAATTTATGAATATATTTTTGTAATTTTATTACACATTTTGGTTTGGTTTATCTATATATTTACCTTCGAAACAAAACTTTCCATAAAATATCTCACGTCTTTATGCCTCAAAATTTCAAGTTAATTTAATAAGTATTTTTTCTCAGATATACAAATCTCTTCCAAAACTGAAAATATAAGCTTGCTTTTGGCTATATTACATATCAATAAAATATAAGGCTAGCAAATACAAATCAAATGCACTTAAACCCAATGTAAACAAAAATTTTATCTAAAAAAGTTTCACTCACATAAATTAAGACCCAGAATGTGTAACGTTGTAATTTTGGTAGTCTGTGATTTTTCTGATTGTGTAGATATTTGTA
Organism: Pardosa pseudoannulata; assembly: GCA_032207245.1. NCBI lineage: Eukaryota > Metazoa > Arthropoda > Arachnida > Araneae > Lycosidae > Pardosa > Pardosa pseudoannulata. The sequence goes on along the minus strand of CM063500.1, from coordinate 75,696,237 downwards.
AGGAAGAAAAAAAAAGCTTCAGAAATTTAATTACAAAGGTAACGTAAATAAAGTAGTTTTTTTCTGTTTTACAACCTTTGCTTTTCGAAATTATTCCTATTCTGACAATCAGGAATGTGTATATCACCTAATCCCGTCCATGAAGAATTAGCTACCGCTCGCCCGAAAGATAACAAAGAAAAAATCATCAAGCAGCTTTCTTGGGATGCTGATCGTACAAGAAATATTTTATTTAATGGAGTAAGATGTATTACAAGAAGTATATCTATATACCGATGTCTTAAGCGTAATTCCATAATTGTGATCGAGTCATGATTATGACACGCCTGTTCTTTGTTTTAAACAGAATACCAAGCATCTGGTGTATTGTTTAGAAAAGAAGTCTGCTATAAAAGCATTCGAAATCTGCTGACATGAAGCTATGTTTCATAGTAATTACCCCAAAGGGATTTTTAACATCTTTAGAAATAAACGTTAGGGATTTGATCAAATCTGCATTTTTATTATATCCCTGTAACATACCTACAAATTAAAATGGAAGATATATACACAAATTAAGTAGATAGCTCAGTATCTGTAAACAAAAATTTAAAACTTTTAAATTAGAAAGCCATTTTTTTTACATGAAATAATGATTTAATGATTTTGGATATAAAAAATTTTATTTCTAATGTTATTGTTTCATAATTTATCTTGCATGCAAGTGTTATTCACTTTTTATGTTGTGCATAGTTTTTTGTTATTTACAAATTATTCTACTTAATACGAAAAAAACGTATTAAAATTCATTAGTGAGGATCTTGAAAAAATACCTTATAAAATGTACAATATGTTTCATTATAATGACTCAAAAATCGTTTTAAAATAAAGAAAAAATATTTAATCTCCTATATAATAATAGCCTAAGTTGTCTGTCCGCGAATTTATGAAGCGGTTGTACCTGGAATGGATAGAGCATCCATATTGGATTTTTTATGAGTTAGGGTTAGCAAAATTCAAAGCGTGTTCGAAATCCACCCCATCCCCCCTTTTCGAGCGTTAACTTAAGAGAAATTTGCCTTATTTATTTCTTGTAAATATATTAAAACTATTTTATTGATTTAAATTTTATTGGCTACAATATAAAAATATTTTTAATTTTTATTTAATTTTATTTTCTTAGACTATTAGGCTATTAATTCTGCATAGGAACCACTCATTCACTTTGAGGCTCTCTGCATCTCTCTTGACATATTATACTATATTCTGACACAAATGGTTTTACCTTTTATTAAAACATTATAAACAGTTCAGCAAAAATCCTTTATTGCTAA
>CM063500.1:75679924-75692424 GCA_032207245.1 Pardosa pseudoannulata | reverse complement strand
TTATAATATGTACATATATATATACATATATATATATACAATATATATATATATCTTATATATATATAATATATATATATATATATATATATAATATATATAAGTACAGACAAAGGAATGACACGCACACTGCCCGAACAGAGATGTACCCAAGAGCGGAGAGAGATAGAATTTTCCCAAGGGCAAGAAAATTAGTCAGCAAATTTAACTGTTAGATTAGGAGAAAAGCTGAGCCATTTGCCGGCGAAAGCTAGAAAACGTGTTGAATGGAAAGACAAGCTAAGAAAGAAATTTTTCTAGACTAAAACTCTAGAGACTGAATTATTTGTCTCATATTTTTTAGCTATTTTATTTTAAATAAAAGTAAAAAAGCAAGAGATGTACCCAAGAGCGGAGAGAGATAGAATTTTACAAGAAAATTAGTCAGCAAATTTAACTGTTAGATTTAGGAGAGCTGATTCCGGCGACAGCTAGAAAACGTGTTGAATAAAGACAAGCTAAGAAAGAAATTTTTCTAACTAAACTCTAAGACTAATTATTTGTACATATTTTTTAGCTATTTTATTTTAAATAAAAGTAAAAAAGCAATTTAAACAAAAAGCTATCAAACCACCAAACAACTGTATTTCGAAGATGGTCACTGAAAGCTGTCAGTGTATTTAAAGCATCACTAGTAACTGTAAAGAAAAGAATTCTCAAAGGAAACTAAAACAATATTTTAATAAATATAAAATTTAAGAACGATAGTTTAGTTTGTGGAATGGTTACCTACATAAACCAAAGAATAATTATGTAATAGTCTGTTTTGCTATTAGTGAAAAATTTAAGCAATTATGAATCTTTGTTGATTTTGATGCTTTTTATAGAAAAAAATTATAACATATTTTTTTCTAAAAAGCTTTTTTGCCGCATGTAGCATAAAACAACAAGTTATGAAAGTTTAATTTGACAATGTAAATATCCGGTATTCCTGTATCTCCTTAGGAGACACAAAATCCGATGTCCTATTAATATATTTATTTACATTATGCTATATACATATTTACAATATAAAAAAAACAATCTGATCACAGGAATGATTAGTACTAGGCCTGAGTAGAGACGGGTACCTAATAAATTTGATCTAAATATGGGTGCGTAGACGAAACACAATTCGTGCTTTATAATTCACTGAAAACACACGTAGAAATCTCGCACAGTTTTCTGAGATATAATCCTGAAACAGGATTATATTAGAATCTACCCAAGCACTTTATTCAATCTCACAAGAAATTTATAAAATTTCGCTAATGAAAACTGATGGAGAATAGTCGAACCTCCGAGATAAATTACTCCTTCAAGAAAAGATAATATTTAGCAATATATTCTCCGTATAAAACATAAATCTGAATTAGCTGGTTGCTAGCTAACTAAATTCTTTAAAAAAATATCTTTGTCTCTTTCTAAGGGGCCTCCATAAATAACAATTTTATATTGGGTCACCTACTGACCTCATCTTCGATAACTGCATTTCCAGGTTAATATAATCAAACTAGGTTCGCTTTTAGAACTCTGAGAAGCGGCAATTTTGTGTTAGCGATATATTTTTATGTCAGAGAAAGGTGCCGTGTGTCTGGCATATTGTTCCTTTACTATAGTGCACGGCCGTGTAGACTTCATGGTGCCGTAGAAAAAAATTTCTTTTGTACACAAGTCCATTTCAAAGCAAAGTTCTGTTGACATCCCTCTAAATCACGCCTTACAAGAGGATTCGGGTTTCGTTCAATTAAAAAATAATCTGTCGCATTTGGAATTACACGTCAAAGTGTTAACGATAAACGTATCTAAACAAATGAAAATCTGAATTATTATATTGCTTTTATATACTACTGTTATTATCCCGTCTGGAAACAGGAATTGTATTTAAAACCTCTAAGGTATAGAAAATAAAATATTTTTAAAAAGAATTCTCAAATGTTACTGAAAAACATTTTTATCATGGAAGCTGATTTATGTTTCCGTGAAATATATTTTTTTCTCCCACACTATTAAATCCCACGACGGAATCAAATATATATATATATATATATATATATATATATATATATATATATATATATATATATATATATGTGTGTGTGTGTGTGTGTGTGTGTGTGTGTGTATGTACAGAATATATATTTCTAAAATCAAACAAAACAGAGCTCTTTTCCTGTGGATTGATAAATATGTAATACTGTGTATTGCAGAATCTCGGGACGAAGTGAGCAGTTATGAGTTCTGTGTAGATTTTTGATAAATTTTACTGAAGAAAAAACGATGTAACTATGAAAATTATCTACTTTGGATTGCATGTGTTATTCGAGACCAAAACAACACGAAGTTCAGAAGTTTAACGCTGACAACAGGAAAGACTGGGGTTCCTTTCCCTTCAACGATAATCCTGTCACACTCAGATTTAGACGTCAAAGTGTTAACGATAAACGTAACTAAATAATTGAAAATTGGAATTATTATATTGATTTTATATACTACTGTTGTTATCCCGTTTGGAAATATCAATTGTATTTAAAACCTCTAAGGTATAGAACATAAATTGATATATTTTACTGAAGAAAAACAATGTAACTATGAAAATTCTGCCAAAAAGCTTCTTTGGATCGCATGTGGCCATCCAAACCAAAACAACACGTGGTCCGAATAGTTTAATGTTGACCCCGGGAGAAACTCGAGTTTCGTTCAATTCAACGATAATCTGTCGCATTTGTATTTAGACTTCAAAGTGTTAACGATAAACGTATCTAAACAACTAAAAACCGGAATTATTATATTGATTTTGTATACTACTGTTGTTATCCCGTTTGGAAATATCAATTGTATTTAAAACCTCTAAGGTATAGAACATAAAATATTTTTTAGAAGAATTCGCAACTGATAGTGAAAAAAAAACTTTTACCAGGACAGCTGCTTTATGTTTCAGTGACATATACTTTTCTCTCACACTATTAAATCCCACGATGGAATCAAATATATATATATATGTGTTTATATATATATATATAATATATATATATATATATATATGTATATATATATATATATATGCGTGTATATATATATTTGTGTGTACAGAATATATATTTCTAAAATTAAAAAAAAGAGCTTTTTCCCGGTGGATTGGTAAATATGTAATACTGTGTAATAATGCAGAATATCATAACGAAGTGAGCAGTTATGAGTTGTGTGGTACTGAATTTTGGTAAATTTTACTGAAGAAAAACAATGTAACTATGAAAATTCTCCAAAAAAGCTTCTTTGGATCGCATGTGGCCATCCAAACCAAAACAACACGTGGTCCGAATAGTTTAATGTTGACCCTATGAGAGAGTTGGATTCTGTTCCCTTGAACGATAATCCTTTTACACTTAGATTTAGACGTCAAATTGTTAACGATAAACGTATCTAAACAAATGAAAATCTGAATTATTATATTGCTTTTATATACTACCATTGTTATCCCGTTTGGAAATAGCAATTGTATTTAAAACCTCTAAGGTATAGAACATAAAATATTTTTTAGAAGAATTCACAACTGATCGTGAAAAAAAAACTTTTACCAGGACAGCTGCTTTATATTTCCGTGAAATATACTTTTTCTCTCACACTATTAAATCCCACGATGGAATCAAATATATATATATGTGTGTATATATATATATTTTTGTGTACAGAATATATATTTCTAAAATTAAACAAAAGAGAGCTTTTTCCCGGTGGATTGGTAAATATGTAATACTGTGTAATAATTCAGAATCTCATAACGAAGTGAACAGTTATGAGTTGTGTGGTACTGATTTTTGGTAACTTTTATTGAAGAAAAAGCTATGTAATTATGAAAATTCTCCCCAAAAGCTTCTTTGTGTTGCATATAGCCCTCGAGACCAAAACAACACGTGGTTCGGAAAGTTTAATTACGACCCTATGAGAGAGTTGGATTCTGTTCCATTGAACGATAACCCTTTTACACTTGGATTTACACGTCAGATTGTTAACGATAAACGTATCTAAACAATTGAAAATAGGAATTATTATATTGATTGTTTATACTGTTGTTGTTATCCCGTTTGGAAATAGCAATTGTATTTAAAAACTCTATGTTATAGAACATAAAATATTTTTTAAAATGTATTCACAACTGATTGTGAAAAAAAAAACTTTTACCAGGACAGCTACTTTATGTTTCCGTGAAATATACTTTTTCTCTCACACTATTAAATCCCACGATGGAATCAAATATACATATGTGTGTATATATATTTGTGTGTACAGAATATATATTTCTAAAATTAAACAAAAGAGAGCTTTTTTCCGGTGGATTATTAAATATGTAATACTGTGTAATAATTCAGAATCTCATAACGAAGTGAGCAGTTATGAGTTGTGTGCTACTGATTTTTGGTAAATTTTACTGAAGAAAAAGCTATGTAACTATGAAAATTCTCCCTAAAAGCTTCTTTGTGTTGCATATGGCCCTCGAGACCAAAACAACACGTGGTTCGCAAAGTTTAATTTTGATCCTATGAGAGAGTTGGCTTCTGTTATCTAGAACGATAATCCTTTTACATTTGGATTAAGACGTCAAATTGTTAACGATAAACGTATCTAAACAATTGAAAATAGGAATTATTATATTGATTGTTTATACTATTGTTGTTATCCCGTTTGGAAATAGAAATTTTATTTAAAACCTCTAAGATATAGAAAATAAAATATTTTTATAAAGAATTCACAATTGTTCTTGAAAAAAAAAACTTTTATCATGGAAACTGCTTTATGTTTCCGTGAAATATATTTTTTTTTCTCCCAGACTATTAAATCCCACGAGGGAGTCAAATATATATGTGTGTCTAAGTGTATAGAATATATATTTCTAAAATTAAACAAAACAGAGATTTTTTCCAGTGGATTTTCTTCTTTTAGGTGAATGATTTCCTTTCTATGTTTGGGTATTTCTTTTATTTTTCCTTTCTTGAAATGGATTCTTAATAGATATCGGGAGTTTTACGTTTGCTTTAGAGTTACCTTGATTCCAATACTCCCTTTTTTATATAAAGTACTTAGTTTGCCATTCACAAAGGGTAATTCATTTTTTTTTTTAGAAATCCGTGGATTTTACAAGAATGATGAATGACTTCCTGCTAAGAAAATGCTATAAATCCTACCATAATTCAATTATATGGTTGTTTTTCTCGAAAACATCTTTTGGCATGGGTAGTATTTTAGTAGCATCATGCAGTATTTTTTATATTAGATACATTCTCTTTAATAATAAAAAATACACTAGTGTTTATTTTATGATATTTTAAGATGCAATTTTAACAGTAGAAATGTATTTTTAGATATACATATTACTATTTTAAAAGCTTTTTTTATAAATATCTAAATAATGATATATATATATATATATATATATGTGTATATATATATATATATATGTACACACACACACACGCACACACACACACACACACACACACACATATATATATATACATTACTTATAGTGTACGCACATACACATATATATTTATATATTAAAATATAAATATATATTTATTTATATTTATAGAGAGTTAAGTATTAATAAAAATGAAAATAAGCTATCATTTTTACACTTATTGCTTTACGAAAATTAGGCAGCAGAAGATCTCTCTCCATAAAATGGGAAATAGAAATAAATGAATAGATGGTTGTTTACTACTTAAACTGTTAATGTTTATCTCAGAAAATTAAGCAAAGATGAATGTATAATTCGAAATACATTGGACTTCGCATAATGTGATCCGTTTGAGAAACCATGATTTCGATAATAATAAACGAAATGCAAAATTAGGTAAATTTACCTCCTCCTTTAATTCCCAAGTACTAAATTTCACAACAAAATGGAAAAAACACCATATATTTATGTACTGTATAAAGGCTGATTGATAAATTGTTCGTAATCATAATCAACTTGTCATAACGATTTAATATTTTGATCTTTTGTTTTAATGTTAAATAATTTCGCTTTCTGGCTTCCATATCGACAAGCTGCATGTAAGCGAGCAAGGCATAAAATGTGAATACGCTCCTTCTCAGTTCCGATAAAAATGTGTTGCCTTCTGCTTATCTGCCAAACACTGACCACCAGCAGGTTGTGCGTGCTTCAAAATAAATTCAGGAACGTGTACGCCATACTCCTTTGTTCATTCCCAATTTCCCTAGGTTGAAGAGGAGAATTCTCGGAAATTCAAACAACAGCGAAGGGAAGGAAAATAAAGGGTTCCTTCCTTCTGAATATATTGTGAATATTCCTTTGCCAGTTAAAATGAGGTACGAAAATGGATCCCATTAACCGATGTAACGATCAAATAAAAATATAACTTTAATATACAAATGATTAGAGAAAATCGGGACCAAGAGATTTCGATAAAAATAAGCGATTCATAACATTAATCGCAGTCTGCTGTATGTAATTTATTTTAATGGAGTTCATCAGAGGAAAAACATTATTATAGATCTGTGAAACAAATAAAGTTTATTTTTCAAAACTATTTCTATATTCATGTACAATCAGTTTGAAACAACTGACCTATAACTCGGGTACTTTAAGGTATTTTTCAATATTATTTATGTGTCTACAAATAAATGCAGAAAATTAATGTAATATATTTACATTTATTTGAAGTTTTAAAGCTCACCAGAAGTTTTAGAAAGTTATTAATATTATTTAATAAGTTATAAGTTATTATTATTTTGAACACGTGTAGCGTATCAAAAATGATAATTCTTAGTAAGAAAAATGTATCGAACCTCGAATTATTGTTATATTCGTCTTTTATATTTATTTAAATTCTCTTATATAAATAAATTAGATTTATGGATAAATTCCATGCACTTTATTCTGCATTTTCTCTTTATATAAATTTAATTAAAAAAACTTCTAGCGGCTGAAATAAATATTTAATAATGTTGAAAAAAAATAAATCAGAAACTGTGGGTAAAAACCTTGCAAAAAAATTGTATTGCTCTTATTAAGTAATTTCAATTTTACATGGAAATCATTTAGCTTTTCTCGACGAAAAACAGTCAACGTTCTTTATGCGTCAACAATAAATGCAGAAATGTAATGTAATATATTTACAATTATTGGAAGTTTTAAAACTATATTTACAATTATTTGTAGTTTTAAAGCTCACCAGACGTCTTAAGAATTTTATTAAGTTATTATTTTTATGTAATATGTTATAAGTTCTTATTATTTCGTACACATGTAGCGTATCAAAAATGATAATTCTTAGTAAGCAAAATGAATCTAACATCGATTTATTGTCATATTCGTCTTTTATATTTATTTAAATCCTCTTATATAAATAGATTAGCTTTATGGGTATATTCCATGCACTCTTTTCTGCATTTTCTCTTTTTATAAATTTAATTAAAAAAACTTCCAGCGGCTGAAATAAAGATTTAATAAAGTTGAAAAAATAAATCAGAGAACTGTGGGTAAAAACCTGGAAAAATAAAATTTTATTGCTCCTATTAAGTAATTTCAGTTTTACATGGAAATCATTTAGATTTTCTCGACGAAAAACAGTCATTCGAGTTGAAAATATGACATTTATTAAATTAGATTTAAAAATATTCAGGAAGAGAAATTTTTTGAAGATCTTTATTAAATCCTACCTTCAAATTAGAGCTAATTTATCAAGTCCACTAAAAAGGCTTAAAGGCAAAATATTTTTTTTCAATCTTTTATTTTTTCATCGAAATAAAATTACATTAAACAAAGGTTTTTAATGATATTTTCTAAAATGTAATTATAGAAATTTTATTTGTTAACAGAATAAAAGTGTAAAGGTTAATAAAATATCAAATTAATGTATGTAATATAGATGATTTTATTTATCATATTAAGTGCATTATATTTCATAAATTTTCATACTTTATTACATAGTTTGGTTTCTGATATTTAAAATGTACTTTTTAAACATTAACCTTTTTAAACATTAACTTTTCAAATTATTACATTTACTTTTTAATTAAAATATAATATTTTTTAATGAATTACAAATTATTATATTTTAAATTTTTAAACATAATAATTTTCTAATGGATTTATAAAGATTGCATCATATATAATTTTGGAATTTTGTTTAAACAACTGCACGTTGCACATTTGTAAGTGCACTAGTTTTAGTACGGTAGTACGGTATAAGTAAAAAAACTCGAAATCACCATCGATATTGTCATTAAAAACGTAAGTTTTTTTTTATTTTATCTGAAGAAAACAAACTGGAGATAAAGTTTTCCTCTTGAAAGAAACAGCATCAAACACTACACACAGCTTTCATAACTATTACAAAACCTCAAACTCAACATATTACACGCTTGGTGCTGGTAAAATTAGCAGGAACATAAAAATTTATAGCATTTTCAAGAATTCAAAACGTAAAGAAAACCAAAAAATACGCAGATCAAATCAGGAAACTAAATGGGTATTACAAATTGACCAAAACTGAATCGAAAATTTTCTTCTAATATTATTTATTATGCATTCAGATATAAAAATAAATCTTCTTATTAATTTAGATATTTCTTTTTGAGATATAAAATCAGCAAAGTTTTCGTTTTAAATGTATTTGCACATATAAGCTGCGGCAGCTTAGTCGTCAAAGACAACAATCACGTAACTAAGAGTTGACTGAGTACCAGTGGCGTGCGGTATGTATTCGTGCAGGATGTGCAGAGAACATGGATTTTCAAATAAATTTTTAATTATTGAGACATCTGAGTTCTCCACTCTAAAACGGGTTATTTATTATGAATATAAATTTAAAAATTACAGTAAATAAAATATTTACCTTCGAGTAGTCGAGTTATATCTATAAAAACAGCTAAACTTATGAGAATACTAGAAGCACTGAAACAAATATCATGTCTTTTGTTATATGGTGTCATATCGGCGTCGAAAAAGCAACGCTTCGGACTTCTACGAAAAACTTATATGTTCGGAAAACATAGCACCTCATGGCGTCCGCAGCTGTGGTGCCAACAAACCGAACATCTACTCCACTTGCAGAGGAATGCACTGCGCGTTAGCACAATAGAGCGAACTGTTTCTCGTTCGGTCAGAGGATTAAATTATATTTATTAATTGTTTTTGACATTTGGAAATCATATATTCTGCGAAATACATCTTGACAATTTTTAAAAACAAAACCAGGGATATGGTGTTACATAATATAACTTATATACTGTCTGTAAGACACAATGAATGGTAAAATTTGGACTGTTCTGTTAAAATTCGTTTCTTTAAAACCAAATAACATTGTTTTTCAGCTAATTATTTCAATAAATATAATACATCACCGACATTAATTTACCATACTAAAACATTTTACTTTATATTGATGAAATACTTCTTTTATATTTCCATGAAAATAAAATCTTACAATATATCTTACAAACATTAACCGTCTGCAAAATCGTATGGCCAGTTAATCAGTTAAAAAAAGTCCCCGCTCTAACACAACGTTTAATAAACCGTCCTTCGGAAAATTCTGAATGCTAAGTGCAGAAAAAATAGCTGCACTTACCTCAGTGCCATAGTATGCTGTTCTTCTAAAGTAGCCCATACATATAAAGCCTGATTTTCAATTTAGTGCGCAGTGCTTACACATCAGAACTTCCTCTGTTCGTTTGCACTCTACGTGGTTCAGCACCTTGTACCGCACGCACTGCGGGAATACAAGCAAACAAATCAACATAATATTTGAATATATTATAAATAGTATTTATTATATACCATATAAAGATAGGTAGACATAGGTGAAGAAAATTATTGTCCCTCATGAATTTGCCAGGGTGTGCAGTGCACATCCTGCACATATGGACAGCACGCCACTGCTGGGAATAAAAATATGTTTGAGGTCACAATGTTCTCCAAGTTCTCAATTAATACCTCTGGAGGTGATAGGTCAAATGTATGTGTTTTCTGGTTAATCCTTGCTTCAAAACTAAGAGGAAGTCGTTCTTTCACCTTTACGGTGCTCATTAAAAACGAAAGGCGCATATATTGGCCTTAATACGGGTGGCATATCGCTCAATAGTGGAAGTGGTATTATAAACAACAACAATTTGCTCTTATTGTTAAGGGGACACATCACCTTTAAGCGACTTCAAAATGGGGAATTTTTGTTATTTTTCGATTTGCCATAACTTTTTTCTTATTACGGAAATTACTTGGAAATTTTAGCATTTAATCTATGAATCTAGTTTATTATATTCCTGTATTTACCTTGTTTTGTGGTAAGTAAGAACTTTCTTTATAAAATAAAATAAAAGTTCTTGTTTTGAAAATTTAAAAAATTTACTGTCACACTGCGCACAGTTTTACAGCAACATAAACTATATTTCAGCATTTTTTTTTGCATTTTTATAAACAAAAGACATTAGGTATTATTCTCCACCTATTTAAAATTTAAAAGCTATCAGAAATTTTACACGAGGAGAATAAATTTTCAAAAAACCTAAAATAGCGTTGGAAAAATAAATTTCAAATACAATAAATAACCCATAAAATAAAAAAACTTTCAAAAAAGTAGGTGGAGTTTCATTTTAGTACTATAATGTACTTATTTTGAAAATTATAGATCCATACGTGCAATAGTTTTTATTTTAGAGTGTGCGCAAGTTTGAAAAACATCATTTTGAGTAAAATGCATTTAAAGTTAAAACTTTAGATATTTTCATCCTATTTCCATTAAAACATTTTATAAAATGGTTTAAAATTGCCTATATGTATACATTGTCAATTCTATTTCTAATATTTTTACTTTTATAGCAATTTTATATCTATCTTTTTCTTGTTTTGCAAGCCACTAATGTAAGCATCTCAGAAAAGATTTCAGCTAATCGAATCAGCTGTTGATCACTGTTGCATGTAAATACTCTTGCATAATTACCAATTTGTTAAGACAGTTCTTGTATAACACTGGTTCAAACAACATGACCATCATAAAATACATAAAATGCATCATTTATCACTATTTGAACAATATTAATCTTAAAACAGTTTCAATGCTAAAAGTGATGACACAAAGGCAGGGACAAACATAAACACCAGCTGGGTGATTTAAATGTCCCATGCTGCCAGTGTTTCTTTTTTATGTTATAGTTTTACAGGTTGTAATTCGAATATTTCAATGGGGTTTGTTTTAAAGTATTCAGAATATTCCAAAGATTGTAAAAATGCAAAAAACAGAAAAAAAATCGATTTTTTGAAGGTTTAAAGGTGATATGTCCCCTTAAAACAGTCTCCTGTGAAATAAAAATATTTTCTCAATTTTCTTACGTATTTCTGCATTAAATCATATTCTTACTAGACGAAATATGTAACGGCAGAAAACATAAGAAAATACATATTTGAGCTAAAATACAGTTCATTCTATTTTGGATGCAGCATTAAAACGGGTGGCATAAGGGCATACGGGTGACATATGGCTCAATCGTGCTTGGTTTGACCAAGTGGTATTATAAACATCAACAATTTGCTCTTATTGTTCATACAGTTTCATGTGAAATAAAAATATTTTCTCAATTTTTTCCTACGTATTTCTACATTAAATCATATTCTTACTAGACGAAATATGTAACAGTAGAATACATAAGAAAATACATATCTTGAGCTAAAAAATACTTCATTCCATATTGGATGAACATTGAAACGGGTGGCATATGGGCATATGGGTGACATGTGGCTCAATCGTGCTTGGTTTGACCAAGTGGCATTATAAACAACAACAATTTTCTCTTATTGTTCATACAGTTTCATGTGAAATAAAAATATTTTCTCAATTTTTTCCTACGTACTTCTACATTAAATCATATTCTTACAAGACATATATGTATCAGCAGAAAACATAAGAAAATACATATTTAAGCTACAAACCACTTCATTCCGTTATTGACGCAAGATTAAAATGGGTGGCATATGGGCATACGGGAGGCATATGGTTCAATAGTGCTTGGTCTGTGGTACCAAGTGGCATCAGAAACTGCAACACATTGCTCTTATTGTTGATACAATTTTATATCAAATAAAAATATTTTTTTCAATTTTTCCCTACTTACGTCTGCATTAAATAATATTCTTACTAGATAAAATATGTAACAGCAGAAAACACAAGAAAATACATATTTAAGCTACAAACTACTTTATACCATTTTTGACGAAACATTAAATCAGTAATATTATTTTCTGAAACTGGCACCGGCAGCCAATATATGAAACTGTCGTGTTATCTGCCAAATACGAACACGGTAATGCATTAATGAATAAAACATTATTATGTTTTATTTGGCAAACTTTGCTAAAACAAGTAAAACTGTTTAGACGCAAGTTAAGAATTCTGATTCATCTACTTACTAAGAAACAAAGAATAACATCTCTTTCTCTAAATCGCATTTATGTTAGTTTT
>CM063500.1:75652424-75672424 GCA_032207245.1 Pardosa pseudoannulata | reverse complement strand
GTGTCCTGACAGATGTTCAGTGACATTTAACAATCGAGGACGCACGCTTTGAGGAGTTACAGGAGAACGCATGGCTGGCATCGGAGACCCGGTGCTACTTTTCTGAGCAAAATACCAACAGAATTGCTTTTGATGATGAACAGAAATGTTGTATTACCAAATATACTTTATTAAAAGTTTAAAATATATTTTCGATTATTTGAAATATTAATTTTTAAAAGTATCGGACTGTAGACATGTTTTTACTCGTTATTTAAAGTGTGAAGTAGAATTATTATCACAAATGTATCACAGAACTAGCTATTTTCAGAAGAATGTCCATGTTGATGAGTATATATCTGAACATTCGATGATTTGTCTACTGTTTGTTGCTATATATTTTGCATCAATGACTGCATAAGCAGGTGTCCTGTTTTACAACCAGCTTAAACCTCATCATATCGGTCATAATATTATTCAAAATCTTGTGTCCTGAGGGCTGATCAGTGGGAATTAACCCACAATGACGCGCGCTTCCAGTAGTTATGAGAACTCGCGGCGAACCTCGGAGGTCTGGTGCAACTTTTGTGAGCAAAATACCAACAAAATTGCTTTTGATGATGAACAGAAAATTTGTACTGCCAAATATGCTTTATTAAAAGTTTAAAATATATTTCGGATTATTTGAAATATTAATTTTTAAAAGTATTACTGTAGACATGTTTTTACTCGTTATTTAAAGTGTGAAGTAGAATTATTATCACAAATATATCCCAGAACTAGCTATTTTCAGAAGAACTTCCAGGTTGATGAGTATATATCCGAACATTCGATGATTTGTCTACTGTTTGTTGCTATATACTTTGCATCAACGACTGCATAAGCAAGTGTCGTCTTTTACAGTCAGCTTAAACCTCATCATATCGGTCATAATATTATTCAAAATCTTGTGTCCTGGCGGACTTTCAGTGGGAATTAAACCTCGAGGAAAATCGCTTTCAGGAGTTACGCGAGAACGCGCGGCGGGCCTCAGAGACCCGGTACAACGTTTTTGAGCAAAATACCAACAAAACTGCTTTTGATGATGAACAGAAAATTTGTACTGCCAAATATGCTTTATTAAAAGTTTAAAATATATTTCGGATTATTTGAAATATTAATATTCAAAAGATAGGACTGTAGACATGTTTTTACTCTTCAATCAAAATATGAAGTAAAATTCTTATCGCAAATTTATCTCAAAACTACCTATTTTCAGAAGAGTTTCTAGATTGATGAGTATATATCTCAACATGCGATGATTTGTCTACTGTATGTTACAACAATCATCCACAGCAGTATAAGCAGGTGTCCTCTTTTACATCTAGCTTAAACCTCTTCATAAACACCGTTATACTATTCAAAATCTTGTTAAGGATGTTTTAACATTCGAGACGCACGCTTAGAGTTACAGGAAGCACGGATATCGGAGATCTACTTTTCTGAGCAAAATACCAACAATATTGCTTTTCATGATGAACAGAAAATTTGTATTGCCAAATATACTTTATTATAGCTTCATAATTCATGCAAGATAAATATTTAATTTTGCTCACAGCTATCATATATCTAACATTTTTCGTATTTTTTGCCGTAGTTTAAGAATATGAGTCTAATAGAAATTGTAAATTTTTATATAGGGAATAAAATAAATACAGTAGAAATGTAAAACTAACAACAAAAAGATGCAATACTTTAAATATTAAGAGTTAAACATATTTTAAATCGGAATTAGACTATATTTCAAAATTAGAAAATAGAAACCCCGCATTCCATCTAAATGGAATATTAACATAGAACGAAAATTCTGTTAAAAAAGAAAAATATTTAAACAGTCTTCATTTCTTTTATGTTTACTTATATAACTCTTTTATCTAAGACAAGATGAGATTAATTATAATGCATATAATTTGTTACGTAAACTATATTTCCATTTTAAAAGAACTAAATGAATGCGTATTATATAAGTTCATTTTAAAGTATTCATAGTATATGTTTACCTAAATCCTCCATTACCGAAAAATCTTTGAGAAAAGTTTTTTTTTTATTTTCAAGACCCACCATTTAATGATTTGTTTTATTTTGGTTTCTGAATAACTAAAAAAAAAGGATTATAGGATAAACTATCCATTTTGCTATAAGATTACGAGGTTGAATAATTGATTTTTCCAAATGATGATTAGAACTATTTGAAATTTATTTGACTTTTTAGATTATCATATCTAATAATGTATTTTCTGAAAATAAGAATGTAAGTAAATTTAAAATTCCTATAATTGTATATAATACATCTCATCTCAGATTCTGAAATGTTTTACAAATGGTAGTATAATTCTATTAAGTATGATCTGTAAAAACTTTTTTTAGACATTTTTTTAGACTTTTATGGTGTTCTAAGACAACTTTAGAATTATTCCTCTTAAATTATCTACTGCCGGTACTTAGAAGTACCAATCACTTAAATCATTTATCTACTGTACTTTTAGGTACCACTTTGATTAATTAGTTCTAATAAATTAAATTTCACACCGGGGAGATTTTTCTTGTACATTCTTTAATTATCAATATGGCAGCTAAAAAAACATTTATGAAGATTTTCAGTAGATATTTATAATGCAGTAGATATAAATAAAAGTAAAACTTTTCAGTAATAATTTCTAACTACTGAAGAAGTGAAACATTCCACGTCATTTAGAATGAGGTATTCCACAATAACATTAATTGATATGATGCATAAAAACTTGAATATGAACCAATGTATGAGTATTCCTTGCTTAAATTCTCCTACTGTCAAATCCAGTACTTTTGGTTACAATCCAACATGGTTCCAGTAATTACGGAACAGTAATTTAACATGCTTCCAGTAATTTTGGATACAAATATACATTGCTACATTTAAAATGCATTTTTTAGTATCATACTCTTATGTTCTCTGTAATGATATCATAACGATAGCTAATCATTCTTTTAACATTGTAAATAAATATTTTAAAAGTAATTTTTTCACAGCAATGATAATTTCTTGAAATGAGTGATCAAAATTTCAATTAAGTTTTCATATTTTTATCTACAAACTAAATTGAGCTTTAATCAAATATTTTCTGTGAGCGATTCCAATTAAAACGATTAAATGGTGCTTTAGATTACGCGATGACATTTTAATCTTTCTATTTGCTTAGCAATGCTAAAGAAAGTATATTCAAAAAATATTTTCCAAGGAAATTGGAAAACTTAATTGAGGATTATCATTTGAAAGCTACAAAAGAACGAAGGTCGAAGGTAATTTCTTGTAATGTTAATTAAAATAATTAAAAGAAATGAAGCTAATATTTTCAGGATATAATTTAAAGTTTAAATAAAGCAACATTTACTTCAATCTAAAATCCCACGCTTTAATTTTGATGAAATAAAAACTTTCCTTAACATGATTGGTAGATATTTTACGTAACTGAGATCTCTATTCAGTAGCAAATAAATCAATACCACTTTAATTAACAATTTTTAAATTTGAAGGTTTAAGATGTTTTGAAGTGCGGGTGTAATTACAATGATTCAATGGACTTCAGACAGCGTGTGTTTAAAAAGTTCACGAAAGCATTAAAACGTTTTAAAACACTTTCCAATTGTGGTAGAATTTTTTTTATTACTATATATATAAATTTCAGTATAGATTATATTCCTACAAATATAATTATTGTTTTATAATTTATAATTATAATCATTATTTTATTATTTATAATTATGTTTTTTTATTTTACTATTTATAACTATAATTATTATTTTATTGTTTATATATTATAATTATTATTTTTATTCATAATTATAATTATTGTTTTATTTAATATAATTATCATTATTGTTTTATTATTTATAATTATGATTATTATTTCATTATTTATAATTATCAATATTATTTCATTCTTTATAATTATAATTATTATTTTATTTATAAATATAATTTTTACTCTATTACTTATAATTATCATTATTACTTTATTATTTATAATTATGATTATTATTTTATAATTTGTAATTATAATTATTATTCATTATTTATAATTATTATTATTTCATTATTATATAGTTGTAATAATTAATTTATTATTTATAATTATAATTATTATTTTAATATTTATAATTATAATTATTAATTTATTATTTATAATTATAATAATTATTTTATTGTTTATCATTATAATTATTATTTTATTATTTATAATTATCATTATTATTTAATATTTATAATTATTATTAGTATTTTATTATTTATGATTATTTTTTTATTATTTCCAATTCTAATTATTATTTTATTATTTATAATTATAATTAATTTTATATTTTTATATTTTCATTCTGCAGTACAAATAAACGTACGAAAAAAGTAACAGTACGAAAAAAATTGTTAACAATGGATCGGGCTCTTAGGCAGAATATGTCAATACATTCGTTGCCACCCGGAACACTACTTTCTAAAATCTGGAACTTATTGGTGTTTATCTGGCCATTTGCTTCTCCGGAATGCAATAATTATCATTACAGTTTAGGAATAGCTCCTGTTTGAGCAATTTTGAAATTATTTCATCTGTCATACATGAGATCAGTAACTGTAATCGCATCCAGCTTTATATTATTGTTATTGGTAGTATTAAGATATACTCTGTCGTTAACGATCATAACATCAAGTTTCATATTACTGTTATTGTTAGTATTAAACGTTTGAGTGCCTTGTTATGATCCAAAAATGCTGAGAAGCGCGATTGCGCTTCTCTTGTTTTGTACCGAAAATGCGAGACGCTGCTGTTGGTTAGTATAATTTTCGCATCTATTGAGAGCAGTTGAATTCATATCAATCGCAGTCTGTATTCATTTTACTCAGTTATGATTTTTAATAATATAAGAATTAAAATAAAATACAGTGGTAAGTAGTAATGCAGTAGAATCGTGGATTGTGGTACGGTAGACAAAATGAGCGTGTTTTATTTATTTATTTATTTGTTGTAATAAAAAGCTTTTCGCTGTTGTATAGAAATTAGAAACTGTTTTCACTCAACAAGTTATACTGATCATTGTTGATGCCATTGAGGAGGAATGGTTAGCAAGCAAAAAGGCCACAGGAAAACTACCATTAAGCACAAATTTTTCTTTAGAAAAATTGCCTTGGCGAAACTTGCGAAAATGTGATGTATGCATAAAAAAATATTGTAATGGAATTAGATGATAACACTTAATTTGCGCTACGTGTAAAAAAGGAATTCGTGGAATGTGTGCAACAAAACATTCTTGTCATAAGTGAGAATAAAGAATATATTTGTTGGTAAAAATGACTTAATACATAATAATTAGTGTTAATTATAACCATTTCTATTGTTCTCCAAAAACTTACTACTCATTTTATTCCGACCTATTAGCATATGTATAAGAAAACTCTTGAGCACTCAAACGGTTAAGATACATACGATCGATTACGTTAATTGCATGTAACTTTATATATTATTACTTTTGGTAGTTTTAGGTTACATGAGATCGATTACGTTCATCTATCAAGCTTTATATTATTATTATTGGTAGGGTTAAGATTTCCTATACCTTTTCCATTTGTATTTTTCCCATGATTATTGCTTAAATTATAATGAAATGACGACTTAACTCTATATATTAAATTTTCTAAATATAATAAAAAATATAAATATTAAATATCTCATAGTATTTAATTATTAAATATTTTTAATATTGACAACCAAATTTTTTTTTATTATTTTTTTTATTTTTAATTATTTGTATTTAAATATTTATGAATTATAATTTTAATTTTTTTTTGTTTTATTAAATATGTAATTTTATAAATTAAATTTTTTTTTTTTTTCTTTTTTTATATTTTTCTATATTTTTATTGTATTTTTTAATAAATTGTCCTTAAATATATTTATAAATTAATTTATTTATATAATGAAATTTTTTATCTAATAAAATTAATTTTTTATAAATAATTTCTTAAAAAATTTGTTTAAAAAATAAATATAAATTATCTTATATAAAAAAGTTTAAAAATTAAAATAATTTCAATTTAATCAAGAATATAAACATAAAATTTCGTATTTTATGTAAATTGTCTGTTTCAAGATAATAACAGATTTCTGAATATTAAAAATCATTTAATAAAAAAAAAAATATATAAAGCATTTTTACAAAAATATTGGTATTAGCAGATATTTTTATCTATTTCAATAAACACATCGCTGAAAGGAACAAATATCACTATTTTAAAGCTATAAAGTAATACTGACACAACTCTTTTAATATTGTAAATTTGGACAAATAGCTTGTTGAAAGATTATATTAAATGCATTTCTTATTTATGCAGTGTAATAAAAACCCAGGAATCTCGATAAAAATTGAAAAATTGGTTTATTATAACATTTATTAGTTTTTTTTATTACTTTCTTGTTTAAAAAAATTATCTTGGATTCAAAATTCTTTTCAAGACTATGAAACCTCCGATTTCTAATTTTGTAAATATTTGGAAAGACTCATATTATTTTAGAGACTCTCTAATTATAATTTTATTATTGCCAGAATAAATAGAAATCCCTAAATATATATTTTTTTTCAAAATTCACAAAATATAAGACCGTCTAATCTGTTCATTATTATAGATTAACTAGAAAGAATATAGTATTATAATTTTTCCTATTTTCTATGAAATGTAATTAATTTTTAGCTAATAAATGGCAAAGAAAAAATTATTGAGTAAAAAATAGTTAAATTTTGTTAGTTATAATAAAAATATCTTATACCAAATCAATTCAATATTTATCTACTTATCTTGTAAATAATCTTGTTCATATCTTGTGTATATCTTCTTATGTAAAATCTTGTTTATATGATTATTAAAACTTTTACCTGAACCTTAAAGGATATTTAGTATTATACAATCATTGGGATCTTTATCTAGTTTTCTGGCAGAAATTTATTTCATTCGATTCTAAAATCATTAAACTTTTACCTAATTTAGTTAAAATAAATTCATATTTTAACTAATTTTTTTTTTCAATTAAGAAAATCAAAACAGCTTTCCGTATAAATCAATCGTTTCAAATTTCTTTAAGTCAGTCGAGAAATGATTTACACAGTCTTATCAATAAGATAACAATTAAATAAAATATATCTCGTATAACAGAGAAACTCTTAGTTGATTTTAAAGAAATTATCTCCCAATGGAAACTTAATTTTTTTTTGGTATATAATTGTTTGGATTTTCAATTTACACAATTAAAAGAAAAATTTTGTCTATAATACTGTAGTTTGAATTTTGCCTTAATTCAGTAGAAAGAAATTAGATTTATAGTATTATAAAATCTATAACATTTTACCTAATTTCTATATTCTAACTAGTATTTCTTTCAATTAAAAAAATCAAAACAACTTTTCGTATAAATCAACCATTTAAATTTTCTCTAAGTCAGCCGAGCAATGATTTACACTGTCTTATCAATAAGAAAACACTTAAATGAAATATATCCCGTATAATAGAGAAATTGTTAGTTGATTTTAAAGAAATTTTCCCCTATTTGAAACTTAATTTTTTTAGATTTTTTTATAATTGTTTAGATTTTCACTTTACACACTTAATTGAATTATTAATTGAGTTAATAAACAAAATTAATTTCTTTCTACCAAATTAAGCGAAAATTCAAACTATTGTATCATAGACAAAAGTGTAATTTAAGTGTAATTTAAGTAGTGTATTTTGTTATTTCTTTTAAATTTAATTTTTAATTCAATTAAGATAAATGTTTCAGTACAAAAAATCATTAGAATTTTCCTTAATTCACTTCAGAATTTTTTATAATGTTGTATCAGTAGCGGGTTGATTTTAAAATATTTAAATAATAATAGAGCCATTTTTACAGAATATAATCACTTTTATATAACTGATAATTGATTTAAGAGAAATTAAAATGTTTTTATATTTATTCCAGCTAAAAAAAGATCGTTAAATATTGTCACATGAAAAACGCAATGACTGCATATCTTGTTAAATTCTTCCGTTCACTAACAAGAACGTTAACTAGGTTTCTCTTAAAAAGTATTCTACTCTGTGAACAACGACTTTTCATCAAACTATTTTCTATCCGAAGAATAGCTACTCTACATTTCGTAAATAATCCTCCCTTTTCCCTTCACATATACATTCCAAATAATGAGAAGTGAGTTGGAATATTTCTGCCCCTGCCTTTTGAAAGTTTCAAAACATTTTCCACTTGTTAGCCGTGACACAAGATGTAACTTCTGGGATTTGGGAAGTAAACCCAAAACATTTAATTTTGTGGAAAGAAATATCTGTATACGAATTCTGTTCACAAAGTTAGTGGAATAAGTTTTTTTTTTCGTATTTATATAAACAACATTGTATTAAAGATTTTTGCACTCAAATTTTAAAATTTAAATTAAATTTTTCGCAATTCAGATAAAGATTTAATCAATCGATTATACATTGCGTGACTTGTCAACAATATATATTAAATCCGTGTAAAATTTCAAATATCTTATATAAAAATGTATTTCCTTTGAAAAAATAAATTTTCGCAAATTTTACCTAATTTAGGTAAAAAAAATATTTTTTAACTAGTATTTTTTAATTAAGAAATTCAAAACAAATTTTCGTATCAATCAACCATTTAAATTATCTTTAAGTCTGTCGAGAAATGTTTTACGCAGTCTTAACAATAAAAAAATACTTAAATGAAATATATCCCGTCGAACAGGGAAACTGTTAGTTGATTTTAAAGAAATTATCTCCTAATTGAAACTTAATTTTTTTAATGTATAATTGTTTGGATTTTCACGTTTAAATATTGCTTTTTAATTACGAAAATCAAAACAACTTTCGTATAAATCAACCATTTAAATTTTCTTTACGGCAGCCGAGAAATGTTTTTTCAGAGTCTTATCAATAAGAAATCACTTAAATGAAATATATCCCGTATAACAGAGGGACACGTAATTGATTTAAAAAATTATCTGCTAATTGATAGTTAAATTTTTTTAACTTATGAATGTTTGGATTTTCACTTTACACCAGTGATTCTCAACCTGTGGGGCGCGCCCCCCTAGGGGGGCGCGAGCACACTAATGGGGGGGCGCGAGCATATCCAAGAGAAAATGTTATTTAAAAAAATTGATTAAGTGACTGAAAGGAAAGAACACACACACATACAAAACAAAATACATTTCGACATATTTAATAATTAACTTATTAAATTAAAACAACTTACTAAATTAAAAACAAATTTAATAATTATTAGTGACTTCCTTGGGCCTGTCTTTCAGAGCAAAGTTTTTCGAAGGAGGGTTTAATATTAGAAATAGACACTCTCAGTTCTTTTTCTATATTTAGCTGAGATCTATATTTTGTCTTCAAAGAAGCCACCGCAGAAAATCCAGTTTCACAAAGGTAAGATGTTGAAAATGGTAGTAGAATGCGAAATGCCCTTGTTTTTAGTGCAGAAAACTCATCATCCACTCCTGCCCAAAATTCAAAGAGTGATTTATTACTAAATTGTCTTTTGGTTTCGCCGCTTGCCGTGAAGTCTATGAAGGTTTCTTCCTCTTCAATTGAGAGTCCTTCGGGAGTATTTTGAAATGGATCCCTCACCCACTTGTAACTTGATATCAGTTTGTCGTCAGCAAGAAAGTACTTTTTAAAATTCTTTGCTAGCATTGCTAAATGATTTTCAATGGTTGCAAAAACAACTTTTACATGTTGTTCTTCAGCCTTGTAAGTTTTAATACAATCATTCAAATTTGCAAACATTGTTAAGTTTTCTTGCTTTAAATTTCTGCTCCACAATTCCAATTTCCTACAAAAAGCATTAACTTTATCACTCGTATCCAATATATGTGTATTTGCTCCTTGCAGATGAAGATTCAAGTTATTTAATTTCTCGAATATGTCGACCATGTAGCTCAATTTCATCACAAATAAACTATCGCGAAAATTCTCAGCTTCCGGTCTGTTTTCCTCTTCTAGGAAAACGGCGATTTCTTCTTTTAATTCATAAACACGTTGCAAAAATTTCCCTCGTGATAACCATCTTGCCTCGCAATAAAATAGTAACGCTGAATGTACTGCACCCATGTCTTTACAAAGTGCGGAAAAGATTCTTGATTTCAGGGGTCTCATTTTTATATAATTTACTACGGTTACAACCGTAGTTAACACAATATTCAAACCAGGACTCATTTCTTTGGAAGCCAAAGCTTCTCTGTGGATCATGCAATGTGTCCAGACGCACTGTGGCGATTTTTGTTTCACAAGTGCTTGAATACTTTGGAATCTTCCGGACATAGAACGAGCACCATCGGTGCATATTCCGACGCAATTTTTTCCATTCTATGTTTGCCTCGTTCATAAAATCATTTAAGATAGCAAATAATGCGAGTGCTGTTGCTTTGAGTTCTATTGGTTTGCAGAAAAGTAATTCTTCTACTACTGACAAATCATCACAAAATCTAACATAGGCAATGAAATGAGCATCTTTATTACTATCTGTTGCCTCATCGAGTTGTATTGAAAACAATTTGTCACGCAACTTCGACAAAAGCTGACACTCTACATCTTCAGCTATATCAGCAATTCGACGGGCAACAGTATCATTTGAAACAGGTATAGACTGCAATTGTTTTGCAAAATTATCTCCAAACATAATTTCTACAATCTCAATTGCGGCTGGCAAAATAAGCTCTTCACCAATGGTGTGAGGCTTTTTACATCTGGCTATTTTATATGAAAGTTTGTAAGAGGCAATTAAAGCTTTTTCATTCACAGACAAAGTTTTTTTTAAACAATGATTTTTGCTTTTCATATGATTTTAATTTTAATTCGAAGAATTCTCTGGGTTTGTTTACGTACTCACTATGAAGCGTTTCCAAATGTCGTTTAAGTTTATTAGGTTTCATGCTGTCTGCCGCCAACATTTTTGAGCAAATGATACACAGGGGCCTTTCTTCTTCATTTACTTCAGTACTAGTGAACCCAAAATTTAAGTATTCTTGAGAATATTTTCTTGATTTTATTTTCGGAACCACGCTCGTCTGTGTACTTGTTGATGCTTGTCTATCGTCTAATGCTCGCTTACGCCCGCTTAAAAATTTATCCATGATTCTGCATAAGTCTGCTGCCGTGAATATTTAATACCGTGAATTGCAATTACACGAAAATATATATAACATACACATTAAGAATAGATTCAATAGCGATAAGAAGGATCGACTCGAATGAGATTGTCTGGAATTGAAATTGGCGTCATAGAACTTTCTCCTTCTCCCTATGAGAAAACATTTGTTCACATCTGCGCACGCTCCTAACTTAACTTTTAAGCTGACCAGACAAATTCCAGACAAATCGAAACTTCTCGCGAAACCGTGAGAATGCCCGACATGGCGGGACGCAAGAGCAATAAAAAGGCATAGGATTATTGTTTTTTCAATGCTGAGTATCAGTGTTGCAAAATGTCAATAAATTTCCGTATTCTTGGTAATTTGCAAAGTTTAAAATTAAGGTTGTAGTGCAGGTTTAGCGCCATAATGCTCAAAATACATTATTATTGTATACATTTTATTGTACGCGGTGGGGAGGGGGGCGCGATGAAAATTATGATTGAAAATTGGGCCGTGAATACTAAAAGGTTGAGAAACACTGCTTTACACAATTAAAAAAAAATTTTGTATACGATACAATAGTTTGAATTTTCCCTTAATTCCGTAGAAAGAAAATAGTCTTATTATATTATAAAATCATTAACATTTTACCTAATTTGGTTAAAATAAATAATGTTTTACTAGTATTTATTTATAAGAAATTAGATTTCGTATGAATCAACCATTTAAATTTTCTTTAAGTCAGCCGAGAAATGTTTTACACAGTCTTAGCAATAAGAAAAGACTTAAATACAATATACCCTATATAACATAGAATCTTCTAGTTCAATTTCAAAAAATTATATCCATATTAAAACTTAATTTTTTTAGTGTATAATTATTTAGATTTTCACGTTACACACTTAAAAGAAAAATTTCATCTATGATACAGTAGTTTGAATTTTTCCTAATTCAAAAGAAAAAAATTAGTTTTATTTAGTAACTCATTTACTAATTAAATTAATTGAATTAAAATAAATGTTTCAGTACATAAAAATCATTAGAAGTTTCGTTAATTCCCTTTAGAATTTTTTCTATATTATCGTTTAAATAGGTGATGACTTAAAAATATTTAAAGTTTAATGGAGATGTTTTTACAGAATATTATCTCTTTAGTATAACTGATAATTCGTTTAAGATAAATTAAAACGTTTTTCAAATGTATTCCAGCTAAACAAAAGATTGTTAAATGAGTCACATGAAAAATCCAATGACTCCATGTCTTGTTAAATTCTTCCATTCACTAACAAGAATGTTAACTAAGTTCCTCGAAAAAAGTATTCTACAATGTGAACAGCGACTTTTCATCAAACTTCTTTCTATCCGGAGAATAGCTTCTCTACATTTTGTAAATAATCTTCTCTTTTCCCTTTACATCTACATTCCAAATAATGAGAGGTGAGTTGGAATTTTTCTTTCCCTGTTTCAAAACATTTTCCACTTGTTAGTCGTGACACAAGATGTAACTTTTGGGATTTGGGGAGCAAACCCTAAACATTTAAATATGCGGAAAGAAACATCTGAATAAGAATTCGGTTGATAAAGTTAGTAGATTAAGATGTTTTTCCGTATTTATATACACAATATTGTATTGAAGATAGATTGTACTAAATTTTTAAACTTAAAATTAAATTTTTCGAAATTCAGTTAAAGACTTAATATTTCTATTATACATTGCGTGAGTTGGCAACGATACATATTAAATCTGTGTAAAAATTCAAACATATTATATAAAAATTTATTTCTTTTGATAAAATTAATTTTGACAAATTTTACCTAATTTAGGTAAAATAAATTTATGTTATAACTAGTAATTTTTTAATTAAAAAATCAAAAAATATTTTCGTATCAATTAACGATTTAAATTTTCTTTAAGTCAGCCGAGAAACGTTGTACACAGTGTTATCAATAAGAAAACACTTAACTGAAATATATCCCGTATAATAGAGAAATTGTTACTTGATTTTAAAGAAATTATCTCCTAATTGACACTTAAATATTTTAGAGTATAATTATTTGAATTTTCACTTTAGACACTGAAAAGAAAATTTTTGCCTATGATAGAATAGTTTGAATTTTCTCTTATTTCAGTAGAAAGAAATTAGTTTTATATTATTATGAAATCATTAACATTTTACCTAATTTAGGTAAAAAAATTCATGTTTTAACTAGTATTTTTTTAATTAAGAAAATCAAAACAACTTTTCGTATCATCCAACCATTTAAATTTTGTTTAAGTCAGCCGAGAAATGTTTTACACAGGCTTATCAATAAGAAATCACTTAATTATACAATATAAAGAGAAATATTAGTTATTTAAAAAAAAATTATCTCCTAATTGAAACTTAATTTTTTTAGCATATAATTGTTTGGATTTTCACTTTACACACTTACAAGAAAAATTTTGTCTATGATACAATAGTTTGAATTTTCGCTTTATTTTTAGAAAGGAATTAATTTTGTTAGTAACTCAATTATATCAATTATTCATTAATAAATGTTTCAGTACAAAGAATACCATTTAGAATTATCCTAAATATTTAAATTTTTATAATGTTGTATCAGTTACATTTTAAAAAATTTAAATAATAATATTTTTACAGAATATAATCATTTTATATACTGATAATTGATTTAAGAGAAATTTTTTAAAAAAAAATAAATTTATTATAAAGAAATTTAGATGACATCACATGGAAAAACAATGACTGTTACTTAATTCTTTGTTCACTAACAAGAAAGTTTAACTATTTCTCGAAAAAAGTATTCTACATTGAAATGATTACCAACTTCTTTCTATAAGAATATACTCTACATTTCGTAAATATTCTACATTTTCCTTTACATCTACATTAAATAATGAGATAGTTAAATTTTCTTTCCATGCCTTTTATGATTCAAACATTTTCCACTTGTTATCGTGACAAAAGATTAACTTTGGAAACAAGTAAGCATTAATTGTGGAAAGAACATCTGAATACGAATCTGTTGACAGAAGTAATAAGAATTTTTTTTTTATATACACAATATTGTATTAAGATTTATTGTACTAATTTAAATGTAAAATTATATTTTATTGCAATTCAGTGAAAGATTTAATCTTTCTATTAGACATTGTGTGAGTTGTTAACAACACAAATGAAATTGAGTAAAAACTCAAATATCTTATATGAAAATTTGTTTCTCTTAAAGATATCAATTTTCACAAAATTTAACTAAAAATTATGAACATTATCATAGGAGCAAATACATCAATTATACCTAATTTAAAAAAGGAGATAACGTTTATTAAAAAATGAACCTTTAAATTCTTTTGTTGACGTTTAATATTTTCCTTGGACACTTTTTGTTCGTCTTTTCTTTTATTTTTTACCTTTATTGTGGCCGAAAAATGTATTACTATAACTAATTTTAGCTTTAAATTTCTATTTTTTCAAACAGTTGAAAATTAAAGAATATAGAGGATAAAGAAAAAAAAGAAGATATTTTAATCTGTGCTCAGAATTCTCCAAAATATTTCAGAATTTATAAATTTAAATTGACTTTTATAAAAGTAAATATATTCAGAATTTAAAACGGATACCCATACGAAGTGAATTTCTTGGGTGATTAATAGAATATCTACTGGGCATGAACATTTTTAGAAGAGGGTAAAATACTATCTTGTAGGCGGCTATAGGCTCAAAACCGGATCTGTCTATTCGTGTTTTAATGTGTATTAGAAATGTTTGATGAATATTTAGTTCAAATATAAGTCAAATTAAGTCGTAAGATGTATTTCAAACTTCAACAAAAAATCCTGAACAGTGAAATTTCCAGAAACAAAATTTTTGAATGAGAAATCTGTTCACAATGTTACCAAAATAAGGTATTTTTCAGCATATTTCACACACAAAGTAAATATTGTTAAAATTTATTGTACTGCACTTTTAATTTTAAATTTAAATTTTACTCATTTCCATTTAAATAATTAAACACTGTAGTATATACATATATTCAATAAAATTCATTGGATTACAAAAATCTTATTTCTTCTATTAATACAGTTATTTTTAATTTTACCTATTTCGTTTGATAAATTTGTATAATTTCCTAATTCAAGCGAAATAAATTTTAAGTATATTTTTGTTAAACTATCGTTTAGATTATAAACAAATACTGTTCACAAAAGTTTAATTTCTTAACATTGTAAGATAGTGCAAACTGTTAATTTATTAAAAATATTTTAGAATATAAACAATCACTTGTAACTTGTAAGATCTTTTAAAACACTTAATATGAATTGTACAATGTTTTATAATTGGGAAAACATTGCATTTTAGTAAAACTTTTATAAGATTTGTTAAAGATTGATTACTTAAAAAAATAAATATTTATATCTGTTTTTTGAATGACCAGATGAAAACAAAGCCTTTAGTAATTTGTTTCACTAAACATATCTTTAAACTGCGTCCCATAAAATGTACAATAAGTACATGTCTTATTAATTTCTTTTCCTAGCACTAGATTTCGAATATAATCTACATTCTAAATAATGAGAGCACAGTTAGAATTTCTCCTTGTCCTGCCTTTTGAATGTTAGAAAATATTTTACACTTGGTAGTCAAGACAGGGGATGGAACTTTTTGAATTTTAGGAGCAAACCATGGACAGATAAATTTGAAGGAGAGAATCTTTTAAATACAGACTCTGTTCCCAAAACTAGTCGAGTAAGGCGTTTTCAGTATTTTATACACCTTTGTGTATTCAATATTTACTTATTATACAATAAATCTGAAAAATAATTTTACCTAATTATGTTAAATAAATATATATGAACTTTTGAATTTGAGAAACAAACGCTGGACAGATAAAATTTGAAGGTAAAACTTTTAAATACAGATTGTTAAAACTAGTCGAGTAAGGCTTTTTATATTTATACACCTTTATGTAATCAATTTTACTTATTATGCAGTAAATCTCAAAATAATTTACCCAATTTCTGTTAAAGAAATATATATGAGCTTTTTGAATTTGAGAAGCAAACGCTGGACAGATAATTTGAAGGAGAGAAACTTTAAATACAGATTCTGTTTTAAAAAACTAGTCGAGAAAGGCGTTTTTAGTATTTTATACACCTTTATGTAATCAATATTTACCTTATACAGTAAAATCAAAATTAATTTTACCCAATTCTGTTAAAAGAAATATATATGAACTTTTAGATTTGAGAAGCAAACGCTGGACAGATAAATTTGAAGGAGAGAAACTTTAAATACAGATTCTGTTCCCAAAATTAGTCGAGTAAGGCGTTTTCCGTATTTTTATATACCATTATATATTCAATATTTACTGTATAATAAATTAAATCTCAAAATTATTTTATCCAATTCTGTTAAAATAAAATATACTACATAAATATGCAGTCATTTCAATTACTTAAATGAAAACCTACCATAAATCTAATATCGGGTTTACAAAGTGCGTCTCGCTGAAGTCTAAGGTTCCGCAACAATCCTCGAGGCGTTCCTCTCCAAAATTTTAAACACCATCGGAATTTTAAGGAAAACCACTTAGTAATTTTTTCCTCATTCCTTACTTAGGATTTATAATATTAAAAAAATCGCCAGACAGGCAATAATAAGTAATAGAAAAGCGACGTGGTAATCAGTTATTCATATCACACGCACCAGTTCACTACGAGAACGGGTGAAACATTCCTTAATGTATCATTTTAATAATTTAATTTCATTAATTTTTTTAATTTCTTCCTAATTCTTATGTGGGTTTTATAATGTTATAAAATGCACCATACATGCCACAATAAGTAATAGAAAAGCGACGTGGTAATCAGTTATTTAAATCACGCTCACCAATACACTACATAAACTGGTAAAACATTCATCAGTGTATCATTTTAAATAATTTAATTTACTAAAAAATTCCTAATTTTTTCATAGTTCCTTATTGGATTTATAAAATTAAATAATGCGCCAGACGTGCAACAATAAAGAATAGAAAAGAAGTGGCAATAAGTTATTCAATTCACACGCACCAGTGCACTGCAAGAACTGGTAAAACATTCATCAGTGTATCATTTTAAATAATTTAATTTCATCAAAAAATCCATGCTTCCATGTCACGTTTTGTAAATACTATCTACACTTTCATATTTCTTTATGTGTGCCTCATCATTGAAAATTAATAGGTCCTTAGTTTATTATCAACAAATATTTATTCAAGGGGTCTGTTGCTATGTGGTTAGAAAAGGATTGTATGGCATAAAAAAATTTGAGTACCATTCGTCAAATATACAATTTTTTTATCTAATATACAGCCTTTTGAACTTTCACTCATTTTATTCAATGGTTCTATTGCTATCTGGTAAGGGAAGGGTTGTATGGCATAAAAAGTTTGAGAATCACTGGTTAAATATGCAGCTTTTTATCTAATATACAGCCTTTTGAACTTTCACTCATTTTATTCAATGGTTCTATTGCTATCTGGTAAGGGAAGGGTTGTATGGCATAAAAAGTTTGAGAATCACTGGTTAAATATGCAGCTTTTTATCTAATATACAGCCTTTTGAACTTTCACTCATTTTATTTGAAAAAATAAAAAATTATATCTTACAGTCAAGTCTCCTCTGAAGCGGTTACAGCATTAGATATCAAATATGTTATATAAACTCAGAATTAACTCTCATCAGGAAATGAGGTCTATACCGCAAGACGAGAAACATAGATTTGAAGAAAATCACAATAAAGTATATCACATTATATGGAAATCCGGTTTAAAACTCA
This sequence comes from Pardosa pseudoannulata, assembly GCA_032207245.1. NCBI lineage: Eukaryota > Metazoa > Arthropoda > Arachnida > Araneae > Lycosidae > Pardosa > Pardosa pseudoannulata. The sequence continues at coordinate 75,654,425 of CM063500.1, read as the reverse complement.
ATAGAATTAATACAAACTAAATAAAACCACACCACGCTTTTAGAACCCCAGAAAATAATACATTGTACACAAATCGAGCCTATATAGAATCGAAATCGTATATATATATATATATATATATATATATATATATATATATATATATATATATATATATATTATATATATATATTTTATATTAAATATATATATATATATATATATGTATATATATATATTATATAAATATATATAAATATATATATATAAATATATATAATATATATATATATATATATATATATATATATATATATATATATATATATATATATATATATATATTGTAAAATATATTTCGAATAATTTTATGTACAATATATTTATTTTTCTAAAATAATTATAAAACTACAATTAATTGTTTTCTTGAAAGCTATATAAATATTTCAATATTACAGCATTGAGTAGAAGAGGATAGGATTAGTAAATACATTTTAAAAATTAAATTTTAGCTAAAATTAAGAGCAGCTTTGAAAAATATTCCTAATATGTCGACTACAGATATCCCAAAATCAGAATTAATTCACCCGTAGATAAAATTTCCAAGACATTTAAGATTGACGTATATCGTTAACTTATAAATAATAATTAAATGTTTTCTTAATACAGTGAAAATAGCTATTGAATGTTTAGCTAAAAAGGAAATGTTGCGTTTATTATAACTTTTAAACACTTAACCGTTTACTTGCCAATGTTCCTATAACGGAACATGTTTTTTTTAAATTAAAAAAAATCACATGTAAAAAAATCGTATCAATACCGCTTTTACCTACAATTGAACATGACATTATAAACTATTTTTTACAATAAGTTTTATTTTTTTAGATATTTAATTTTTGTTACAATTTATATTTTTTTTAATTTTACTATATTTTGTCAATTTTACTCAAACTTAAAATTAAATTGACCAAAATTCCAGTTTAAATGGAAAAAAACGGAATACTTTATAATATATTATTAGACAACATATACTGTGGGAATACAAGAAAAGTAAAATTTTATTTTTTAATTTTAATGGTAATATTTACGTTTTTATGTCTGTGTTCCATTATTGGAACATTGGCGTTTCGAAGGTTCAGTTTTCATGTATGTGCAAAGCATTGTATGATATTGCAAATAGAAATTTTTCTTCTTTTGCATTCAGATTAGAACAGCAAATTTTTCTAAAGAAAATAAATAGATAAAAGTGCAAATGGAAGCAACAATACTTAGAAAGGATTAGAATATTGGTTGTGAACATTGATGTTCACTTTAGTAAAGTCATAACAATAGAAAGAAATTATTTTTGATAAGGTGGCTGAACATGTCTGTGTGGAGGGGAGGTTCCACCTAATTAAGGGGAAAAGGATATTGTTTTCTACTTTTATAAAACCAAAATATATTCCATGTTTATTAAAATATGTTTTTAAATTAAAAGAAAAGCACACTAATCATTATTATTTAATTAAAAATATTTTTAGTTATATTAAGTAAGCATATGACATATTTACTTATCCTTAAAGTATATTTTGTATATTTTATAAGTTTTATATTAGTTTATCCATACAAATTTTTAAAACTTATAGCCTTAAATTCCTTTGCATGGTAACAGTATATTAAAACTTCTACTCTAAAATCATTCTTTGACAATTTTCAGTACATTAAAGGATTGACTTATACATAAAGTCAAATATAAAGGTATATATATATATATATATATATATATATATATATATATATATATATATATATATATATATATATATATTATATATATATATATATATGTATATATATAATATTATATATAAGGTATATATATTGCATATTTATGTCTTATTGCATATTTTGCTGAAATAGTTATCAGTTACCTTTGACATAGTTTTTCTTATTAGTCTTGTTGGATGGCAGTGAAAAAGGCACATGTGTGCTTTGTGTTTTATTTATAAGTTATCATAAATGTAAGACCATGTCTGAAAGATG
>CM063500.1:75637424-75639924 GCA_032207245.1 Pardosa pseudoannulata | reverse complement strand
ACTGCTTCATTAAAAAAAGCCATTTTGAATGAAAAAATTCTCTCAAGCCACAGACGATAATTTGACTTTGAAAAACAAATACAATTGCATAGTAATGATGTTCGTTTCCTTGGATGCTTGTTTGGATATTTGTTATATCAAAGCTTTAAATATCACAAAACCATGACTCTCATATCGTGTTTGGATAACGGAATATCAATATTTCTCGTTGGAAAAAAGCATAAATACAGCCTTCGAATTACTGCTTCAATAAAAACGTCATTTTGAATGAACCCCTCAAGCCACAGACGCTAATTTTGACTTTTAAAAACATAGTACAGTTGCAGTTATTTATTTTGCAATAAAAGATTTTTCAATACCGCTAACCAAAATCATCTAAAAAATGTGCGAACAGGCTCTGTATGAAATGATTTACAAAACGGACCCACATTTATAAGGGAAAACCCCTTTAAAATCTCCCCATTAATTTCCTACGCCCGGGTATACGGGTTGCCATGAGTACCGTTAAACAACATCTGTCATGAATAAATACACCACTCGTGCTCGAATGTAATTTTTATATCATCTCATCAAAATTAGGGTAAAATATTATACGTAGTTTGGTCTTTCATTGCATCTAACAATTTATGTTTGATTAAATGAGGTAAATGTCCAAAATTTTATCACATTTTTCAAATTTAATTCACTAATTTAATTGTGAATTAAAAGTGATTTAATTCATATAATCACTTGAAACACAAAATCAGATATTTCTGTCTAAACGAGGTACTCTACCTGTGTGTTTATCGATCACTATTTAATGACAATATAGTATGCGCGAAACATTCCAAGAGAGAATTTTTTCCGTTAGCGAATTCATGCGATGAATAAATCTTGTATTTACGCAATAACATTTTCGTATATTTGAGAAATGGTTCATATTAATTCATTCCAGGACTTGGCGATTCCTATTACATTTCGTAATAGTGTCCAAGGGGAATTCTTATTTACCATCTTTAGTCACGTCGAAGCCTCGCTAAAAGAAATACTGCATCGTATTACCTCTACCCATTACGTTTTTTAACTCTACCAATACTTAAGTCAGTTCTTTATTTCGCAGCATGTTTTGGAGTTTTCTTTTCTCTTTCGGCTGGTGACATAGTTTTACTTCTTGTACAAAGAACAGGAAAAATTAGGTATTCAATCTGCCATTTGTTTATGAGATATTTATAACGAATCAATTTATGGCAAATTTCCAAGAAAACTAATTTGCTCGTTTCTTTTACTAATAAAAAATGCAGTACGAAACATCATTTTAATTGCTAGAATTTAAGCTCGAATTTTTATTTTATTTGACGATTTCTATTACAAAAGGATAAACGAATTATAGTTCAACAAGTGTAGAACAGTTTTTCAAAACCACTGTTTTTGTATATGAACCATATAGTTTTAATTTGTATTTTTCTATTAATTAATCTTATTAATTTCAACTCTCATACATGGTAGCATGGCACAAAAACTTGTACACAGTTGTAGCCAAAATATGTAGTTTCCTGCATTATAGCTGGATTGAGCAGCAGTTGCCCGAATAATATCACGTTGTATGAAAAAGACCTTCAAACTCTTAGTCTAAGAAAAAATGCAAACCTTGTAAAATATTATAATAAACTTCTCAGTTACAGCACCCAAATTAGAACTTATTAATAGTAATAACCAAAGACTTGAGAAAAATAGCCCACTTAGTCAAATTGAATATGCTGGTATGATTGACCGTAATACTGAACAGTATTTCTTGAAACAGTGTTGAGATGTGTCTGAGAGACTCACTAGAGTCGGATTTCATACAGAACTTTAGCTTCGAGTTTCCAAGAGAAATGATGTTGCGGCTCTGTTACGGCAATCTGGCTTGGAAACCATACAAGCAATCCGAGCACAAGCTTCCCTTATTTATACTGAAGGGAGTAAAACCGAAGACTCTCGTTCCAGTAGTGGTGTTGTCATTAAATGCACAAATGGAATTGTCAAGATCAAGATAAGAAATCTCGACTTCAGTTCGGTTTTCAAGAGTGAGCTTATAGCCATCGAAGAGGAGCTAAGTGCTGCTCTGTCCTTTACAGATATTAGGGCTGTATGGATTTTGACTTACATTGGTAGCTCCATCCAATATATTTCAAACTGGAGAAGAGTTATTGATAGGGCCGTAATTGCAATTCTTATAAAATTTAAGCAGGTTTCGTGACTTTTTCAAGTACACCTTCAGTGAATTCCTTCGCATGGGGGAATGAGATGGCCGACGTTGTGATGAGGCTATTTAGATCTGTTATATAATTGATTCATTCATACAAGAAGTAAAATGTTCGGGATCTAAATCTGACCTCATCACATCTTTTTAGAGATAGAGAACCATAAATTTATATTCAACCCATATTGTTGTCTTGTACGGTGGTCTCGGGCGGGGTACTGATCAAAGTCTGAGATTAGAATCCCGTCTCCGTACTTGACATTAAATAAGAATGTACCT
>CM063500.1:75622424-75624924 GCA_032207245.1 Pardosa pseudoannulata | reverse complement strand
TAAATGTAATTAGACTTATTTTCAATGTCTCGAACTTATTACTTATATGTTATTTTTCTTACCATAGTCCAGGTATATTAAAAACAATAGGATACATATATTATAGAGTAAATAAATTTACATGTACATATCAACGAAATACAATCATTAAGATAAAACTAGTCATAACTAGTTCAGTGCTTAGTTATAACTAGTTAAATCATATCTAGTTCAAATTGATATTCGATGTATAAAAATTCAAATTTTCTTGTACGCACATAGTGCGTAATACTAAAGCTGGCAAACATTCAATCAGCCATAGTCAAAAGAAGCATTTTCATTTTAATCTGAGAACTGAAATTTAACTTGAATACCATACTTTCTTTACTCTGTCCAATGATATAAAAATACTTATTTAAAATAATGTACTTTTTTACATCAAAAGGATAGCGAGCAGTCTTTTTTAGTCGGATAATATTTAAAGGCAATTTATATAAGTTTTATCCTTTACTATCTTTAATGTAAGTGCAGAAATATTGGTTATCTGAATTGCAGTTCTTTTACTTCGGACTCTATCGGCTTTATATAATGTGGTGCTTATCAGCCCAGGAGTAACACAGGTTATGTGAAAAATGACACCGTGATAAAAATTTTATTTCTGTTTAAATCGGGAGAGATTTTATATTTTACACCGAAGAAAATGTGATTTTGCGGAGTGATTTTTGTTATGTATTTAAAATATTAACTTCTGATCATAAATTCCATTCCTATAAAATATTTAATAGGACATATATGAAAGAGACATTTCTTCTGTGTGTGATTTATGGAAATCCATCATAATTGTTAGTATCAACAAATATTAGGTTTGCTTTCTTTTAAACAACAGATGGTAACAGTTAATGTTAAATGACCGTCCACTTTTCCTATCGCTTGAGAGTATAAGTGATATTAAAATTGACGGCCTACCAAAAAACGCATATCCCTGTTATTGATTGTACATTGCCAAGTGAAAAAAAATTGTTAGTTGATATGTAATTAAGCAACCAGTAATTATCTAAATATAAAAACTTTACAATATTTTGTGAGATATTTTGGACTAGCATATAGCCCGTCATATGACGGGATTAGTACATTTTTTAATTTTCCAAAATTGTAACGTACCCTATGAGGTAGGTAAAAAAGGGTTTTTTTTGCCTTATAATTATTTGGTACACGCTCGTGAAGATGCCGTTGTATAAATTCACATCCAAAGAGTAAATTTATTTTTTAAACATTAAGGTTTATTTTAAGACAGAGTACAAACTACTACCGGACAATTATATATACAAATATTACAATATTTACAGTAACCAATTATATCAACTCAAGTATCTATCCTAAAAGCCTCGCTTACACGTCCGGAGTCTACAATCACCTTCGACGTTCTCCCTAAATCTACTTACTTTCTTCCTAGGTGGCGCTCTCTGACCGTTCACTATTACTCGCCTGTCCCTACACCTATGAGGCATGTAAAAAAAAAAGGTTTGTTTTCGCCTGATAATTATTTCGTACAAGTTCAATAATTTGTTTATCTTCATACTCCTCTAAAGTCTCCCGATACTGTGAATGCAGCTAGAATCACGTTGAATTCATTTAGTCAAACCGCGTGGTGGTGTATAAAAAACAAAAATGCAAACGAATAAACTTCTTAATTTTCAAAGATATATAATTTAAACACTAGGTATTTATTATTCGGTGTAATACACTCCTAGACTTTTATAGAAATAATTTGTTGTTAATACCGGCGTTAAAATTTTCATTGCAACAAAAAATAATCGATGATTAAATTTAAAATTATCCTATATATACTTAATCTATTATTTAAGCAAAATATAAAAAAAATTATCTATGTAATATTTAAGTTCAGTGATAAAAAGTTTTAAAATAATGCAGACGATATTTAAATATTTTAGAATAAAATATGATTAAATGAAATGGTTAAAGTAATGACGTCATAAAGCTAGAAATAAATGTTATTTTTACCTATTTATTGTGCGATAAATTGATAAACTACTCTTAACCGGCTAAAAAAGGGCTTGAATGCCCGAAAAATGGGGAAGGAATGGATTTTAAAGGTTTTAAAACTTGATTTCAATTTTCCTAACTATATATATATATATATTATATATATATATATAGAATATATATATGTATATATATTATATATATATATATATATATATACATATATATATGTATATATATTATATATATGTATATATATATATTATATATATATATATATATATAATATATATATATATATATATATATATATATATATATATATATATATATTATATATATATATATATATATATATATATATATATAATATATATATATATATATATATATATATATATATATATATATATATATATATATATATATATATATATATATATATATATATATATATATATATATATATATATAATATATATATAAATATAATATATATATAAATATAATATATATA
>CM063500.1:75597424-75607424 GCA_032207245.1 Pardosa pseudoannulata | reverse complement strand
AGAATAGCTATTATAAAAAATAATATACTAGTTTTTCCAACAATATTAATAGTACCGTTCAAAAAATAGAGTTTATAATTCTAAGAGTAAATTATTAAAATCTAGGAATCCACGCACACATAATTCTAAATAGACCTTAATTTTAAAATACATACGTATTTACAAATATTTTACCCTTTTTTCAACTTCTTTTAGATAAGACACAAATCATATACTTTAACTTACAATATATTTGAGAAACTTAAAACACAGACAAAAGAATAGCTAGTATAATAAATAGCATACTAGGTTTTTCAAAAATATTAAGAGTAAATTTAAAAAATAAAGTTTTAAATTCTAAGAGTAAATTATTAAATTATATGTGCCCACGCACAGATAATGCTATGTAGACCTCAATTTTAAAATATATAAATATATACAAATATTTTACTCATTTTTCAACTAGTTTAGATAACACAAAAATCGTATAATTTAAATCACAATACATTTGACAAACTTAACACGCACATAAAAGAATAGCTAATACAATAAATAATATACTAGTATTTTCAACAACATTAAGAGTTCTGTTCAAAAAATAGGGTTTATAATTCTAAGAGTAAATTATTAAAATCTAGGAATCCACGCACACATAATTCTAAATAGACCTTAATTTTAAAATACATACGTATTTACAAATATTTTACCCTTTTTTCAACTTCTTTTAGATAAGACACAAATCATATACTTTAACTTACAATATATTTGAGAAATTTAAAACACAGACAAAAGAATAGTTATTATAATAAATAACATACTGTTTCAAAAATATTAAGAGTAAATTTAAAAAATAAAGTTTTAAATTCTAAGAGTAAATTATTAAATTATATGTGCCCACGCACAGATAATGCTATGTAGACCTTAATTTTAAAATATATAAATATATAAAAATATTTTACTCTTTTTTCAACTCGTTAAGATAACACAAAATCATATAATTTAACTAACAATATATTTGACATTCTTAACAAGTATACAAAAGAAAGCTAGTATAATAAATAAGATACTAGTTTTTTTTTATAAATCTTAAGAATACCGTTCAAAAAATAGAGTTTAATATTCGAAGAGTAAAATACTAAAAGTCTAGGAATCCATGCACAGATCATTATAAGTAGACCTTAATTTTAAAATATATAAATATATAAAAATATTTTACTCTTTTTTCAACTCGTTAAGATAACACAAAATCATATAATTTAACTAACAATATATTTGACATTCTTAACAAGCAGAAAAAAAGAATAGCTAGTATAATAAATAATATACTAGTTTTTTCTAAAACATTAAGAGTGTCGTTCAAAAAATAGAGTTTAAAATTCTAAGAATAAATTATTACAGTCTAGACGTTTATGCAGAGATAATATAATGTAGACCTTAATTTTAAAATACATAAATATATACAAATATTTTACTCATTTTCAGCTCCTTTTAGATAAGACACAAATCATATACTTTAACTTACAATATATTTAACAAATTAACACGCAGACAAAAGAATTTTTATGATGATAGATAATCTAGTAACAATAGAAAATACTTGTTAAACAAAATGAAATGCTGTTTTTCAGTTAGTTAATATTTCCGTAAATACATAATTTTTATAACTTAGTTTTATTAGAGATAGCGAAAAATTGAGATTTACGTAGTATAACATCAATCATAAAGAAAGAAAATAAAAAGTCTGTACACGATGTTATTGATGATCCTTCTGTTGCAGGTAAGGATTATTAGTCAAAAGTGTAATTTGTGAAATCCACTTTGCTTCACCCCCTTCCTTCTCTGGATGCAGTTGATCGGTTTCAAAAGTATAATAATGAGTACAAATTACCCATTAGCATTTCTTCCAGCATATTTGGCGGCAGAAGAACCATCGGCGTATTTTTAAAAGTAAACTTTCACATTTATTTATACTCATAATAGTTTCACAGTTAAAATCTATAGAAGTTAAAGTGAGATTTGCAAATTAGACTTAAATCAGTTGTTGAAAAACGAAAGTTTCAGAAACTTAAATACATATTTAGATCATAGATTTAAGTAGACGTAAGTAATAATAGCTATAAGTTTGTAATCCTTTGCAAAGTTTTTGAATGTTAAAATAACATTTAGGCTGCACTAATACAGAATATTTATGTAATGGTATTTATAACAAATTAACGGATATACTAATAACAAAAAGAGTATATAGAAAGTTTGGGATTCTTAAATACACATTTAAACTGCAATTACAAGTAGAGATACATAATCACTGTTATAAATATGTAGCAAATTACTGATAAAAAAGCTTTGAAATAACAAATATGTTTATAATAAATGTAATCCTTTGCAAAAATTTTGAAACTTAAATATACTTTTAGGCTGAAAAATGCAGTATATTTAGGTAATGGTAGGTATAACAAATTAACGGACTTAATACTAAGATAATACCAAATAGGAACTGTGGAATTCTTAAATACACATTCAAAGCGAGTTCAAAAACATTCTAAATCCACCCATTTCACCTTCTCGATCGTTTAATGCCATTAACGCTATACCTATATCCCCGGTTAAGAGTAGGAGATGATTAAATTCATCAATTTATCACAAAAGTAGATGAAAATAACATTTTTTCTAGCATTATGACGTCATTTCATTAACCATCTCATTTAATCATTTCTTATTATATTTTATTTAAATATCGACTGCATAATTTTCATACATTTTATCACGGAACAATCTATTACGAAGAAAAATATCTTCTATATTTGCCTTAAATAACAAATTAGGTACATATGTGAAAATTTTAAATTTAATCAAAGATTTTTTGTTGCAATGATAATCATAATATGAAAAAAAATTAGAGTTGGCTACTACTAATAAAGATAAACAAATTATTGAGCGTATTAATTTTCAGCCAAAAAACAAATCCATTTTGACATAATTTATGGGCACTTTACACTCTAAAAAATAAAACAATACTGATCCCGTCATATGACGATCTATGTGTTATTATATTATAAATAATATACTAGTTGTTTCAACAACATTAAGAGTACCGTTCAAAAAAGTTTAAAATATTCTAAGATTAAATTATAAAGTCTATGTGCCTACGAAGATTATACTCAGTAGACTTAATTTTAGAATATATACAATTTAAAAATATTTTACCATTTTTTTCAACTCGTTTTAGATAGAAACAAACCATATATTTTAATTACAATATATTTAACAAATTAACACGCAGACAAAAGAATAGCTAGTATAATAAATAATATACTAGTTTTTTCTAAAACATTAAGAGTACCGTTCAAAAAATAAATTTTTTAATTCTAAGATTAAGTTATTAATGTATGTCGTCTAAGATGCTAGTATGTAGACCTTAATTTTAAAATATATAACTATTTATAAAAATTTTACTCATTTTCAGCTCATTTTAGATAAGACACAAATCATATATTTTAACTTATAACGTATTTGACAAACTTAACACGTAGACAAAAGAATTTTTATGAAGATAGATAATCTTGTAGCAAAAAAAATATTTGTTGACCAAAATAATATGCTAGTTTTTTTTACTTAACACTTCCGTATATACATAATTTTCATAACGCTGTTTAATTAAATCTAGCTAAAAATTGAGATTTACGTAATATAACATCAATCATAAAGAAACAAAATAAAAAGTCTGTACACGATGTTATTGATGATGCTTCTGTAGCAAGTAAGGATTATTAGTCAAAAGTGTAATTTGTGAAATCCACTTTGCTTCACCCCCTTCCTTCTTTGGATGCAATTAATCGGTTTCAAAAGTATAATAATGAGTACAAATTACCCATTAGCATTTCTTCCAGCATATTTGGCGACAGAAGAACCATCGCGTATTTTTAAAAGTAAATTTTCACATATATTTATACCCATAATCGTTTCACAGTTAAAATCTATAGAAGTTAAAGTGGGATTTGCAAATTAGACTTAAATCAGTTGGGGAAAAACGAAAGTTTCAGAAACTTAAATACATATTTAGATCATAGATTTAAGTAGACGTAAGTAATAATAGCTATAAGTTTGTAATCCTTTGCAAAGTTTTTGAATGTTAAATACACATTTAGGCTGCACTTATAGAGTATATTTATGTAATAGTATTTATAACAAATTAACGGATATACTAATAACAAAAAGAGTAAATAGGAAGTTTGGGAATCTTAAATACGCATTTAAACTGCAATTATAAGTAGACATATATAATCACTGTTAAAATATGCAGCAAATTACTGTAGAAAAGTTTTTGAAATAACAAATATGTTTATAATAAATGTAATCCTTTGCAAAATTTTCGAAAATAAGTATACATTTACGCTGCACTGCTTCAGTATATTTATGTAATGGTATGTGTAACAAATTAACGGACTTACTACAAAGAAAAATAGCAAATAGGTACTTTGGAATTCTTAAATACACATTCAAAGAGAGTTCAAAAACATTCTAAATCCACCCCTTCCCTCCTTTTCGATCGTTTAATGCCATTATATCAAGACCTATATCCCCAGTTAAGAAAAGGCGATGATTAAATTAATCAATTTATCACATTATAAATAGATAAAAATAATTTTTTTTCTAGTATTATGACGTCATTTCTTTAACCATCTCATTTAATAATTTCTTATTTTAAATTATTTAAACATCAACTGCATTTATTTTCATACATTTTGTCGCGGAACTTAGATATAACTAAAAAAATATCTTTTATATTTGGCATAAATAATAGATTAGGTACATATGTGATAATTTTAAATTTAATTATCCATTAATTTTTGTTGCAATGAAAATCACATAATATGACAAGAAATGTTAAGTTAGCGATTAACAATAGAGAGAAAAAAATTATACATCTTGTACCAGATAATTTTCAGTCAAAAAAACAAACCCTTTTTTTACTTGCCTTATAGGGTAATTTACAATTCTAAAAAATTAAAAAAAAATTACTGATCCGGACATATGACTGGCTATATGCTACTATAATACATAATATACTAATTCTTTCAACAACATTAAAAGTACCGTTCAAAAATTAAAATGTAAAATTCTAAGAGTAAATTATTAAAATCTAGGCATCCACATACATATGGTACTATGTGGACCTTAATTTCAAAAAATAGATAACTACTTATAAAAATTTTACTTTTTTTTCAACTCTTTTTGGTTAAGACACAAATCATATATTTTAACATATAACGTATTTGACAAACTTAACACGCAGAAAAAAGAATTTTTATGAAGATAGATAATCTAGTAGCGAAAGAAAATATTTGTTAAACAAAATGATATGCTAGTTTTTTGTTACTTAAGATTTCCGTAAATACATAATTTTTATTACGTCGTTACGTCGTTTAATCAGAGATAGCGAAAAATTGAGATTTACGTAGTATAACATCAATCATAAAGAAAGAAAATAAAAACTCTGTACACGATGTTATTGATGATCCTTCTGTTGCAGGTAAGGATTATTAGTCAAAAGTGTAATTTGTGAAATCCACTTTGCTTCACCCCCTTCCTTCTTTGGATGCAATTAATCGGTTTCAAAAGTATAATAATGAGTACAAATTACCCATTAGCATTTCTTCCAGCATATTTGGAGACAGAAGAACCATCGGCGTATTTTTAAAAATAAACTTTCACATATATTTATACTCATAATCGTTTCACAGTTAAAATCTATAGAAGATAAAGTGGGATTTGCAAATTATACTTAAATCAGTTGGGGAAAAACGAAAGTTTCAGAAACTTAAATACATATTATCAGATTTAAGTATGTAGCGTAAATAATACTAAGTTTGTAATCCTTTGCAAAGTTTTTGAATGTTAAAATACATTTTAGGCTGCACAATATATATTTATGTAATGTTTATTCAACAAATTAACGATACTAATAGACAAAAAGAGTATATAGGAAGTTTGATTCTTAAATATAAATTCAAACTGCAACACGTAACAAACATAATCACTGTTATAAATGTGTTGTAAATTACTAAAGAAAAATTTAAATAACAAATATGTTTATAATAAATGTCATCCTTTGCAATTTTTGAAAGTTACTACACATATACTAAATAATGCAGTATATTTATGTATATGTATAACAAATTAACGGACTTACTACTAAGAAAATAGAAATAGGAACTTTTTGAATTCTTAAATGAACATTAAAAGGGAGTTAAAGCGTTTTAAATCCACTTTTCTATCAATGCCGCAAGAATTCCTGCTTAAGAGTAGGCGATTATAAATTCATCAATTTATCACATAAGTAGATAAAAAACCATTTTTTTTCTAGCTTATGACGCCATTTCTTTAACCATCTCATTTAATTAATTATTATTTTAATTTATTTAATTATCAACTATTTATTTTCAACATCTTAAAACTTAGAAACGAAAAAAATATCTTTTATATTTAGCTTAAATAATATATTGGATAATAGTAATAATTTTAAATTTAATCACATTATTTTTTGCTCCAATGGAAATCACGTTAATATGACAGAAAATTAAGTTCAACTAACAATAAGATAAACAAATTATTGATCTGTACCAGATAATTTTCAGCAAAAAACAAACATTTTTTGCTGCCTTATAGCACTACAATTCAGAAAATTAAAATTTTTGATCCGGTCTATGATTATATGTTAGTATAATACTTAATATACTAGTTTTTTTCAACAACGTTAAGAGTATCGTTCAGAAATTAAAAGTAAATTCTAAGAGTAAAATTATTAAATATACATCAGCATATGGTACTATATAACATAATTTAAAATATATAATGCTGAGAAAAATACTCTTTTTTCAACTCTTTTTAGATAAGACACAAATCATATATTTAACTTATAATGTATTTGAAAAACTTAACACGCAGACAAAAGAATTTTTAATGAAGATTGATTAATGGTAGCAAAAAAAATATTTGTTAAACAAATATGAAATGCTCTTTTTAATTCTTAAATTTACGTAAATAAATAAGATACATAGTTTTTATCAAATAGCTATAAAAATTTGAAGATTTATTGGTATAACATCAATCATAAGAAACAAATAAAAAGTCTGTATTCGAGTTATTGATATCCTTCTGTTGCATAATATATTATCATATGTGTAGATGAAATCCACTTTGCTTATTTCCTTCTTATGCCATTTCTTTAAAATATAATAATATACAAATTATTAATTTATTTTTCAGCATATTTTCAAAGAAAGAAACACGTAGGAACTTAAAAAAAAAAAAAAATCTTATTAAAAAAAAAATAAAAAAAAAAAAAATAAAAAAAATTAAATAAAAAAAAAAAAATAAAAAAAAAAAAAATACAATAAAAAATAAAAAAAAAAAAAAAAAAAAAAAAAAAAAAAAAACAAAAAAAATAAAAAAAAATAAAATAAATTCAAAAAAAAATAAAAAAAAAAAAAAATTAAAAAAAATTAAAATAATACAAAAAAAAAAATAATAAAAAAAAAAACAAAAAAACAAAAAAAATATAAAAAAAAAAAAAAAAAAAAAAAAAAAAAAAAAAAAAAAAAAAAAAATGAAAAACTTAAAAAACATAAAACAAAAAAAAAAAAAATAGAGCAAAAAAAAAAATAAATTATAAAAAAAAAAAAAAAAAAAAAAAAAAAAAAAAAAAAAAAAAAAAAAATATAATAATGAGTACAAATTACCCAAGCAATTTTCCACATAAAAAGAACCATCGGCGTATTTTTAAAAATAAACTTTCACATATATTTATACTCATAATCGTTTCACAGTTAAAATCTATAGAAGATAAAGTGGGATTTGCAAATTATACTTAAATCAGTTGGGGAAAAACGAAAGTTTCAGAAACTTAAATACATATTTAGATCATAGATTTAAGTAGACGTAAATAATAATAGCTATAAGTATGTAATCCTTTGCAAAGTTTTCGAAAGTTAAATACACATTTAAGTTGCATTAATGCTGTATATTTCTGTAATGGTATATAAAACAAATTAACGGATATACTACTAACAAAAATACTAAAGAGTAAGCTTTGAATCTTAAATACACATTTAAACTGTAGTTACAAGTAGACATACATAATCACTGTTATAAATATGTATCAAATTACTGTAGAAAAAGTTTTTGAAATAACAAATAAGTTTTAATAAATATAATCTTTGCAACCTTTTTGAAACTTAAATATACATTTAGGCTGCACTAATGCAGTATATTTATATAATGGTATGTATAAGAAATTAACTGACTTACTACTAAGAAAATAGAAATAAAAACTTTTAGAATTCTTAAATACACAGTCATAGTGAGTTCAAAAACGTTCTAAATCCACCCCTTTCCACTTTTCGATCGTTATTCCCATTAAAGCAAGACCTATACCCCCGTTAAGAGCAGGCGATGATTAAATTCATCAATTTATCCCATTATAAATAGTTGAAAATAACATTTTTTTCTAGCATTATCACGTCCTATCTTTAACCATCTTATTTAATCATTTTTTATTTTAAATTATTTAAAATCAACTACATTTATTTTCATACATTTTATCTCACAACTTAGATATGGCGAAAAAAATATCTTTCATATTTGGTTTAAATAATAGATTAGGTACATATATTATAATTTTAAATTTAATCATCGATTATTTTTTGTTCCAATGAAAATCACATATTATGACAAGATAAATTAAAGTTGGCAACTACTATTATAGATAAACAAATTATTGAGCTTGTACAAGATAATTTTCAGCCAAAAGCAAACTATTTTTTTACTTGCCACATAGGTCAATAGAGCAATTTGTTGAAACATCACGAACTACTATAATGCCCTTCCAATTCATTTTCATGTTAATAAGAGCCAATAGACAAAAAATAAACTGCCCTTTCATTTGAAAGTAAAGGTATAAATTTTAATAAGTTTAGATGTGCTCTGCTGCGAGAAATCGCTTTATTTGCAATTTTAGAAAATTAAAAAAATTACTGATACCGTCATATGACGGGCTATATGCTAGTATAAAAATAATGTACTAGTTTTTCAACAATGTTAAAAGTATCGTTTAAAAAAAATAAGATTTAAAATTCTAAGAGTAAATTATTAAAGTCTAGGCGTCCAAGCACAGATAATACTATGTAGAGCTTAATTTTAAAATATATAACTATTTATAACTAATTTAATCTCTATTCAACTCGTTTCATATAGACAAAAATCATATATTTTTACTTATATTTGACAAATTAACACGCAGACAAAAGAATTTTTATGATGCTAGATAATCTAGTAAGAATAAAAAATATTCGTTAAACAAAATATAATGCTGTATTTTTGTTGTTGAATATTTCAGTAAATACATAATTTTGAAAATGTCATTTTATGAGAGATAGCGAAAAATTGAGTTTTACGTAATATAACATCAATCATAAAGAAAGAAAATAAAAACTCTGTACACGATGTTATTGATGATCCTTCTGTTGCAGGTAAGGATTATTAGTCAAAAGTGTAATTTGTGAAATCCACTTTGCTTCACCTCCTTCCTTCTTTGGATGCAGTTGATCGGTTTCAAAAGTATAATAATGAGTACAAATTACCCATTAGCATTTCTTCCAGCATATTTGGAGACAGAAGAACCATCGGCGTATTTTTAAAAATAAACTTTCACATATATTTATACTCATAATCGTTTCACAGTTAAAATCTATAGAAGATAAAGTGGGATTTGCAAATTATACTTAAATCAGTTGGGGAAAAACGAAAGTTTCAGAAACTTAAATACATATTTAGATCATAGATTTAAGTAGACGTAAATAATAATAGCTATAAGTATGTAATCCTTTGCAAAGTTTTCGAAAGTTAAATACACATTTAAGTTGCATTAATGCTGTATATTTCTGTAATGGTATATAAAACAAATTAACAGATATACTAATAACAAAAATACTAAAGAGGAAGTTTGGAATTCTTAAATACACAT
>CM063500.1:75589924-75594924 GCA_032207245.1 Pardosa pseudoannulata | reverse complement strand
GAAGTCTAATTCTTCAAAATAATTATTTTCTTTTAATGACTTGTTGATTTATTTCTTCCGCAGTTAATACAGCTAATTTTCTGGCCGATTTGCTCTTTATTCACAATAACTTCAATGCGCTACTCGAGATTTAGAAAATTTCGACATAACTCAGATCACTACCACTAATGAAATAAAACTGGATGATAACATTTTTGCTGACATAATTCTTCCTTAATTGTACCGATTAATTAAACAAAAAAATAGATATGCAAGATTGAAAATGTTTCTCTAATAAGGATTTATCTGAATAAACACAAAAGACAATAGTTTAATCTTTCTAAGAAAATACAATAATAATTAATTATTCCTTATTATATTTCTATATAAACCTGATTTTGAAGATTTTCGAACATTAAAGCATATTAGAATAAAAAATGAAATAATAAATTTATAAAATTTTACCATTATTCAAAAAATGTATAAAAATTTAAAAAATATAATATATTATATATATATATATATATATATATATATATAATATATATATATATACTATATATATAATAAATATTTTATAATATATAATACACATATATATATATATATATAATATATATATATATATATATATATTATATATATATATAATTTATATATATTATATATAATATTATAATATATATATATATATATATACATTATATTAATATTTATATATATATATATATAATATAATATATATATATAATATATATATATATATATATATATATATATATATATATAAATATATATATATATATATATATATATATATATTTCATATACATATATATAATATATATATACATATATAATATATAATATATATATTAATATATATATATATAATTTAATGTATAAAAATATATATATATATTATAAATATTATACATATATATATATATATTATATATATATATATATAAATTTATATAATATATAATATAATATATTATATATATATAAAATTTTTTATAATATATAATATATATATATATATATAATAATATATATATTATATATATAATATATATAATACATATATTTATAAATATATATATATAAATTAATATATATATATAATGTTATATATATTATATTATATATATATAAAATATATATATAATTATATTATATATATATATATATATATATATATAATATTATAAATATATCAAATATATATAATATATATAATATAAATAATATATATTTTATAAAATTTATAATATTTTATATTTTTAATTTTTTTTAATATATGTATTAATATATATATAAAATAAAAATTTAATTTTTATAAAATTTTTACTAATATATATAAAACAATATATATAATTTATTTTAATATATATATATATATATTATAATTTTATATATATAAAAATTAAATTTTATTTATATTATTATTTTTTATTTTACATATACTATATAAAATGTATATTTAATATTTAAAAAATAATTATATTTTATATATATAATTATATTTTATTATAAATATATATTTTTTTTAAATAAATATATACATTAAATTTATATATATTTTTTATTTTAAATATATATAACATATATATAATTACTTTTTATTTAATTTATATAAATATATATTAAAATATATTTTATATAAATTTAAAATTTAATTTAATATATATTTATTTAATACATAAAAAGATAAATTATATATATATTAATATTAATATTTTTCTATACATTAATATTTGTAATATATACATTTATATTATAAATATATATATGTAATATAAATATTTATATATATTTATATATATATATATATATATATATAATTATAAATTTATTATAAATATATTATATAAAATATATATATAATAATATATATATATATAATAATTTTTTAATTTATTGTTAATTTAATAAAATACATTTAACATTATACAATATTTATTATAGATATTTAATAATATACATATATTACATATATTTTTTTTTTTTTTATAAATAATAAATATACATCTATAACAATATTTATATACAATAAATATATATAATATACATATATAATTTTAAATAAAAATAATTTTTATATTCATATAATATACTGATAAAATTTTTTTTTATTATTTATATGTTTTTTTTTTAATTATATTATATATATATAATATTTATATAATAATATAATATATACAATAATATAAACATTTATATAAAATATCAAAATACATAAAAAAAAATAAATATGTTCTATACATATTTTTACCATATAATAATATATTTTTTTTTTATATTTTTGTTGAATATATATAATTAATAATATAAAATATTTTTTAAAATATTACATACAATATTATATTTATATACAATATATTTTTTACATCTATAATATAAATTTAATATAATATATATATTTAAATATCTACATGTTTTTAAAAACATTAATATTATATAAAAATATCAATTAAAATATATTTAAATCTAAATGTATATATTTTAAAAATATATTTTATATATATAATTATATATATATAAATTATATTTTAATTTTTATACATCAATATATAATGTTTAATATAATAACATATAAAAATATACATAATATTTATTTAATATATAATATAATAAGATATATATATATAATATAACAATATATAATAAGTTACATATACAAACAATATCTATTATATTCAACAATATAAAATAATATATATAATATATTATTATATAATATAATATACATAAATAAAATATATATATTATATATTAATTATATATATATATATATATATATATATATATATATATATATAAATATAAAATATATATATACATAAGGGTTATTATTAAAATTAAACATGTATGAAAAGCTATCATACTGAAATAGTTAATTTTAATTTGTTTTGTTATGCTCTATTCTAAATATCATGTATTGCACAGAGCCCACGAGTATGCATTCTTAATTTTTTAAAACTCTTTTGGTACATTAGGTATAAATTCTGTATATCTGTGACAATACCAGTGAATTTTTTATATTATAGAATACTCAGAATACATAAAGTTTAATTACAAATACCCCTTTTCATCTAAAGCATGTGTAGAATCACTTTATTTTTTAATTTTATTCTTCACTCTTATTCATGCATTTTAAAAAAATCAAACTATAGATGTTTCTGCAGTGAAAATTGTTTCGTAAATGTATACATACAATCAACGTATTTATAACACATATAAACACATTTTACATTTTACGTCAAAAAATATCTGTAAAGCCACTAATTTGTTTTACATATTGGGTCGAAATTTGCTTTGAGATGTTTCATTTACTGATTAAAAAGTATTAAAATTACCCAAGCTTTTGTTACAGACAAATAAGGTGCCCCTAGGGGATAAATTAATAACTCTGACCAAATGAACAAGACGTAATGGAAAGTTTAATTTTTCCCAATTAGATAATAAAAGCTTAATTCAACCAGAGAAAATCAAATGTTCTTTTTAAGTGTTCTGCTAATAAATAACATTACAGAAGCTGGAAAAATATTCCAATTACATATGTTGATATTTGTAATTGGGATGTAAATGAGAAAAAATTGTATGCTCTTAAGAATTGACTTACTTTGATTAATGATTACTTACAAACTTAAAAAACTAAGACATTTGCACTTAAATAAGATTTTTCCTTTCCGAAATATGCAGTATTTAATCATTAGTCTTTGTAATGTTTTACTTAATTATGTAAACCACTTTGTGTGACGTATGACAGGTATGAATTGTTCGTTGAAACAGTCTTTTTAAAATTTTAAATATACAAGCAAATATATATCTTTATGTTTATGAATTTTTATTTTATCTTTTGTAAAATCATTTAGGAAATAATTTTTGAAATATGAAAACTTTCTGATGCACTATGTGTTCCTTTATGTCTATCATTTATGATGAAGAATTTTTCTAATTTATTTGGTTTAATGCATATATATTAAACTAGCATATAACGCGTCATATGACGGTATTAGTAAAATTTTTGATTTTCCAGATTTTTATAATATTATATAAAGCAAGTAATTTTTTTTCCCAGACGTTTGAGAAGTTTGATGTGGAGTGCTACGGTCTACTTTTTGCAACATGATGGCTAATGAGACCGGGACCTACAGCTTAAAGCCGATTCCGAACGGCTACGAACATCCATGCCACTGTGGGATTCGAAACCACGAAATCCGGTACCGACGGCCAGATTTTGATTCTGCATTGCCTTAGAGAATTGTAGCAAGATTGGTAAAAGCCTTCCATGAAGAACGCCCAAATGTGGCATGCATAGGCCAGGTCATCCTAGTGTCACAGGTGGAGTAGTGCATGATACCTTACAGAATTGTAGCAAGGTGGGTAAAAGCCTTTAATGAAGAAAGCCAACATGTGGAAGAAATGAATAGGCCAGGTCGTCCTAGTGTCAGCGTTGCAGTAGGGCATGATGTTGCCACACTAATGGACAGCTATCGATGACAAACGATTCATGAACTGGTTCGAAAAACAGGATTTGAGCATACGAGTGTGCCCCAGTTCTAAGCCCTTGTGACTTTGTTTTAATTCCTATGATCAATTAACTACTTTGTGGCATCACTTCAGAACTGTTCCGGTGATTCTTGCGGTACTAGACCGGTCCGATCGAACTATCAACACAAAAGATGCTGTTACAGATGTTCTTAGACTTTCATATTGTTGGTAACTAATTATACACAATGCTGACGACTATATTGAAGGACTGTAAAACATGGTGACATGAATTCCTATTGTATTCCATGTAAATAAATAGTGGACACTATTAAAGTTCCAACACTGGTATAAATATTTTAATTAAAACTCAAAATGTTGCATTTCTGGTTACAGATGTAGCACAATTTAGTCAGTCATGTCGTTTTCAATAAGTAAACAACAAAAATTCTTATCTCCTTTATATGCTACTAAATTCTTTTTCTGCTTTCTCCATAATTATCTACAAATATGAACAGCTTTTA
>CM063500.1:75579924-75584924 GCA_032207245.1 Pardosa pseudoannulata | reverse complement strand
TACAATTCTTTTTGTGACAGAAGATGGTCAATTTGAATCTCTTAAAGTTCCATTTGGTCTTGCTTATAGTCCCAGCACTTAACAGCGGTATATTTACAACGTATTTCGAGAATTATTAAGCAACGGCACAATTTTAATTTATATGTATGTTCTTATAATTCCGTCGGTGGACGAAGCAGAGGGTATAACAAAATTAAAACGCGTACTGCAAACGGCCTCAGATTACGGATTACAGCTAAATCTTAAAAAGTGCCAGTTTCTTAAAACCGAAATAGAATTTTTAGGACACAGAATAACCAATGGCAATGTATGTATATTTTTTATATGTATGTGTCAGTGGCGTGCGGTAGGTGTTCATGCAGGGTGTGCAGAGAGCAACAACAACAATAATAAAACCCTAAAAATGCACATGAAACACTTCTTTAACGTTTATTATTTATTTGTACACAAATCCATACGTCTATCCGTATTACTAATAAAATAACGAAAAGATTATATTTCCACGAAAAACTTATATTTTCAGCAAACGTAGCAGAATACGTCGAAAGTCGAGTCGGGTGAAAAGAGTCGGGTTTTTAAAGAGATATTAAAGTGAAATAATTTTGATGTATTACAGATATACAGCTAGTACCGACTATATGGTCACCCGCTTATAAGATCACCCCGTCTAAGGTTTTCTAAAGTCCCGTGTAACTTAATAGGGAACATGTGTTAAAGTGCACCGCCTTATACAGTCATTTTTTTTTCTTGTTACCGGTTATATGGTGAATTTCATGTTTTCAAACGAGTTTTACGTTTTTTTTTTCTTTTCGTTTTTTTTAAGAAGTCAGTGCTAAATCGGAGAGGAAATGAATTCAAGCCTTTATTTTTCTCCCTCTCCCCCTTTTTTGTTTGTGTAGACATCACCTCTTTCAGTTCTCTTGCCCCCTGACAAGAGGTGGACATCTGTCTGTTGATTGGTTGAAGTTATCTCTCCTCTATCTTAAATCCGAACGATGGCCGAATGGTTAGGGTGCTGACCTTCGGGACCGGAGTTCGGAGGTTCGATTCCCACTATGGCATGGATGTTTTTAGCCGTTTGGAATCAACTTTAAGCAGTAGGTCCCGATCTCATTATTCCTCGTGTTGAAAAAAAGTAGACCGTAGCACTCCAAACCAAACCAAACCTCTATCTTAAGTTGAAACAGGTAAAGGAAAAATTTTGTTCCATTTGGATCATACGTCACGAATAAGAACATCCATTTTTTAATTATGGCTTCGAAAAGAAAGAAATGATCATTTGCTGCCAAAAATGAATTGTTTGAAAAATTTAAAAAAATTAACCTTTCAAAGGCTGTTTTTGTCAAAGCAAATTCGATTTCCCGGACGAAATTAAGCAACATTTTAGCTGCCAAACTTTGGTCCTCCAGTGTTGAAATCGGTGATCAAGAAAGAAAACGTCAGCGCTTGTCACCTTATGGGAATGTGGATAAGGCTCTTCTGTTATGGGTTAAAATGCACGGTATATTCACAATAAAGTTGTATTGTTCCGCATATGGTCACCTCGCTTATATGGTCTGACCATATAACCGATACAGACTGTATATAGATAGAGGTAGAGATATATATTAGTGTGTGTGTGTGTGGTGTTGCATTCTTCATTTACATGGTTTCCGCTCATCTGGAAAGTCAGGGAAAGTCATGGATTTAGACAATGGATTAATTTTGTCATGGAAAGTCTTAATTTTTCAAGTAAAATGAGTAAAAGTCATGGAAAGTCATGAATCCGCTAAACTACCGATTAAATAAAAATGCATTGAATTGTTTAATTCTATTTTTACTTGTCATTTGGCTGAAGTTACTGAGTTTGGTATTTATGTATTATCCTATTGACCATATTGCCAAGTAAAATTTGTTCACCAAGGAAACTCAAAGCAAGAAAGCTTAATGGGTGGGTAAATGTATATTATTCTGGTTTTTTCTTAAATTGTAGATTAAAATTTTATTAATATAATAATTATTTTTTAATAAAAATTAGTTAAGATTTTTGAACAAAATATAAGTTTATCTCTAGGGATATTGTATATAAACATTATAGGGTTATATTTGGCTATTATTCGTGGTCACCTGGATAATACCAAAGTACCCTGAATTCAAATTGGAAACATTTTGATTGAAAAATTGTTATATGATTAAACTTAGGTATGTAGATACAACAATTTATTTTTATGTATGTGAGTTTATTAACACTTATAAAGTAAGTTTATAGTTTTTTTATGATAAAATTCCTGTAATTTCTCTAAAAGCATATATTTTATTTGTATGTACATCAGAAGTTTTATTCATATATACTTTAACGAAAGCTTTTTAAAGTCATGGAAAATGATCTGCTAAATCAGGGAAAGTCATGAAAAATCATGGATTTGAAAAATTTTATTTTGGCAGATACCCTGCATTTAATTCAGCTCAAAAAGTATGGAAGATATAAATATTGTCATAGGCAAGGAACCTCCATTATTTTCTTACTCAAACACTATGATGTATAAAAATAAATTGTATATAGCTACTCTTCATTTGCAAGAAATGCCGAAAAGTGACAAGGGGACTATTTAACGTAAATTAAGCATTATAATATCACTCCAGTCTCGTGAGACCTACTTTTAAAACCTCCGTTGATACTGCAGTTTAGTTCCCACTGTTCAATGCATATTCTAACCAAAAGAAATGCCAAAGGAATGACTGTATTTCCGTTATGACTTATCTTTATGCCAAAAAATAACTTTTATTTTGTCTTTTATTTTAGAAGTGAATTTCGAGTTTAAAAATTGAATGTGCTCATTTTCTAGCGTTTCATACATCTAATAATACGCGCATTTACACACATCTATTTACGTACACGCATGAGAGTATGCCTATATATATCCTATAGATGTACTTAGTGTGTACAATTTAAAATGATAATTTGTAAACTTAATAGCTTCCTTATAGCATTCTATATACGTTTCCAGGTGAAATAAAAATTCTTCTTTCAGAATATATTTTGTACAAGTTTTTTAATAATTCCCTGAATGAAAAATTATTTAATTCCATCATTTCAAGTAGTATAGTTAAAAATACAAAATATATACATGTAACAAATGTACTTCGCCAAGGCACCCTGCTACTACCTGTAAAAAAAAACAAACACACACGTAAGAGAAGTATTCCCCAAAAGAAGTCAGTTGGCCTTACGGACTTCGGAGACGCTGCAACACTTTGACCTCCCATGGTTCTAATTGTGTTAACTATTTGAACTATGTATATTTTGTTTATTTAACTTTTATTTTTTTTCCTTTAATTGTTTTGTGTGCAAGTTAATATTTTATGTAATTAAACTATATTTTGCACTGAAAAGATGTTTTCATTGAACTCCACCCTCACAAATATAGCTAGCCACATACACAAAATAATAAATATAACTATTTACTCGTAAGATAGCATAGACTTAGATTAGAAGTTAAATTATTCAATCCAAATTGTAGATGCATTTATTTTTATTATTTAAATGCAAATCTCTAAAGGTATTTAAAGTTTTAAAATTATTAAAAACATTAAAATAGATTATAAAATTTAAAACTTTATATTATAATGCAATAAAGATGTATTTATCTTTATATTTCGATATATTTTCTCTAAGCTATATATTCCGTTCTACATTCAAGGTAAATATATCGATTATTAACATAATTGAGGTTCACAAAACAAAACAAAAATAATTAGCTTTTATTAAAAAAAATAGTTTTTTAATTTCCACTTTTCTACAGTAAATTTTTGAGTATTTCATTTCTAGTTTTTAGATTAGTGGATATATTTGATATTTTTAAATGTGTTGTTTCAATTAACATGATTAATAAGTTAAAAATTCACTCCATTAATGATGTAAGACATTATTCTAATTAGATCAGAAACAGGTATTTTATATTTAATTAAAAATTGTGTGCTTTAATTAAGACTTCATAGTTTGGAATGTAGTATGCGGTCTTAATGCAAAATAGGAAAAATATACAATCTGTATTATATTAACACTAGAAGACCAGACAGATGGTCTTTTTTTAATGCCGTAAATCCAAAATTTGTAAAATGGTTTTTAAAAAATTATAAATTGGACCATTTTAATGGAAAAGTATAGAAAAAATTAAATTTAAAATACCTGACGCCCCCACGCTTACAGTTCTCACAAACGTAATTTTTAAACTAAAATTCCCACATTGCCTGTACGTGCATTCGATTCTGGAACTTCACATACGTAAGACCTTTGTACTGACCAAAGCGTCCCAGATACGAAGGCAGTCAAGGGCTTTAAGCGGCAATTATAATAATCTATATAAGCACACAATTCTGGATTTTTAATAAAAAAACATTTCCTATCGGATCAAACTGTGAATCGAAACCATTTTCGAATCAACTTAATTACATTCACAAAAGTTCATCAAAATCAGTCCAGCTGCTTAGGAGGAGTTCTGTTAGAAAAACACGGACGATAAAATTTTATATATACAGATAAAATGAGTTTTATGGTGGTTCCATTAAGTTAACGATAATTTTAAATCTTAAATATAATTTAACGATGGTATAAATATAATTTAGCGGCTTAAATATAATTTAGAGACTAATTTTTGCTGTCTCATTTTTCTTTTTTCATAGAGGTTTTCTTTTTTTTTCTTTTTTTTTAATATGTCTCTCGATGCTTTAACAGAGTTTCAGTAAAAAAATGATAAATTGGGTATATATATCTTTTCTCTTGTTTATTCCTATAAATAGAATACAGCAATAAAAAAGTTTTAAAACCTCACTTTACTCCACTCATCGGTTCAAATTTTTTATTCATTTTTTGTTTAAAAAAAGGAGCAATATCCCAGTAGCATATAACAAGATTAAGTAAGAGTATTTTAAAAAAAATTCCACTGATTTTAGAGATGATTGGGAATTTAAAGCAGATTATTATATTCCAGAGATTTAATGTAAGTGCTGAATAATTTTCT
>CM063500.1:75534924-75572424 GCA_032207245.1 Pardosa pseudoannulata | reverse complement strand
TTGTTAATTTACGTAACATTTATTTTATTAATAACATAAAAACCAGATGAAAATAAATGTAACTACCGCAAGATATGTTATGAAACTGAATTTTTATAGCAAAAATAATTAAATATCTCTTTTATTCTGGAAACGTAAACTTTAAAAGTTTTTTTCAAGCGATTTAATGACGCTCAAACTCAAATAAAAAAATTTAATTTTGTTATTTTATACAATGTATATTTTTTAAAAATATAAAAAAATGTACAACATATAAAATAATTAAATTCAATTACGTCCAAAGTGTCTATTGAAACTATGTTTTACGAGATACAGATTTTATACAATTGTTTTATTTTTTATTTCTTTAAACCAAAACTTACAAAGTACACCAAACAGCCATTACATTATGATCACCCAAATAAAAACGTATAGGACCACATTTATACCACCTCAAAACTGCCAGAACCCATCGAAGCATTGACTACAGAAGGTGCTGATATTTATTCTGAGAGGTCTGCTGATAGTTATAAAGATTATGAATCAATTCTGTGGTAACAGTTACCAAGTCGTGTAGAGTCCTAGAGATCTGTTATTTTTTAACTATTTAGCTGAGATTATTTTATTAGTACATTTTAAATTATTTGATTGCGTTGTGTATATTATTTAAAATTACTACGATCTCCAATCTGAGAACTACAGACAATTTTATGGAGTCAAATTTCACTACTAATGTCCTTTATTTATAAAGAAAATCCTACTCTCTGTTTAAATTTTTAAAAAATAACAAATTTATTAACACCAAAAAAATAGCTTTTTAAAATATATTATTTACATAAACATTGGAAACTTATATTATTTATTATTTAAAAAATAACTAATTTGCATAATTATTTTGTTCCTCTAAACACAAATTTGAGAATAAATAAAAGAGAGGACCAAATTAATTGACATTTTTCCCTAATTAGGAAAATCATACCTGTGATTTTTAAAGAAACAAAGACGATTGCTTTCAGAAAATGGACTACCTATAATTAGTACTGGTGGAGCTATTAGGTTTCGACTGCCATATGTTTCCTTCTGGTTTCTTCTATGACCTCTGACTTGCTAGGAAGAACTCTAGCAGTACTTCGGGCTGACATCAATCTACTCTTTGCTACCTCTTCTTTTTTGCTCCAAGTTAATGCAGTGCCCTCCTACATAATTATGTTACCTTAGACTCACTTCTGTGGCCTATGACTGCTAGGAAGGACTCTAGCAAGAATGGCTGGCTTCAATATGCTCTCTTCCACCACTCCTTCTTCTCACTTCCTCTTTTGATGCTGTAATTGAGCTCCAACTTCTTTTTATTTCTTTTCAATCATCGAACTAGATATTATGGATTTGCCGATCAACCTTCATTCCTCATTCCTGAAACTTAAAATCGGCAACACCGCCGAGTTGAAACCACAAATCGGGGGTACACTGCCCTTCTACTTTCGAACATCTTACGTCCCTACGGCCATAAGGACCTGCAGGGCTCCATAAGTTATTTCATAAACACAATTTTATTTTAATGTCAGCGTTGGAAACACCCGGTTTATATTGTTTGGTTATCCAGTCCAACACATATAGGTCCTAATAAATTCCCCTATTCCTTATCTCCAGGTTCTATCTTTTTAACTGAATGTCATGAGCTTAGATTTTGATTCTAAAATTTTATTACTGTCATAATAACTTTTAAGGTGGATCCAGATCACCTTAACTTTGTTAAATTTACGGATATCTTGGCTACAAAAAATATTTGTGTTTTTTCTAACCCTAAGCTTTTTATTCTTTAATTTTATGTTATGAACGCACAAATCAACCTCCCTATTCCCTTTCATCTTTTATATGTTTTATTTTCTGTTCGTTGTCATTTTTTGCTTAATTTTAAAATTCGCTGGATTAGAGGGCTTGACCTAGGAAATCCAGTTGCCCTACCATCTTGAAGGTCCTGAAGAATCCAAATCATCTCATAACATTTCACACATTAAGAGAGAGCAGCGTGAGAACATATTATTAGTTTTTTATGTGAGACTTCAAATGCTGTATCCGATTTATGTCAGATGAATTTCGAGGCCAAGACATAACTTGAAAGTGACAGAAATAGTCCTCGAACCACTCCCTGACGATTCGACCCTTATGACATGGTGCATCCTCTTGGTAAACACCATCCCCGCAAGAAATATTCTTGTTATGACCTGATGAACCGTGCCTGCAACGATGTTCATGTAGTTCACAGACATCATGGATTGTTCTGTGATGATAATAAAACAGTGACCATACCATAATTCTTATCCGACTGCCTTGTCTCCGTCCAACTCTGCATCCGGGTGCCAGAGTTCCCTTTAGAAATTGGCGTATTCGCACACAAACCTCAATGCGATGGACCAGGGAAAGTGGTTCTTAAGACCATGCAACTACTTTCCATTCTTCTAATGACCAATTCCGATTTTTTTCGCACATTACAGATGCAGCTGGCAATGGCGTTTTGAGAGTGTATGGTCATGCTTTGACCACCAGCTGCGTAGGCCCATACGCAGTAATGTACGTTACGCAGCTTGTTGAGAAACACTCTGTGTGTCACAACTAATGTAGCTCGTATTGATTTCTGCTGTTTCAGCTCTTTGGTCAAAGTGAACAAATACGTAAAATAAATTTTGGAAAGAGGAAATAAGTGTGGTTCCACATGGTTCTTTAAAGATGATTCCTAACTAAAAATGGAGAAAAAACAATGAGAAATGTATAAAGTATTAAAATATTGATCAGATACATATCAAGGGACAAAAATCAGTTACAGTTGACTGGTAAAGCACTAAGTATCGGCAAATTCTTAAAGAATTGAATGTAAGAGAACCACACATGATTCACTATTACAGAATAACAATCGAACTTCTTTAACAAAAATACTTCACAGGAATAGAACATTTACTCTTCTCACCTGATCTTGATACGTGTGTCTTTGCCTTTTTTTACCTACATAAAATTTCCTTGATTTTCCTTTGCATTCCGAAAATAAGATTGATGAGACTATAAACAATATTATACATCAATTCCGAGAAATGGATAGCCTAAAAAGTTTAAACATTAAACGATTCGACTACAAAAATGCACTGATATAAAAGGGGGTTTCTTTTATTAATCATAAAATTGAATAAATTTATTTGCACCAATTAAAGTTTCTCAAGAACTTCAAAACGATCTTACTATAAATAAATTTTATTTTAAAATGTGCAAAATAGTGTTAATTATTCGAAAACATTTCGGCAGTATAATTGTAAATCACTTTAAACATGAAACAGAGATATTAAAACATTTAAAACTAAAATTCATGTTTAGGGTAAAGCCCAATTAAGAAATCGGGATTTCAAACAGATTTAAAATTGACATTGTTGTGTTAGCATCCAAGATTAAATCCAACGCAGGCGTGTTTACAACAGACTCGCTATATCTGTATTTACTCTAAAGATTAAATCTGTCAACGTTAAACCTTCTTCCTAATCCATCTATATTAGTGTCAATATCGACTGAGATGTGTTCTTGAGAATTTTGTAAACATGGATTTGCTTTTGTTTTAGAGGAATTAATGTTTAACTGATGATTTAAACATACATAGAGAAAAAAACTAACATATAAACATATTAGTTTATTCATTTCCTTCTGTTTTGTTCTTTCCTTTCCAATATGATACTTTAGTTTTAATAGCCCCTATATAATAATAGCCTAAGTTATCTGTCCGTCTATCCACGAATTCATGAAGAGGTTGGACCTGGAATGGACAGGGGCATCTGTATTGACTTCTTCATGAATGAGGGTTAACACATTTCAAAGCGAGTCTTCAAAACGTTCGGAATCAACCCATTTCGAGCATTTAATGCCATTATTCCAAGCCCTATTTTCCTTGGTTAAAAGCAAGCGATGAAATTTATCAGTTTGTCATATAAAAAATAGGTAAAAATTACATTTTTTCTAGCATTAGGATTTCATTCCTTTAACCATCTCTTTTAATCATTTCGTATTTCAAATTATTTAAATATCGTCTGCATTATTTTCATGCGCGTTATCACTGAACTTAGATATTACGTAAATTGTGCACTCCCTCTTTTGACAGCAATCCTGGTTTTATATAGCAAAAAAATTCTCTATATAATTATAGCCTACGTTATCTATACATCTTTTCTCAAATTTATGAAGCGATTGGACTTTGGATGGATAGAGGCATACATATTGGATTCTTGATGAGTTAGGGTTATCAAAGTTCGAAATCCATCCCTTCTGCTCTTTTCTAGCATTTAATGCCATTATTTCAAACCCTCTTTTTTCCTGTGAAGACCAGGCGATTAAATTTATCACATAATAAATAGGTAAAAATAACATTTTTTCTAGCATTATGACGTCATTCCTTTAACCATCTTATTTAATCATTTCTTATTTTAAATTATATAAATATCGTCTGCATTATTTTCATAAGTTTTATCACTGAACTCAGATATGACGTAAATAATTTTCTTTTATATTTTTCTTAAATAATAGATTAGGTATATATGTGATAGTTTTAAATTTAATCATAGATTTTTTTTGTTGCAATGGAAATTTTATTACCGGTATTAACACCAAATTCTTTTCATAAAAATTTAGGAGTCTATTTCACGGACTAATAAATATCCAGCGTTTATGTTATGTATCTTTAAAAATTAAGAAATTCGTTTGTGTGTTTGTTTTTTCTATATAACCAGTCGGTTTGACTAAATGAATTCAATGTGATTCTAAACTGCATTCACAGTATCGGGAGATTTTAGAAGAGCGTAAAGATACAAAAATTATTGATCGTGTATCAGTTAATTCTCAGCCAAAAAACAAACCATTTTTTTGCCTGCCTTATAGACTACTTCACAATTCTGGAAAATGAAAAAATTTACTAATCCCGTCATATGACGGGCTATATGCTACTTTTATAATATTCGGAATGTTTATAGGGTTAATTTCATTTCAACATTTAATTATATTTGAATATCTAGATGGGTAACGAAGCCATCTCTGCCTAAATTAAAACTTTTAAAATTTATTTTGTCACGTAATTATTTTTTAATTAATCGGAACTTTTTATATAATTTAAATAATTAAAATAATTAATTAATTTAGAATTACTTTTAATACGCCTTAGGATAATACAAATTTTAGTATTTTTTGACAATATTTAATTGATAAATTATTTAATCTTTGATGTTTGTATTTGGCACAGTTTTACATTTTGATCTTGAATTTCAATATTTTTTAAATAAAGTTTAATACTGTCGTTGTGATCACAAAGTAAGCGTTTAAAAAATTAAAGTTTGGTGTTAAGGTTTATTGGATAATTTAACATTAAGTTTTGAAAATGGGGTACTTAAAAATAAAAAATATATAACATCTTATTTGTGAGCTAAAAAATACTTTGCTATTTTAACGAACATTAATACATCAGGTAGTGTTTTAAGTGTGCTTTAAGATGATTAAGTCTTAGGATTGTTTGACAAGATTTAATTAATGAATTATATAATTTTAACAATCTTCTTATCATATTTCTAATTTTATAATATGAATTTCCTCAATTTTTACAAAGAAAATTTATACCATTGCTTTATATGTACATATATCTATCTATCTATCTATCTATCTATCTATCTATCTATCTATCTATATATATATATATATATATATATATATATATATATATATATATATATATATATATATTTATATATATATATATATATATATTTATATATATATATATATATATATATATACATACATACATACATATATACATATATATATATATATATATATATATATATATATATATGTGTGTGTGTGTGTGTGTGTGCGTAAATATATATAGAAATAATAAAAGGGGGTAAAAAATTAAGCGAGATATAATTAAAAATAGTTAGGACTCATTAACGATAAAGTAATAGGAGAAATACACCCTCGAGCGGAACTATACAGAGTGAAGAAGTAGACATAGTAATTTTGCTTAGGTAGCAACGCCAAAAACACAGTTCTCAGCGAGAACTGTGATAACATCCTCCAAGTTTATCGTGGCAAATTATTAGAACAAAGGATATCTAAATAGCATAGCCATGAACAGAATTATTACAATAAAGACGTTCTTATATATGAAATCAAATGTGTCTTCCATGCCTTAACCACTAATCCATGCCATATATATATATATATATATATATATATATATATATATATATATATATTTTTAATTTGACACTCACTAGCAAATAATTTGGGAGAGATTCTATCCTTTAATGATATAATGAGCAAATATATTTTGATCTTCTTTAACGTTCGCAAGTACGGAAATATCAAAAAATAATTATTGCTGACCTCTTTTCTTTATACATAAGTTGTTATTGCTTAAAACAGATGATCCTGATTGGCAGCATCTATAAATTGACATGGGCAGGTTTTTTACTCCAAAAAACTTCTTGAAGATATGCTAAGTAAATCTCTGATTCTTCAAAATACTATTCTTTGTTCTGTTTACCCACCTTGATTACAACTGCATCGAGGACAATGTTAATTCCCTTACCTTTGTGATGGATTAAATTTTTCAGTATAAGCATATATATATATATATATATATATATATATATATATATATATATATATATATATATATATATATATATATATATATATATATATATATATATATATATATATTCTTTGTGATGCTCGCGGAACATCCATCGACTGAGTGCAGAGGTTTGCGGGTAAATGAATATCCAGAAGTAACACTGATAAAAATTCAGTAAGTTATCATCAAAGTAAATATTTTCTTTGGAATATGATCTTTAAAATTCGTCCTGATCATAATACTTTCTTTACTTTGTGCAGAGAAGTAGCAAGAAAAACACACTGCGCTACTCTCTCGTCATATTGTTAAAAAACGTGCGAATGTTTATTCGATCAAAGAAGCTGAATCAGATTGTACTGTATGATAATTTAATAATACCAATGGAACAAACATATTAGCGTTAAAAAATGAACAGCTGATTATAAAAATGTCGCTTGCGCGAGGATGACCTTGTGATAACAATAGCAGGTGTTCGTTTTCATCGAGTTGTAACAACACAAAAGTGCCTAATTGACAAAAAATTATGCTGCAGTAGTATTTCGTATTCCAGATTAGATTGGTCTGGTTTACTTGCATGTCTTTTAGACTTCATCTAAGCTTAACGAGAAATTGGGGAGAATGGATTCATCCATTTGTATTTAGGCCCAAAAATTAATGTAAAAATTTATTCTTAATATTATAACTTCCACATTCCCTCCTTTAAATTGTGCTAAACATAATAGTTTGTAATGTTACTGAATACTTTTTTTTATTTCTTTGAAACATATTAACCACGAAAATTTTCAGTTTTACTGTTTTACAAAATGAAGGTTATAGTTTTAAAATTTTAGTTAAATTTTATTTTATTTTACACCCCAGCAATAAATACAAAATCTCAATCAAAGCAACGCACTTATATCGAATATCGTATTTTATTTATTTTCTATCCTAAATTTTAGAAATATAAATTAAAAGTATAATATTGATGGAAGATTGTATACGTTTTTTGTGAGATAATTATATACAACCAAGGTGTATATAATAATTGTACACGCATTTGATATGACAGTCACTTTAAATATATTTCATTTTGCAAACGTTTTCTATCTTAGCAGGGGAATATATTACCAGTTAAAACAGGTGTCGAAAGAAAGCAAAAAAGAAATAAATTACCCAAATACAAATCGATAAAATGAAATAGCTAAAATTAATCCTGTCGTAAAGGAACAAATCTAAACGATAGCCTACTGGTTGTGGCGCTAATATTTGGTACTGGAGTTCATGTGGCTCGAATCCCACTGTGGTATGGAGGTTCGTAGTCGTTCGGAATCGGCTTAAGCAATAGGTCCCGGTATCATTAGCCACCTCGTGTTAAAAAAAAAAGGAGCCTGTAGTGATCCAAACCAACCCAACCAAAAAGAAGCAAAACTTATTTTAAAAGGAATATTAAACACTATAGAATGAATTAACTTACTTAAAAGTTTTAATAATTTTATCAAAATAATGATAGAAGAATATATCAAACGATCTCAAAATGTAGATTCACCAAACCAAAAAGAATTCAAAAAAACTTTTTATTTCCCTCCTTCCGATAATCCCCGATCAATTTAGGATATCGAAAACATTCTATAAGTTTATCTGAATCCCCCTGGTAAATTTCATCGTGATATGTCCAGCCGTTATGGAATTCATAACAGCTATATATACATACACACACATACAAAGAAGGGACATTAAATACATATATTTTCATCTTTATCTGATTAGAACAATAGAGCACAATAGAGGGTGTTGGTTTGTTTTGGAGTGCTACGGTCTACTTTTTGTAACACGGCGGCTAATGAGACCGGTACCTACAGCGTAAAGCCGATTCCGAACGTCTACGAACATCCATGCCACTGTGGGATTCGAACTCACGAAGTCCGGTACCGAAGACCAGCACCCTAACCAATCGGCCATCATTCGGTTAAACTGTGGGGGGAGTTACAACCCTGGTGGGGTTATGAACACATTTTTGGGGGTTATCGGATTCAAAGAAATAATAAAAGCATTTAAAGAGATTTCTGGGAGATTTTGAACTTTCAGAAGAAATATTCAGTTAAACATTTCCATATTTAAATCTGATATTGTTTTTGCTTGATTCATACGTTAAGTTAAATTCTTCTTAAACAACTCGAGTATGACAATTGTAATTATTTGCGCAAATTCAAAGCATTAAGCTTCTGACTTATCGATCAAAAATGAGCATGTCGATTTTAAAAAGAAACCATTTTTAAACGATCTTAAGAGGTTTTAAAAAGAACTAAGCATACAGAGCTAAAAAAGAATAAATATTTATATTCAGTTTACTTCATCTTATTTATGTGAGGCTAATTTTTGAAAGTTAGTGGCAAGCGATTAAACAAAATATCGAGCTCAGTTAGACTTAGGAGGACTTCCGGATTGTGATTTCCATATCTGGTATAGGATGGCTAAATAGGAAAAGAGCTGCTCTTTGGTATAGGAGTTCAAGTGTTCAAATCTTGCATGGATACACGTAGCTCTTCAGATTAGACTTTAAGCCAGTGATTCTCAACCTGTGGGGCGCGCCCCCCTAGGGGGGCGCGAGCACACTAATGGGGGGGCGCGAGCATATCCAAGAGAAAATGTTATTTAAAAAAATTGATTAAGTGACTGAAAGGAAAGAACACACACACACATACAAAACAAAATACATTTCGACATATTTAATAATTAACTTATTAAATTAAAACAACTTACTAAATTAAAAACAAATTTAATAATTATTAGTGACTTCCTTGGGCCTGTCTTTCAGAGCAAAGTTTTTCGAAGGAGGGTTTAATATTAGAAATAGACACTCTCAGTTCTTTTTCTATATTTAGCTGAGATCTATATTTTGTCTTCAAAGAAGCCACCGCAGAAAATCCAGTTTCACAAAGGTAAGATGTTGAAAATGGTAGTAGAATGCGAAATGCCCTTGTTTTTAGTGCAGAAAACTCATCATCCACTCCTGCCCAAAATTCAAAGAGTGATTTATTACTAAATTGTCTTTTGGTTTCGCCGCTTGCCGTGAAGTCTATGAAGGTTTCTTCCTCTTCAATTGAGAGTCCTTCTTGAGTATTTTGAAATGGATCCCTCACCCACTTGTAACTTGATATCAGTTTGTCGTCAGCAAGAAAGTACTTTTTAAAATTCTTTGCTAGCATTGCTAAATGATTTTCAATGGTTGCAAAAACAACTTTTACATGTTGTTCTTCAGCCTTGTAAGTTTTAATACAATCATTCAAATTTGCAAACATTGTTAAGTTTTCTTCCTTTAAATTTCTGCTCCACAATTCCAATTTCCTACAAAAAGCATTAACTTTATCACTCGTATCCAATATATGTGTATTTGCTCCTTGCAGATGAAGATTCAAGTTATTTAATTTCTCGAATATGTCGACCATGTAGCTCAATTTCATCACAAATAAACTATCGCGAAAATTCTCAGCTTCCGGTCTGTTTTCCTCTTCTAGGAAAACGGCGATTTCTTCTTTTAATTCATAAACACGTTGCAAAAATTTTCCAGGACTCATTTCTTTGGAAGCCAAAGCTTCTCTGTGGATCATGCAATGTGTCCAGACGCACTGTGGCGATTTTTGTTTCACAAGTGCTTGAATACTTTGGAATCTTCCGGACATAGAACGAGCACCATCGGTGCATATTCTGACGCAATTTTTCCATTCTATGTTTGCCTCGTTCATAAAATCATTTAAGATAGCAAATAATGCGAGTGCTGTTGCTTTGAGTTCTATTGGTTTGCAGAAAAGTAATTCTTCTACTACTGACAAATCATCACAAAATCTAACATAGGCAATGAAATGAGCATCTTTATTACTATCTGTTGCCTCATCGAGTTGTATTGAAAACAATTTGTCACGCAACTTCGACAAAAGCTGACACTCTACATCTTCAGCTATATCAGCAATTCGACGGGCAACAGTATCATTTGAAACAGGTATAGACTGCAATTGTTTTGCAAAATTATCTCCAAACATAATTTCTACAAACTCAATTGCGGCTGGCAAAATAAGCTCTTCAAAAATGGTGTGAGGCTTTTTACATATGGCTATTTTATATGAAAGTTTGTAAGAGGCAATTAAAGCTTTTTCATTCACAGACAAAGTTTTTTTAAACAATGATTTTTGCTTTTCATATGATTTTAATTTTAATTCGAAGAATTCTCGTTCAAATTCCAGACAAATCGAAACTTCTCGCGAAACCGTGAGAATGTCCGACATGGCGGGACGCAAGAGCAATAAAAAGGCATAGGATTATTGTTTTTTCAATGCTGAGTATCAGTGTTGCAAAATGTCAATAAATTTCCGTATTCTTGGTAATTTGCAAAGTTTAAAATTAAGGTTGTAGTGCAGGTTTAGCGCCATAATGCTCAAAATACATTATTATTGTATACATTTTATTGTATGCGGTGGGGAGAGGGGCGCGATGAAAATTATGATTGAAAATTGGGCCGTGAATATTAAAAGGTTGAGAAACACTGCTTTAAGCAGTGTATCCTGGTCTATTCCTCTCTTTCACTTTCAAGATTGTCCACACTAGTCTCTAGAAACTAGACAAACTTTTCGAACTACAAACTTACTTTCGATAGAAGTAGTAAAACTTATTTTAAACATCACTTAGAGCCAGTCTCACCAAAGTCGATTAATCTCTGTTTAAATGGAGAATTTCATCCCACCATTGGTTGGAGCCATGGGTTAAACTCTGTTAACCGTTAAACGACTTTATTGAGATCGGCCCTTAGCAGAGCCGTAGCCAGAAATTATTTTCGGA
Source organism: Pardosa pseudoannulata (assembly GCA_032207245.1). NCBI lineage: Eukaryota > Metazoa > Arthropoda > Arachnida > Araneae > Lycosidae > Pardosa > Pardosa pseudoannulata. Next base: position 75,560,978 of record CM063500.1, on the reverse strand, counting down.
GGGGGTCCAAGGGAGAAAGACACCTTTTGTCTGTGAATTATACTTCAATTAATGAAAGGGAAAACACTGTATTTCCGGAATACAGTGCTGTATTTCCGGCCAGCGGCCCAGCAAGACTTTTATGGTCTCGGTAGTTTTTTTCTAAGAAAATAACCGTCCATATTCATGAACAACTAGGCAAATAGCACATACACACACAGTCGTGAGACATTGCCTAGCTACAAAATAGTCTTTCAAAATTTTGGGGGGGACCAGTCCCCCAAATCCCTCCCCCTGCCTACGGCCTTGGCCCTTAGCTACGTTTCGTTCAGGTAAGACAAACTGTGAGCTAACCACAGATTAAATGAAAAACATTAAAGTCCTGCCTCACAAAAGTAGTTTAACGGCTAACCGAGATTAATCTCTGTTTAAACGGAGAAATGTGTCCCACCATTCTTTGGCTCCAAGGGTTAATCGTGGTTAGCAATTATTCGACTTCGGTGAGACTAAAATGTACACAATAAAGGCCCTTACTCTGGATGTTGCAGATCAGTTCGAACCTTCGTTCTGACTTTACTTTGACGTCAGCCTGCGGACATTATGAGAGCAAACTATCAAGCTGACGTGAAAGTGACGTCATAATGAACGTTCGAACAGAGTCGCAACGTCCAGAATAAGCCCCTATAACTGTGAGCTAACCACAGATTAAATGCCAGTCATTAAAGTCCGGTCTCAATAAAGTCGTTTTACTGCTAACCAAGATTAATCTCTGATTAAACGGAGAAATGTGTCCCGCCATTGTTTGGTCCGAAGAGTTAATCGGGTTAACAATTATACCACTTCGGTGAGACTGGCTCTAAAATGTACACAATTAGGAATTATCTTTATTTAACATTGTTGAGCAGAAACCTAAATATTCTCAATGATACATTTTCATTACAATCCAGAATTTATTGCAGTCTTCTCTTTATATAGGAATTTAATATTGGAATCTAAACTGATGGAGTTTTTAAACTACTTTGTAGTATCAAATAAATTGTTAAAGGTAAATAACAATTTCATTCCACATATTGATGATTAAATTTTGTGTAAAAATGAGTAATTTTTATAAATTCGATGTTATTAAAACAATTTCTAGATTTTAATAAAAGTCTGACATTTATGCAGATTTACCCTACTAAAAGAAATATACCAGTTTTACTTTGACTGAATATTTATATATGCCCATATTACATATAATTAATTTTTATACGCAAATCGCAGTTTGTAAAATCTGTCCGAAATATTGCAGAAATAAAATGCAAGTAAATTTTTTCTTTAGCTATAACATCGATATTTCCATTTTAAAATCGATCGTCTTTAGGCAGATGTTTATAATTTTTATACGCACTTCAGTGGGCATGTAATGTGATTGGCTATAGATCTGTGACATCACACGCTTCTGTTTGAATAGCTAATTAGCTGTAAACGTGATAGAACTTTTTGCTTTGTCAAGTCTGTCACCGGATTTTTAGCTGAACTATGAGTAACCTCGAACTGGAATATCTTAAGGTAAGCAAACGCTACTTCTTTCAAATATTCTTATGTGTCACATTAGTTTATGAAGATTTCTATTTTTATTTCTATAAGTAAATTTATCAGTGTTATATCAACATATTCGTATCGGGTATGCGGGAAAACTTCGAACATAAAGTAGGAGGTAAGAATTAAAAGACGCTGAATTCCGTTCAAGTCATACAAAATGGAAGTTACCTATGTTGGAACAAATATGTGATATGATTTTTTGTTTAGTGAAAAAGCAATAAAATAGATTAATATACTATGTTTATAAAACAATTCCTAAAATTTTTAATGAATTACATTTTTTCATGTGTTATTGTTCGGATACGTTTGTGAGTTACTGAATATAGCTAATATTTTTTTTATATACAACGCTAATGTATTTTCTTTCATTGAATATTGTATTACCTACAACCCTTATGAATTTCGATTACAACCAATAATGTTTTGTACACATACTGTTTTATGTATTTTGAGGAGTCATAACACTGTTAAATCGATAAAAAATTATATTTTTCAGAAAAAATATATGATTAGAAATTTAGTTCTGAACATTTTAAAACAGTCGTGTAATAAACTTGCAACATTGAGGAGTTACGAATAAAAACGTGTCAGCTATTTACTGTAAAGGAATTTAACTTGATTTTAAATTGTAATTTTTTTTTCTTGTACCGCGCATGTTATATCAAAAATGTTTAACATTTTTCATGAAATTTTTACAGGTTATATACAACATTATATCTTGTATAGTTCACAAATTATTTTTTACAATAAAGTTTTAAATTTTAAGGAAAAAATTAATTTATGTTAACACTTTTTAAAAATATACATGTATCTTAAATGCATACAACTTTAGGTTTATATTTATTTTGAAATATTGTAGTATGTTAGAGTATACAAATATATTAATAGAAATATAAAAATATTTGTATACAAATGATAATTGATATTTGTATTTGATATATTTACATTGATATTTGTTTTTGATATATTTATATTGATATTTGTATTTGATATATTTATGTTCATATTTGTATTTGATATATACATAATCTATATATATAAAAATGAATTTGTGTGTGTCTGTCTGTCTGTCTGTCTGTACTCAATAGACTCAAAAACTATGCATCCAATCGCCGTGAAAATTTGGGAAATGTTTAGGTATATCCCTGGGAAGGTTTTTGTAAATTTTCAACGTTCGAAATTCATTCCTTCCCCCTTTTTCGAGTATTTCATGTCATTATTCCAAGCATTATTTTCCCCGGTTAAACGCAAACGATTAAGTTTTTAATTTATCGCATCATATCTAAGGGAAAGAAGCAATATTTCTAGCAATGTGACGTCATCCCAAGTAATTGTTTTAAACGCAGTTTTCCACGGTTAAAAGCAGGAGATTAAAATGTTCAATTCATCACATAATAAATAGGCGAAAATGATATTTTTCTATCATTATGACGTCATTCATTTAAATATTTCATTTATTCATTTCTTATTTTATATTATTTAAAATCGTCTGCTTAGTATCTATTCGATTTGGGGCCGGATCCTGACTGGAACGTTGCGTCCACAACTAGGTCACGTGGGGTCTTGTGGCCGCAACTTTCTGAAATTTGGATCCTGACTGGAACATTTTCAGGAGTCCGCTCCACAAAGTTGTGGAAGTTGCTCTAAATTTTGCGGGACCTCGGGGAGCTCCCACAAGCTTCCACAAGTACTTGAGAACGTAAATAAAGATGGCGGAACTTATTGTGGCGCGTAGAATTCTCAGATGATATTTGGAAAAAATCAGTTAGCGATTGAGAGACCATCAAAATCCATTTGATTTTTCTGAAATGGAATTTATCCGATGTTTTAGGATGATTAAAATTGCTGCGACGGAGTTGATAAACTTCGGCAGTAAAAATAAAAATGAATTTTTCATAATCAAAATAAAAGGATTACTAGGAATTATTCGCTTTTAGTCGAAATAATGCGGTACAAGTAATGTTTATATTGGTTAAAAATTAACTTATTTTGTTAAAGGATATAAGTTTAAAGTAATATAAAAACATATCTTTAGTAATTTATTATATAAATTAATTAAATAAATGACTATTACATATACATACTTCTTCATATATACATATATGTGTGTTTGTTGTTTAAATTGTTTGTTTTTTCTTTTAAACAAAACTTCCAGTGTAAAAACTTAAATAAAAATAACTATTAGATATACATACTTCTTCATATACATATATCTTTTTCTACACACACACACACACACACACACACACACACACACTATATATGTTTATTAAATTGTTTCTTTTTTCTTTTAAACAAAACTTCCAGTTAAAAAAACTTCAATAAAGGATAACTATTACATATAAATACTTCTTCATATACATATATCTTTTTCTACACATATATATAATATAGTGTGTGTGGTACAAAATAAGTGTGTGTTGATTGTATTGTTTGTTTTTATCTTTTAAATAAAACTTTCAGTTGAAAAGCTAAAATGATGCAAAAGACTTTAGTATGTAACCATTAAATAACAAAGTATAAGATATAAATAAACCAGTAGTGACTGAAATTTCTATCTTGTGAAAAAAAATATATATCTGTAGGGTATCATATGTTTACAATACAACAATAAATTCAGTTTTAAATATTTGCTTTTTAGAATAGAATTTGTGGAAGAATGCTTGTCCTCGAATATGTGAAAATTTTTCCCTCAAGCTCATATCACGTTAAACAATATTTTGTTTACAAATTTAAACATTCCCTTTTAAACAGTTGAATACATTTTAATTTTTTGTAAACAACATACAATTAGTTTCATCTATGAAATAATTTTTAAACTATCTAATCAATATTAGCTATAATGAATCATTAAATTTATTTATATTAAATTATAATGTGGCATTAAATTTATTATTTTATAATTCATTGTATGGTTTATTGTTACTTTCATTTTTCTTGCTATATTATATTTGTAAATTAAATTTAGTGAAAGATTAATATTTATATTTCTTTCACTTGAATCTTCAAATCACATTTTACTTTCTTTCTACACTGTAATTAGTATAGTGAAAAGTGTATAACTGTAATTAGTATATTAAAAATTTTGGATTTTTTTTTTTACTACTGGTAATAACCAATCATAAGTTGTACTACTAAATTAGCAGTAAATGACACCTTTTCATAAATGTGCCAGTGGTCAGTCAACAAATGTGTCTTAGAAACAACACAATACATTCCAAATAACAGATCCTTAACATTTATTTACACATTATGTATTATGTGTTGCGTGCACACACATATACATATATGTGTATATATATATATACATATGTAGTGTGTGCATATGAATTTAATTTGCTAATGGAAGTTGAATATATGTTAGCTTTAATTGAGTCTTCAAAGCACATTTCTGTTTGTTTTTACATTATCATATATTAAAAGATTTGAGTTCTTTATCTACTGGTAGTTACAAATCAAAAGTAATAAATGATGCATTTTTATAAATGCCATTGCGCAGTTGTCAGATGTATCATATGAAACAGTAGAGTAAATGTCAAATGTCTAAGTCATATATTTATATATATGATATATGTGTGCATTAATATAGATGCGCACACACACATATTTACATATATATATATATATATATATATATATATATATATATATATATATATACTGTGTGTGTGCATGTGAATTTAATTTCCTAATGAAAGCGTAATAGATAGTTGCTTTGCTTGAATCTTCAAAGCACATTTCTGTATATTTTTACATACAATACATTAAAAACTCTGATTTCTTTCACTACTGGTAGTTACCAATCAGCTGTAGAAAATGATGTATTTTTATAAACAAGTCAATGGTCAGTCATCATATGTATCATATGAAACAGCACACTAAGTGTCACACATGCTTAAATCAGATATTTATACACATATAAGTGTGTGCTTATATATATGCAGTTGAATTAATTTTAGTTTTCTAATGAAAGTTTTATAAGCATTTGTTTTATTTGAAGCATAATAACATTTTACTTTATTTTTACAATATCATATATTAATAGCTTTGAACTGATAATTACCAATAATCAGTAGTAAATAAGTAATAATAAATCTGTCTAGTATACCAATATTTAGTTTTGGTCTACTTTGAGCAGCAAACTTTCATCTATCATATTACAATTTTTGTTCCATTTAACTTACAATAAAAATTCATACAAGTTACTGAAAAAAATATGTAACTACATATTTTCTGTTGGAGGGGGGGGGGAAATTTGTGAAAGAATATGGCAATATTCTATGTTCAATATGATATCCATCAGGAACTAAGCTGCTTTTTATTTCTTTAAAATACACAGTTTAGATGAGTTATTCTTTAATGTATACACATAACTGGCCCTCTCTTTTCTTATTAAATTTTATTTACTTAGCTTATTTTACAATTAGACTAATCAGATGATATTTGAAAAGAAAAAAATTTAGTTTACAAAATCTATTTCATTTCAATAAGTTTGGGTAAAATTTAAAACAAAGATAATAAAAAAACTTAAAAACAAAGCAAATTTTAAAATATTGCATTAGTAGTTTTTTCTTCCTAAAATTGCTAAAACAGTTTAATTGACTACATATTAAAATATGAATTTTGATTGAGCTATTAATTATAAAATCAATGTTAGACAGTTCCATACTCAGTTTAGATATATTAACATATTTCCTTTAATAACATTTCTATAGCATTATATATAACATTTTTATGAGAGAATTTCCCATAATTACAATATTAGTTTCTTTAGATTTCCCCTTTTCTCTCACAGAAAACACCCTATTTATAATATCGCTGGGAATAAATAGGATAGTTATACAGTAAATATCATTTATAATTATTAACTCTAAATCTAAATTAGAGTACAAACTTATTTTCAGATTCTAAAAGAATCTTGATGTGGAATAGGGGTTTTCATTCATAACTTAAATTCTAAACAACTCTTTAAAAAAGAAACTTGTAAGCAATTTCTTTTAAATAATTGATAACATAATCATCAGTGCTGGATAACCCATTAGGTAAATAAAGCAATTGCCAATGAGCTCCATACTTTTTAGGGGTCCTACAACATTAGATTAAATTATGTGTATGTGTGTATATATATTTATAATTCTTTGTTTGTATAAATATATGTATACAAAATTATATTTCTTCACACACAAAAGAAAAAAATATTTGAAAAAATTTTAGCTATAACACAGAAATGTTTAATTGCAGCATTAACAAATTTTACTGAATGCAGGAATTTTTACTACTGGTAATTACCAATCATCAGTAGTAAATAAGTAATAATAAATACGTTTTCACAAATGAGCCAGTGGTCAGCCATCAGATGTATCATAAAAAACAACACTGTAAGTGCCAAATGCCTAAATCAGATGTTTATACATATATGTGTATGTGTACACACACACACACACACACACACACACACACACATATATATATATATATATATATACATGTGTATATTTGTTTACACACAAACTAATATTTAGTTTTCTATTGAAAGTCTAATAGATATTTGTTTTACATGAATCTTCGAAGCATATTTTACTCTTTTTAAATCATCATATAATAATTAAAGTTTGAATCCCTTTGCCACTTGTTTTATTTATAATTTTTTTTGGTGGGGAGGGAGGGGGTAAAGTTTATGTACATAAATATATATATATTCTTTAACTTCTTTAGGTTAAAAAAAATTACCAATTTCTGTATTACATGTTTGTATGGTATCAAGAATATGTTAGGTTCTTACAACATGATCACATTTTTGCATAAAATCAAAAGTAAATGAAGCTTTGAGGTTTCCAGATGTAATTTTTGCTATTGATTGCATACTTTTCTATAGTTTCTGCACTATCATCAGATAATTCTCCAAAATCTTATATGAAATGAAAAGGATTCACCAGACTGAATGTGCAATAGATAATATACTTCATATCTTTACTGTGATTTTTAACCTATTTTTAAAATTATTTATACTTAATAACTGGTTTTTGAAACAATTAATAAATTTACATAATGTAGGTTTTATGGTTAGCTTTGTTAAGTAAATAATATTATAAACTTTAAATACACATTTTATCATAAATTGTTGATTCTGACTTTAGCAACAAATACAAAATTACTAGGAAATGTACATGATATATTTATTTGAAAGAACAGTGCAGCAAATCTCCAAAATAAGAAATGATCAAAATAAGAATCCTCAATAATTTAATAAGTAAACTCAAAAAATATACAATTATAAATTTCTGAAATATATCAATTAGTCTTGTAACAGTCTTGTAACAGTAACAGTCTTGTAGTCTTGTGAAGTACATATGAAATTTGTCTATAAATAAAAATTGTAAACTTTGTATGACTTTTCACACTAAACTTGTATTTACTATACTATCAATATTTTGTCTTAAAGTATTTAAAATTAAAATTAAGTAAAATGCCAATATTTATCGCATTGTATTTGATATAAATTTAATTTATTTACTCAGATTATTCTTTCCATTTAACTGGAAAAAAAAGATTTAGTATAAATAATTGCAATAATAAGTAATGTGGAGATTTAAATATTTATTTGAAGTATTTAAATAATCAAGAATTCAAATTCTAAATGTAAAGTATTCAAAATTCTAAATTGCAAGTGATAGTGGATATATATTACTCTATTACTTAACCCCATACCTAGCCAGTGCCTTTTTTTACTTTATTTCAAGTCAGTCCACTTGTATTTTATTCCTTTTCAATCCCATGCAGCAAGCATTTACATAATTTGCAAGATTGTCCCACTCTTTTTCTGCAGATGGGCAGTTTTTATTCAACTCACCAGATAATATGTGCAAAGTTTTTTCAATGTAATAATCATTTCAATCTCTCTTTTTTTTAATGGATATTGCTGTTCAAATCAGGGTTGTATCGATTTTAACCATGGGGATTTTACAGTGCTTTGACCGTCCTGGTCAATATCAATTTTGACCACTTTTGACCACTCAAATTCACTTTTTAATATATTTAATACTAATAGAGCATAGTTTACTAGCATATGACAAAGGCAAGTTGCATTTGTTAAAAATGTCATATAAATAACACCAGCAAAAACAAATATAACATAACACCAAGATACAAAAGTTTTACTTATTTTAATGCAAGCTGTTTTGCATGCAATTTAATTCAATTCAAAAACCGGTTATAAGTAACAAGTTTTGCAGTTGTCTCTAAATTTAACGATTTCGTAATTTATTTTGGATTACTCCAAACTTTGAAAATAATCTTTCTGTAGATGAAGAGCTGGCATAACATTCATTAAATGTATTGTAAAATCAACAAATTTTATGTTAATTTTATGTAACTTCATTGCTGCCCACCAAACATCACGTCTAAGTGTATTTTGTTTTTGTGCAACTGGATTACATTTTCACAATTGCATGTGCATAGTTCATTTTTAAAATTCAAACATTCTTATTATACTGTAAGCATATTAAATCTCATGAACTTGTTAGTGTAATATTTTGTTTAACTTCACTATTTTATTGCTTATTAAAAGTCACTTCTAAGTACAAAAGATATGTATTAAAATTAAAATCATTTAAAAAAATATTAACATTTAACCATTTTTTGACCAGTTCGACGACTTTTATCCAGTGTCCTGTTTTAAAACCAGTTTTGACCGGTTTAAAATTACAAACCTGTATGTAAGTAAAGATAATGTGTTAAAAATATTACGTTTGTGATACTGGTACTTTATGAGCTATAAGGAGTTCAAAATGATAATTTTGCATGTTTTCGAGATTTAAGATTTGTATGACCCTCTAAAAACATATAGGGTCATTCCAAAAAGGTTTTACATGCAGTTCTGGTGTTATTTTTAAATTATGTTAGTAATAAATTTAGATTTAATTTCTAATGAAAGTTAGTTTTACGAAAGACTTTAATCGGACAAAAAAAGTAATCTAGCCTTAAGTTTTTTAATGAAACAAAATTTACAGTTAACTGATAATTTTATTTTAATAATACCTTTTTTAATCCGATCAACTTTATTTTTTACTTAATATTTCGTAGTATGATTTATTTTCTTAGACTTCATTATATTTAATGTGCATTACTTTTTATATTTCACTGAAATTTTTGTGCTGTGTCTATTAAAGTGTTTTTGAATTAAAAAAACTGGGTATGTGTATGAATTAAAAAGGATTTTGTCAAGTTACAGTTTAATATCGCGAAGCAGATAAAAATCAAAGCTGATAAAATATATTTTAAAATGTTTATGGAAACTATAACGTAAGTGGACATTGATACCCTGGTTTTTATAATATAACATAGAAACTAAACGTACAGTAAAAAATATGAAAATAGTTAATATACAGTGCAGTAGAAATATTTAAAGTCGCTCTCACTAAAGTCATTTAATAGTTAACAGCTATTAATCTGTTTAAACAGAGAAATGCGTCCCAATATTGGTTTATGCCATGGGTTAATTGCGGTTAGCTTTTAAACCGCTTCGTTGAGACTGGCCCTTACTGGATTTTGAATAGCGCCCCAATTTTTAAGCAAATGTTTTTTTACTACATCTAGATATTTTTATATTCTAGATTTTAATAACCTTAGTTTTATGTAACAGTACCGGGTGACCGAGCTCCGCTCGGAGAAAACAGGTATCGAAGCTAACTCGAAGATTTAAATTTTCAATTGTGATTTATCAAAACAATACATGCCATAAGAAAATTTGTGAAACCATTAGTGAAAAGATAACCGGTTAAAGTGCACCATTGTAAACTATTCTAAACAAAGTTGTTTGGAAAGGGAACTATTCTATACAAAATTAAAGTTTGAAAAGTCATAGGAAATAAAATGTAATTGATAACAAAAAATTATACAATTAAAGAAATGGTACAAAGTGAGCAGTGTAAAGATTGAAGTGTGTTGAATGGAGAAGCATTCTGACAATGACGGTATCTTCTAGTTGTCCATTTGCGGGTATAATTGAGTTGATCGCTTGTTGTTCCAAAATTCCGGCTCCTTGAAGCATTTCATGTAGAGGTGCGTTCTGCATGTTGAAAATGTAGCTTGAAATCTGATGAATGTTGAAATGTCGAACTTTGTTGACGGTGATTTGAAATCAAAATCAGTTCCTTAACACGTTCGCTGCCACCGACGCACTGGCGCATCAGAGCGGCACCTCCTGGTATGCCGACGATGCACTAACGCGGCGACGGACTTTGATAAGTTATATGCTCTGTGTTTAGTGTGGCTTTGGAAATTGAACGGCGAGGTTGTTTCGGCACGTTAGTGAAGCATTATTTTTTAATTTTTTGTGGTTGGTTTTCAAAATTTTTGTTTGCATTTTTTTTTTACTATATCGTTTATGTGTTATATATACTTTTACTACATTAATTTAATATTTAGAGTTGATAGAAAATAAAAATGGAAACCGATATCAAGGAATAAAGACAAATCAATAAAGACATTATTATTATTATTAATTCGTCAGAACTACAGCCAATCGATTCCTCGTGGTCGAAAACCCCCAGGTACCAATTTTCACTTGGTTTGGACGCATGAGAAAAAAAGTTTGCCCGCACCGGGGTTCGAACCCGGCCCTATCTGTAGCGCCGAACTACGTGACCTTAGCGCGTCAAAACCCATGCCAATCGATTCCTCGTGACCAAAAACCCCAGATCCCCAAGTTTACTACAGTTTATTAATTCTGGGGCGATTTTCGACTTGACAACCATTTCTCGTATTATAGTATAGGATTTATGATCTTGCATTAACACGAATGTTGAATATTTTAAAAATATCTAAGGCATCTGTATTTATTAAAGTGCTATTTAACTGCTAATAACTTATGTTCAAATAGGGAGAAAAATTCAACTTACAATTTCATTCACTAGTATCTATGAAATTTATAATAAATTTATATGGTTTAGTGACATGTAGCATTGATAGGTAATTTTCGATTTTCAATGTAACATTTACAGTAAGTTTTAATTATTTTATGGACATTAATAGCTAAAAATTTTATAACCTTGATTATATGTGGTTTATATCGTCCCAGTAGTAATATTTTGTGGCTCGTGGCAAAATTCACAAAATCTTTAATTGAATCAAGTAATGTATTTGTTATAATATATTTTTAAGATAGATTTACTGATTACTATAACTATTATGCACATTTGCGAATTAACTGCTCCATTTCTAATTGATGAATATACTTACAATTACATTCTCTAATATCTATGAATGAATTTTACAATAAATTTATATGGTTTAGAAACATGTAGCATTGATAGATAATTTTAAATTTTCAACCTCTAACATTTACAGTAAGGTTTAATCAATTTATGGACATTAATAGGTAAAAATTTTATTACCTTGATCAGGTGAGATTTATAGCATCCCAGTAGTAATATTTCGTAGCCCGTGGTAAAATTTACAAAACCTTTAATTGAATCAAGTATTGTATTTGTTATAATATATTTTTAGATTGATTATTATAATTATTATGCACATTTGCAAATTAACTTATCAATTTCTTATTGATGAAAAAAAAATCTTAATGAACTATAGAATAATCGTAGAGCGTTGCTGTTTGGTACCAGAGTTCGCGAAGTCGAATCCCGCTGCTGGCATGGGTATTCGTAGCCGTTCTGAATTGTCTTTAAGCAGTACGCCCCGCTCTCATTAGTCTTTGTGAGCAACACAGTAGACCGTAGCGCTCCAAATCAAACCTAAACCTGATATATGTGTATGCCCATACATAGAACATACTGTGCGGCCCACTGACGTAAGATTCGTTTCCAATGTGGCCCACTGGGTTTTCTGAGATGCCTGATGCTGTTGAATGTATGCTTATTCTATCCAACTTGAACTTATGTATGTCTTTTCATTTTAATTTATTTTTATTTTTCTATTAACAGAATATAATTTTTAACTTATCCCTTGAAATAGTTAAAATTTTGTTTTTAATCAAGTCACCAGTCAAGCTAAATTTTCGTTTATTTACGATTATTTTTATTTTATTTTTGTAAGTACTATATTGGTAATTATATTTTAGAAACTTATCAATTGATGGTAATAAGATTTTAAATCTATAGTTATTTAGTAACTCGCGAGGAATGTAAAAGTAAGTTTTCAGGACGTAGCACGTTTACTCTTCAAAACTTAAAATGTTTTTAATATTTGATATTGTATGGGGATAAGGAATATTTAAAAATGGTAAAGTAAGACAGAAAACTCTTTAAACTGTTTAGAAAATGTTTTATCTAAATCTAGATATTTTTAGATTCTAGATTCTAATAACTTGCTAGTTAATAACCTGGATTCTAATAAGTTGTTAAACTTACTCTATAAAGTGAAATCTTTTGAAATCTAGTATCAATCTGACTTCATCACATTTATATTTCCTTGTTAGGAAAGGTACAAAAAAATTCTTTTTCATTTTGGTGTGTCTAGTAACTTATTTTTTACTAGACTTCCAGAATGGATTTTAATGAACGATGGCCCAATAGTAGAGCGTTGCTGTTCGGTACCAGAATTCGGGGTCGAATCCCTCTGCTGTCATGGGTATTCGTAGCTGACTTAAGCAGTACGTCCCGATCTCATTAGCCCTTGTGAGCAATACAGTAGACAGTAGCGCTCCAAATCGAACCTAAACCTGAAATATGTGTATGCCCATACATAGAACATACTGTGCAGCCCACCGACATAAGATTCCCTTCCAATGTGGCCCGCGGGGTTTTCTGAGCGGCCTAATACTGTTGAATGAATGCTCAATATTCAATTTCAACTTATGTATGTCTTTTCTTTTTAATCTATTATTTTGTTTTTATTAACAGAATATAATTTTAACTTTCCCTTGAAATTGTTAGTTATATTTTACAGTTTTACCAGTCAAGTTAAATTTTTGTTTAATTTATTTCCGATAATTTTTATTTTATTTTTGCACGTGCAATATTGGTACTTATATTTTAGCCATTTATTAATTGATGGTCATAAGATATTAAATTGATAGTTATTTAGCAACTCACGGAAAATGTAAAAGTTAGTTTTCAGGACGGAGCACGACGTTTACTCTTCAAAATATAAAAACTGTTTTTTAATGTTTGATATTGTATGAGGATAAGGTAGCTCTTTAAAAATGTTAAAGTAAGACAGAAAAAATAGTAGGTAATTTGTGTTTACACCTACTTTAAATTGTTAAGCAAATGTTTTATCTAAATCTGATATTTCTTATATTCTAGATTCTAGTAACTTGCTAGTTAATACTGTAGATTCTAGTAAGTTGTTAAACTTGCGCTATAAATTGAAATCTTTTGAAATCTATTATCAATTTTACTTCATTAAAATTTATACGTCCTTGTTATGATAGGTAGAAAACATTTCTTTTTTTTTAATGTGTCTAGTAACTTATTTGTAACTTAGACTTCCCGAATGCATTTTTATCTAAATGTTATCTAATACTTTGGATACTTTTACCAAATTCTTATCCATAAATTTGGAACTCTACTCTATTAAGTTTTTTAATGAGTTGTGTGCATGCAATTCTAAGAAAATGTATAAAAAGTACTAAAATATTTTAAAAACTAATGTTTTACAGAAACTGTTAACCCTTAACTGGCTAAGTCCGCTACACCTCACATGTATATTTATAACTAGTATATAACATAATTGTAAGTGTTCGCCACAGCACACATTATCTCAAAAATGGAAAATGATATATTTTTTTTTATTTTACAGAGATTCTAATGTCTATGCACACATGGGAAAATAACAGAAATTAAAATTAAAAGATATTTGAAAAAACATCTTGTCAAATTAAGGGTTAAAATTTATACTTCCTTGTTATGAAAGGTACAAAACATTTCTATTTCATTTTGGTGTGCCTAATAATTATTTGAAACTTAGAATGCGTTTGCCGAACGCTACCCGATTGGTTAGGGCGCTGATCGTCGGTACCGGAGTTCGTGGGTTCGAATCCCACTACGGCATCGATGTTCGTAGCCGTTAGGAATCGGCTTTAAGCAGTTGGTCCCGGTCTCATTAGCCCTCGTGAGCAAAATCGTAGACCGTAGAGCTCCAAAAGAAACAAAAATCCAGAATGCGTTTATATCTAAATCTTATCTAAAAATTTAGATATTGTTTACTAAATTCTTATCCATAAATTTAGAGACCTACTCTATTATTATTTAGTATTTTAATGAGATGCAGTGTGTATGTAATACAGAGAAAATGTATAAAAAGTACTATAATATTTTAAAAATTGTAATGTTTCATAGAAACTCTTAATACAATTTGATATCTAATTATGTTCTAATGTTAATATTGTAGTGGCTGATCACAAAGCTGAAATTAAAAATTTAATAATTTTTCGAGAACGAAGGATCTATTTTTTTTCTGGAATATTTCTTTTTGGAAATTCAAGGTAAGCGAATCAATTTACTTTAGTACATATTAATCTCTCTGGAAAGTTTAAACTCCAACTATTTCACTATAAACTCCCTTGTTAGAATTGTAAATGTACATGTTCCCTCTTGTAACTTGCTAATGGGGGATTGATCTAGACATCTAAAACTGTTTTATAAGTATTACGGTTATATTACGCTTTCAAATGGGCTTGGGTTAGATTCTAAAGAGTGAAAGTGCCCTTTATTGGACAAAAATATTAAGCTCACGTGAGCAGTTCAGGAGTCATAGATTCGAATATTACTGCTCACATGGATGCTAGTCCTTTGGATTTGAGAACGTAGTAGGTCCCTGCCTTGTATACCAAAAGATGGCCGAATGGTTAGGGTGCTGGTCTTGGAACCGGAGATCGTGGGTTCGAATCCCACTATGACATGGATGTTCGTAACATCTCGGAACCGTTTAAGTAGTAGTTTCCGTTCTCATTAGCCATCGTGTTACAAAAAGTAAACCGTAGCTCTCCAAACAAACCTACCTAGCCTAATGTTGCAAAGAGTAAACGATAGCACTCAAAGACAAACCAAATATCCACATTTTGTCAGCTTCGTCCGAGGAGAGTATTTGATAGTGTCCAAAATAGTTTCAAGAATTTTTGAATAATTATTAAAAATACATTTATCATTAAAATGGTATTTTTCATTGAGAAATTTCATGCACTTAAACTCACTCGATGTGAGTATATCTTGATCAACATTCGACCGATTAAAACACCTTTATTTTTAAATTGCTTTATTCTTTTAAACATTTAATAAGCTTATGAAAATATATAAAGGAATTCGGAGAATATCCAAAGTGGTGACTTTTGTACTACAAACCTTTAAATTTATCCCAAAAATTAAGATTTCTCTGAATTATTTCAAAGTATATGTAGAGTATTTTAAAATGGAATAAATTACTATATCTTAAAACATAGAGTGAGCTTAAACAAAACATATTTAAGCTTGGAGACAAATTGTCTTTATAAAGGTTTAATGTAGTACTATTGAAAAATATCAGCTAAAGTTACGTTTTGATTCACAACAGTTAAATAAAAACAAGAGCGATATTTTCCCCACATAATGTTGTGAATTTGATACCATTTTATGCAAGTTGTAGAATTCAAACATTTTACTTTAAAAATGCAACACAATCGAGGTCTGAAAATTATTGCAGTGACAATGTACAAAACCTATGCCCTTTGATAAAAAAATTTCATATTTACTATGCATGCGGTTCCCTATTCAAACATATATTACATTAAATGAAATTCAATTCCCTAATGAAAGTTTATTTTGCATTTAAATTAGATAAAATATAAAATGTTGAAATTGTTTTTATAATTTATATTTATAAAAGAAAATTTCTGTTAACAGCTAAAGTGCAATTACGTATAGTGTAAAAAACGATTTAAAAGAAAATAATCCAAAAAAACATATCTCAATTTATATGTACTCATAAACAAAGCTTTTCTCTAGAACACAACCAAAAAAAAATACATACGTTTGATACTATACTTTCATTCGTATATTAATACATTCTAGTATTTTAATAACGGTTAGTTTTATTAGAAGGAATTTAGTGAAAATACTATTCTCAAAGCAGACGTATTAATGTATTACACCTAACCAAAACATCAGTGCCGTTGTATTATTCAAAAGGAAAATCGGGTATTCTTTATTAATTCAGGCAAATCTATAATTAAAATGTCTATTATAGAAATTGTACAGATTTATTTTCATTTAAAACTGATTCATTCGTATTTGTCATTTTTTTATATTTGTAATATCCTGATTTATTAAAACTGTCGCAGTGACATATTCTCAATGTGTACTCATGGAAAGTTACACACACCTTATGTTACTGCAGTAGTACTCGCATTCCAACAGTGCATATGGTCTTCAGTATTAAAACTGTCGCAGTGACATATTCTCAATGTGTACTCATGGAAAGTTACACACACCTTATGTTACTGCAGTAGTACTCGCATTCCTACAGTACATCTGATCTTCAGGTCAAATTAAAGTGCATCAATAAAATGTCACAATTCTCTAGTAATTCCGCTGATATAAAGTAACTGATTCAATGTCATCTGAATTAAAGTAATTTTTTACGCTGTTCAAAATGTGTTTTTTTAATTATAAATATCTCCATTATCAGAAGTTTCAATATTAGATTAAAATAAATAAATACCTGTAATCCGCTATGGTGCACACACATTAAATATTAAGCGTGTGTTAATATATCTGTAGTGCAACTTGGTCTCCCAGCAAATTACAGCAAATATATAATCCAAATATAATTTATCTAGCACTTATGACTCTGCATTTATATATATTGACAGTGCAGTACCTGCGATTTCTTATGTACCCGGTATTACTAGAAGACAATTACTCGAATATTAAATATTACGGTAGCCGTATTAGCTTCCATGTGTTGCAACTGTTTTTCATCCCCAATATAAACAAAATCTATATTCGAAATGTATTAATTTCATATACATCATGAGACGGTGTAAGTAAATATCTTAAACTGCAGAGTAAATTTTAGCCACAGTGTATTACTAGAAGGCAGTTGCAATGCCAGATTTTTCTAAAAATATGTGTGCTTATAGTCAGTGCACCCACATTAAATGTTAGGGCAGTCGTATTGACATTCGTGCATTGCAGCTCGCTTTCCCGGCAAATTCAAGCTAACGGACACTGGAAATGCCATAATTTCCTATAATGTCTGTGCCGGTAGTTTTCAATATTTCTACACTGCAGTAATTGTTATTTTTGTCGACCTGTATTAATAGAAGACAGTTGCAATGCCAGATTTTTCTAAAAATATGTGTGCTCATAGTCAGTGCACCCACATTAAATGTTAGGGCAGTCGTATTGACATTCGTGCATTGCAGCTCGTTTTCCCGGCAAATTCAAGCTAACGGATACTGGAAATGCCATAATTTCCTATAATGTCTGTGCCGGTATATTTTCAATATTTTACACTGCAGTAATTGTTATTTTTGTCGACCTGTATTAATAGAAGACAGTTGCAATGCCAGATTTTTCTAAAAATATGTGTGCTCATAGTCAGTGCACCCACATTAAATGTTAGGGCAGTCGTATTGACATTCGTGCATTGCAGCTCGTTTTCCCGGCAAATTCAAGCTAACGGATACTGGAAATGCCATAATTTCCTATAATGTCTGTGCCGGTAGTTTTTAATATTTCTACACTGCAGTAATTGTTATTTTTGTCGACCTCTATTAATAGAAGACAGTTGCAATGCCAGATTTTTCTAAAAATATGTGTGCTCATAGTCAGTGCACCCACATTAAATGTTAGGGCAGTCGTATTGACATTCGTGCATTGCACCTCGTTTTCCCGGCAAATTCAAGCTAACGGATACTGGGAATGCCATAATTTCCTATAATGTCTGTGCCGGTAGTTTTTAATATTTCTACACTGCAGTAATGGTTATTTTTGTCGACCTCTATTAATAGAAGACAGTTGCAATGCCAGAGTTTTCTAAAATTGTGTGCTCATAGTCGGTACACCTTCATTAAATGTTAGGGCAGTCGTATTGACATTCGTGCATTGCAGCTCGTTTTCCCGGCAAATTCAAGCTAACGGACACTGGAAATGCCTTAATTTCCTATAATGTCTGTGCCGGTATATTTCAATATTTTTACACTGCAGTAATTGTTATTTTTTGTCGACCTGTATTAATAGAAGACAGTTGCAATGCCAGATTTTTCTAAAAATATGTGTGCTCATAGTCAGTGCACCCACATTAAATGTTAGGGCAGTCGTATTGACATTCGTGCATTGCAGCTCGTTTTCCCGGCAAATTCAAGCTAACGGATACTGGAAATGCCATAATTTCCTATAATGTCTGTGCCGGTACTTTTCAATATTTCTACACTGCAGTAATTGTTATTTTTCTCGACCTGTATTTATAGAAGACAGTTGCAATGCCAGATTTTTCTAAAAATATGTGTGCTCATAGTCAGTGCACCCACATTAAATGTTAGGGCAGTCGTATTGACATTCGTGCATTGCAGCTCGTTTTCCCGGCA
This sequence comes from Pardosa pseudoannulata, assembly GCA_032207245.1. Classification (NCBI taxonomy): domain Eukaryota; kingdom Metazoa; phylum Arthropoda; class Arachnida; order Araneae; family Lycosidae; genus Pardosa; species Pardosa pseudoannulata. The sequence goes on along the minus strand of CM063500.1, from coordinate 75,541,891 downwards.
AATTCAAGCTAACAGATACTGGAAATGCCAAAATTTCCTATAATGTCTGTGCCGGTATATTTCATTTACACTGCAGTAATTATTTTTTTGTCGACCTGTATTAATAGAAGACAGTTGCAATGCCAGATTTTTCTAAAAATATGTGTGCTCATAGTCAGTGCACCCACATTAAATGTTAGGGCAGTCGTATTGACATTCGTGCATTGCAGCTCGTTTTCCCGGCAAATTCAAGCTAACGGACACTGGAAATGCCTTAATTTCCTATAATGTCTGTGCCGGTATATTTCAATATTTTTACACTGCAGTAATTGTTATTTTTTGTCGACCTCTATTAATAAAAGACAGTTGCAATGCCAGATTTTTCTAAAAATATGTGTGCTCATAGTCAGTGCACCCACATTAAATGTTAGGGCAGTCGTATTGACATTAGTGCAATGCAGCTCGTTTTCCCGGCAAATTCAAGCTAACGGACACTGGAAATGCCTTAATTTCCTATAATGTCTGTGCCGGTATATTTCAATATTTCTACACTGCAGTAATGGTTATTTTTGTCGACCTGTATTAATAGAAGACAGTTGCAATGCCAGATTTTTCTAAAAATATGTGTGCTCATAGTCAGTGCACCCACATTAAATGTTAGGGCAGTCGTATTGACATTCGTGCATTGCAGCTCGTTTTCCCGGCAAATTCAAGCTAACGGATACTGGAAATGCCATAATTTCCTATAATGTCTGTGCCGGTACTTTTCAATATTTCTACACTGCAGTAATTGTTATTTTTGTCGACCTGTATTTATAGAAGACAGTTGCAATGCCAGATTTTTCTAAAAATATGTGCTCATAGTCAGTGCACCACATTAAATTTTAGGGCAGTCGTATTGACATTCGTGCATTGCACCTCGTTTTCCCGGCAAATTCAAGCCAACACATATTGGAAATGCCTTAATTTCCTATAATGTCTGTGCCGGTATATTTCAATATTTTTACACTGCAGTAATTGTTATTTTTTGTCGACCTGTATTAATAGAAGACAGTTGCAATGCCAGATTTTTCTAAAAATGTGTGCTCATAGTCAGTGCACCCACATTAAATGTTAGGGCAGTCGTATTGACATTCGTGCATTGCAGCTCGTTTTCCCGGCAAATTCAAGCTAACGGATACTGGAAATGCCATAATTTCCTATAATGTCTGTGCCGGTATATTTTAATATTTTTACACTGCAGTAATGGTTATTTTTGTCGACCTGTATTAATAGAAGACAGTTGCAATGCCAGATTTTTCTAAAAATATGTGTGCTCATAGTCAGTGCACCCACATTAAATGTTAGGGCAGTCGTATTGACATTCGTGCATTGCAGCTCGTTTTCCCGGCAAATTCAAGCCAACACATATTGGAAATGTTATTTCCTATAACGCCTGTGCTGGTATATTTCAATATTTTTACACTGCAGTAATTGTTATTTTTGTTGACCTGTATTAATAGAAGACAGTTGCAATGCCAGATTTTTCTAAAAATATGTGTGCTCATAGTCAGTGCACCCACATTAAATGTTAGGGCAGTCGTATTGACATTCGTGCATTGCAGCTCGTTTTCCCGGCAAATTCAAGCCAACACATATTGGAAATGTTATTTCCTATAACGCCTGTGCTGGTATATTTGAATATTTTTACACTGCAGTAACTATTATTTTTGTCACCCTGTATTAATAGAAGACAGTTGCAATGCCAGATTTTTCTAAAAATATGTGTGCTCATAGTCAGTGCACCCACATTAAATGTTAGGGCAGTCGTATTGACATTCGTGCATTGCAGCTCGTTTTCCCGGCAAATTCAAGCCAACAGATACTGGAAATGCCAAAATTTCCTATGTCTGTGCCGGTATATTTCATTTACACTGCAGTAACTATTATTTTTGTCACCCTGTATTAATAGAAGACAGTTGCAATGCCAGATTTTTCTAAAAATATGTGTGCTCATAGTCAGTGCACCCACATTAAATGTTAGGGCAGTCGTATTGACATTCGTGCATTGCAGCTCGTTTTCCCGGCAAATTCAAGCTATTCAATGGAATGCCATAATTTTTTCCTATCTGTGCCGGTATTTTCAATATTTTTACACTGCAGTAATTGTTATTTTTGTCACCTGTATTAATAGAAGACAGTTGCTATGCCAGATTTTTCTAAAAATATGTGTACTCATGGTCAGTGCACACACATTAAATGTTAGGGCAGTCGTATTGACATTTGCATTGCAGCTCGTTTTTCCGGCAAATTTCAAGCTCGGACACTGGAAATGTAATTTCCTATGTCTGTGCCGGTAGTATTTAATATTTTACACTGCAGTTTTTGTTATTTTTGTCATGTTAATAGAAGACAGTTGTAATGCGAGATTATTCTAAAAATATGTGTGCTGATACTCAGTGCAACCACATTAAATGTTAAGGTAGTCATATTGGCTTCCATGTATTACAACTGCTCTTCTGCCAAATTAAGCAAATTTATACACGAAATGTCGTAATTTTACATACATGTTAGTGTATTTAAATATATTACTGCATTTTTTACCTGTATTACTCTACGAGAGTTGCAATTCCGGATTCTAAAATTTTGCGCTCATAGTCTGCCCCGACAATAAATTATGGATAGTTGTATTTCTTTTAATGCTTTTCAACTGGTCTTTCTGCCTATTTCAAGCAAATCTATACTTCAAATGTAAATCTGTACTTTTTCATTAATTTAAGTAATTTTTACACTTTAAACAATTTTATTTAATGTCACCCAGATTAATAGATGACAGTGCAATGCAGTTACTATTAATTAAATTTGTAACGTCATACTTTATTGCACCCACATTAAATGTTAGGCCTGTGGTATTGCTGTCCATGCATTATGACTGGACTTACTTGTAATTTCGAGGAAATCTATACTAGAAATGTAATTTTCTGTAACACATGTACAGGTGTAATTAAATAATTTTAATCTCCAGTAACTATCATTTTATATCACGCTGTATTACTAGAAGACTGTTGCAATGTCAAGTTGGAAACAAAAAGTTTGTTCAGCTGCAGAGCAATTAATCTTCCAGACAATATAAAACAGAGTAAAAAAGTTGAAATTTTTCAATTTCTTTTTTTACACACTGTTTCTTTGCTTTACCTGATGACAAATTCAATGCACGTTTATCTAAATATGGATGTATTCATGTTAAATGCACTTACATTTAACGTTAATTTGCCTTGTTTAATGCAGCTGAACTACTTTTCTAGGCTGAAGTCATCTAAATCGGTAGTTGAAAATTAATTTGCAATTGGAATTATGTATAGTTTTAATTTTATCTGCAGTATTTTTCAAATGTTTTCCTTTATTTCTGTTCTACAATGCTGAATACGAATTTTACCCTTATATAATTATAGTATACAGTTGCGATGTCACATTCTAAAAGAGTCGGAACTCATGTTTTGTACACCGTCCTGTTAATACTATCTACATCACTATTTAATCGCACATTCACCGCCATGCATGCAAGCGTTTAATGAATAAGGTTAATATTGCCATTTCTTAATAAATGCGAATAATATTTTTTAATAAAACGTAAATAATACTCATAGTGTAACTCTTGTAAACAAACACCAAATGTAAACGGAAAAAAATTTCATCAAGAAATCGGACCAGTATGGTCTGCTTGGACTTATTACTTGGACTTACTACTTGGAATATTTACGTCGTATTCACCACTATGTATGGTTTGGTTTGGAGTGCTACGGTCTACTTTTTTGCAACACGAGGGCTAATGAGACTGGGACCTACAGCTGAAAGCCGATTCCGAACGGCTACGAACATCCATGCCACAGTGGGATTTGAACCCATGAACTCCTGTACCGAAGGCTAGCACACTAACCAATCGGCCACCGTTCGGACCACTATGGATGTAAACATGTAATGAATTGTGGAAATAACTTTTCATATCATGACACGGATGAATCTTATTTAATGTTTTTTAACAACTTGTATGCGGGACATTTACTAGTACATTTTCTGAAAATTCATACTTGAGCAGGAGACACGTACTAGTGCGGTAAGGTTAGTGTAACATGATTTGTTTGTGGGTATAAAAATAACGGTATATATAGTAAAACAAAGCCGAATGTTCTTGTCTACTACATAGATTCTGGAAAAATTTAGACAAATTAAAACTAGTTTTTACATTATTAGTTTTATGATTGCTCTTTTCATTGTTTTATAATGAAAAAATATTCATATATATATATTATAATTCGAAAAAATTTAAATTATATACTATTTCTATTTTAATTTTTCATATTTACGATACTGTTATAAATTTATCAACTAAAAATGTATTTTTTAATTACAAAAATCTTATTGTAGATATTTATATATTTGTTTATATATTTGTTTATATATTTGTTTATGTTTCAATATAAAATACGAAAAGTTGGTTAAAAATTTAATTTTCGATCTATTGAGATTTAACTGAATAACTAAATTTACGCCCGCTCCCGGTACAATTCCGCTGCGAATTGTATCCGCACACGATGTATTAATAGAAATTTCTATTTTTATGTGTGTTAATACTCAAGGATATACTAATAAAATTCTATAAAAATCTGTTTAAACTTAGTTTGGTATTTTCAGTTGTCCCCCAAAGAGTTCTTCCATTCTATTTAAATATAGAGATATATGCACATATATTTATTCTATTAAAATATAGATATTTCAAATAATTTATATTTGATACTCTTAATTTTTTCTGTTTTCCATGTTGAATGTTATGGAGATTTTTAAAAGCAAAGGTTTGATACATTCATCGTTCTGGTTATTATCGCAGAGAATTTGAAGTTCCTGAAGTTTGATTCCTCTTTAGGTAAGTAAATTCAGATTTATAATTGAGTATTTTAAATACATATTTTTAATCCCTTACCTGTCGCTGGCGTATATATACGTCCTGCGCAGTCAATGCTTTAAATGTCTTGATCTTATACATCCACCGACCTGTTGTGTATTTATTAGTCATTTTATGTTTGTCATTTAAGCACATTCTCCTATATAGCATCTAAAGTATAAGTTGTACAGCGCACCCCACTTAATGTGATCGCGGTTAACGTTATCAATCGCTTGTTATCAAAATCGCTTGGTCCCAATTTTCTCTATTCATTTGTATGTTAAAATTATCTTTATGGGATCGCTACATCAATTAATGTTATCAGTTTTCGAACCTCATTTAACTGGCAAAGGAATATTCACAGTGTATTCAGAAGGAACCCATTCTTTTCTTTTCCTTCCCTTCGTTCGTGTTTTAATTTCGGAGAATTCTCCCTCTTCCACCTAGGGAAAAGGAGAAAAAAGAAACTAGTAAGGAATTGCACGTTCCTGGAATTTTTCAGAAATACCCAAACCCTGCGGTGGTTAATAGTTGTCAGATAAACAGAAGGCAACATTCTATTCGGAACTGAGAAAGTGTATTAACATTTTATGCCTTGCTCGCTCACATGCAGTTTGTCGATATGGAAGCCAGAAATTGAAATGATTTAATATTAAAACTAAATATCGAAATTCTAAATCGTTATGACAGGTTGCCAAATATGAGTCAAGCCAGTTACATTTCTCAGCTGCTAAACTGCATTGAAAGTGTTAAAACGTGGAGTACAACACAGCTCCGATTACTTTAAAAAACATTATGATTACGAACTATTTATCAGGGCTTCGAACCGTAATTTTTTCTGTTCCGGTTTTCGCTCCGCCAAAAATAACTGTTTTCGTTTCAGTTCCAAATGAATAATTTCATTTTATGTATTCTTATTTGTACTAAAAATATAATTCTATCATAAACAAAAAATGTAATTCTATCAAAATTTAGAAGATTTAATTCTTTTTTTAATTGGTACACTATGTGAATTGATACAAACAGCAGGTACGATAAGAGCGGCGAGCATTGGCATTGTTATCCATTATCAAAATCGCATTTGACAACTAGGTTCATGATTACCCACATTCGTCGTTTGACTCTCACATCGTGCACTTGGCCTTGCAATAATTATGTAAAAAATATATTATTTATTTAACATATGAAAATTGCCTCTAATTATTAATATATCTTCTAACGTGGTTTCACTGAGATTACTTCTGTTGTCTCGGAGAATAAATTTCAACACCAACTTGTGTAGCTGGAGCTGCCAAAACCACCATTGCAATCTTATACAAGTGCGGATATGTAATTATAAAGTTGACGTTAAATTAGAAAATATTGATAAGTTGGTAACAGTAACAAAATGACTGAAAGATATATCGAACCGAAATAAACCGATATTTTTTTCGGTTCAGTTCCGTTTTTCGTTCCGACCAAAATAACGGTTTTTTCCGGTTTTCGGTTCAGTTCCGGTTCGAAGCCCTGCTATTTATTAATGAGCTTCTGAGAAAGAATTGTAGACAGTCAAAAATTGATAAACTATTTTAATTATGTAAACAATTATGTCTTAAAGGATAATACAGTACATAAATATAAGTATGAAATTTTTCATTTTATTTTGAAATGCAGTATGTGTGAATTTAAAGGGGGGTAAATTTATCTAAATTTGTATATCGTTTATTGTTATAAATCGGTTATTGTTATCAAAATCATCCCAAACTGATCACATTAAGCGGGGCCCACTGTATATGCGTACGCATGAGGCATTTAACGCATTAACTGTGAAAAGTAAATGATAGATAGATATCTGCTCAAAAGTAAAGCAAAGCAATTTTTCTCGGGAGCAAAATGATTAAAGAGTAATTTGATATGGCTGTTACCTAACCACGTGAACTAACGTCCTCTGGTCTAAATTTTTTATTTTCTCGAGCAGTGTTCACATATCTACACCTCACGGATCAGAAACTAAATTACGACTACTGATAATTTAAATAAAATCTAAGTAAAACAAACGAAACAGGAATTACATAAATGATGTTTAACCCG
>CM063500.1:75454667-75534824 GCA_032207245.1 Pardosa pseudoannulata | reverse complement strand
ATATCAATAGACATCATTGATAACACTCGCGGCTTGCAAGTGACTAACAGTCTGGAGAAAAGTTCTTTTAATTAAGCACGCTGATTCCAAAGCTGGGGCTATCAACTTATATACTGCCCTATCCTTGTTCGCAGGGAATTTTGCATTCCATGTCAATCTGCATTTGACGGGAGCTTTTTCGATGTGGGTAACATCAGAACGCCACATATCTAATTCATCGTTTGTTATTAATCGTTTATCAAAATTACGGTGTCCCAAACTGATCACATTAACTGGAGCCCACTGTATATGCGTACGCATGAGGCACTTAACGCATTAACTGTGCAAAACACATGATAGATACATGATAGATATATGCTCAGAAGCAATGAAATTTTCCTGAGGGTCAAAATGATGCGAGAGTTATCCGATATGGCTGGTACCTAACCACGTGAACTAATGTCATAGTGATTTTCATCATCTGGTCTAAATTCTTTATTTTCTCGAGCAGTGTTCTCATATCTACACCACAAGGATCAAAAACTAAAATGACTACTAAGAATTTTAATAAACTATTTTAAGTAAAACAAACCATTAATTGCATAAATGATAATTATGCATTACATTAATGCATAAACTCCTGAATCGCATAATTCCGGGAAAAAGGGTCATAAAAGTGCATATTTTGTATTCAAGAAAATTGTACAAATCTGTGTATGTGTAATATATGCCTTCAATTTTAACTTTTGATGTCATTTTGGGTTTAAAATTTTTTTTTATCAAAATCCAATAATCAATGTTATTTTGACTAAATGTTGGTTTTCCGCTATAAAGTAAGAATTCTTAAAATGTTTTAAACGATGAGATAACTTTATTAAACTTACGTATAATATATCTTATATAATAATAGCCTAAGTTATCTGTTCGTCAGTCCTTGAATTTCTTAAGCGGTTGAGCCTGGAATGGATAGAGGCATAAAAATTGTATTTTTGATGAGTTAGGGTTAGCAAAATTCAAAGCGGTCAAAGTTTATCTTCTAAACTATCGGTCCAATTCTAAAAGAAGTTGGTATAAATATGCTTCATATCGCAGCCAAAAATGTTTTTAAAGTGTTCGATAACCACTCCTCCCCATCCCCTTTTTGAGCGTTTAATGCCATTATTCCAAGCCCTTTTTTACCAGTTAAAAGAAGGCGATTATATAATAAATAGGTAAAAATAAAATTTATTTTTCTAGCCTCATGACGTCATTCCTTTAACCATCTTATTTAATCATTATTTATTTTAAATTATTTAAATGTATGCATTATTTGATACGATTTATCACTGAAATGAGACATTAAGTAATTTCTTTTGTATTTAGCTTAAATAATAGATAAGGTACATATGTGATAATTTAAAATTTAATCATCCATTGTTTTTTGTTGCAATGAAAATTTTATGACTGGTATTAACAACAAATTATTTTTATAAGTCTAGGAGTCTATTTCATGGAATAATAAATATCTAACGTTTAAGTTAAACATCTTTGGAAATTAAGAAGTTTGTTCGTTTATGCGTTTGTTTTATACAGAACAACTAGGTTTCACTAAATGAATTCAATGTGATTCTAAACTCCATTCACAGTATCGGTAGAAGAGCATGAAGATAAATTATTGAGCGTGTACCAAATAATTCTCAGTTACAAAAAGATTTTTTTCCTGTCTCATGGGGTACTTTACAATTACGGAAAATTAAAATTTTATTTATTGTCATAAGATGGACTGTATGCTAGTACATAAATATTAGTAATTATTTTTTGCGTGATGAATTTTTTTAAAGCATGAGATGTAAATTTCTAACCATCACAACCTGGGCAGTAATACCGAGTTTTATTCCTGCATTTCCTATTTACTTTTCATTCTCCTACTTCAACTTTTTTGGAACGACATACTTCCATCCTCTTAATGGTTACTTATTTCTTATCAGTGACACGGCGTTTACACGAGTCAAGTAGACGCTCAAGTAGGTCAGTAAAGTCAACTTGAAAGTACTACTTGACTCAGAGTCGTATGTTCTAGTCAAGTCAAGTAGCTATTTGCGTCACGTTGTGAGGCAAGTCAAGTAATTCTACACGGTGGACAAGTAACTTGACTCAAATGAGTCAAGTATAGGGCGCCACTAATGTGTAAATTTATCATTTCGCTAATGGCAGCTGTCGTTTTTTTTTTTTTTTTAGTACGTGGACTTCATTTTTGTTTCGGTACGCGAAAGATATTAGAAAATGAAAAAATTTAGGATTTAAACTAGAGGTAAAGTATGGAACACAAATTTTCCATCCTTTCAAATAGTTCCACTTAATGGATGAAACTATAATCCTACAACTGATAATTAAGGTAATTCAAAACAAAATAACTCTATCACAAATAAAATTTATTCTTACAGTAACATTGTATGTAATAGGTTTTTTATTATATTAAGGGGTGTCATTAAACTTCAGGAGCTACAATTGGAAGAAATTTTGTTGCTTTTCGGCTTACCAAACTTTTTTATTAAGTTGCTTGAAAATTTTAACATTTGATCGATATACCACGTTTAATGTTTACTTTGTTTTTAGAATTTTTTTTTCAGTTAAGTACTTTTTAAAATTTCGCTGGCATTTTATCCGCTGAACAGATGCATAAAATAATATAAAATGAAATATTACTTATTTTTAACTGTTAGAAGAATTAAAATACAGAAACAGTGATAAATATTAAGATATTACATAATTTATCATAAAATTTAGTTTTAAAAAAAGGGAATATTAGAATGATTCTAATGTGCGTATGTAATTTATAGAAACACGGAATGAAACATAGCTTTATATTGCATGCTCATTATTACTATTTGTTTTTTTAAACGTTGTTTGTTTGAATGTCTAAAGATTCTAAAACACATGGACACTTTCTCCGAAAATTTTCCCTTTTACATCCAAGAAAATATTGCGAAAAAATTATTTCCTGCTAAAGGCATTACTGACTTTACTAAATATCTTTAAATTCTCCCTCTCTAAACAGTAAATTTAATGATATGAGCCTTATTCTTTCCTAAACATTCCACACACGGAACATCTGTTAAAATCACCATCTGCTAAATTGAACACCTGCGTAATAAAAAGTATACATTTTACACCAGGAGAATGAATATTCAAGTAAAGCAAAAATAGTATGTGAAAATTGAATTTAAATTCTATAAATACCAAATTTTTTTAAAAAAGGAAAATAGAATTAATTAGATACTCTCAAAACTACATAAAATTTCCTTGTATCATTACAGAATATTTTCGCGAAACTGTGAAATCAAAATAAGCAATAGTTCTTGTTTAGAGGCAAGTTACTTGACTCGAAACGTGACTACGTGTAAACTCATTCATTCAAGCTATAGATGAGTCAAGTAAGAAAAACTATACGCGCGCGGAGTTACTTTACTTGTCCGTTTAATTGACTCGTGGAAACGAGGTGTGAGAGGTATGTCTTATAAAATGCCTTTCAATCAAAGAGTTGGGGGTTTTATCTAAGCTTAGCTCCCCTGTTTTCGCAAAGGTATCTGATATCTTGTTTTTGTAAATAAAATAACAGTTCAAAATAGTTTGATCGAACACATTCTCTATATAATAATAGCCTAAGTTATCTGTGCTTCTGTCCTCGAATTTATGAAGCGGTTCGAGCTGGAATGGATAGACATCCATATTGAATTCTTGATAAGTTATGGTTAGCAAAATTCAAAGCGCGTAAAGTTTATCTTCTCCTAAACTATCAATCCGATTCTAAAATAAATTGGTCTAAGTATGCTTCGTATCACAGCAAAAATACTGTCGTCTTAAAACATTCAAAATCCTCCCCCTTCCCTTCATTTTCTAGTATTTAATGCCATTATATCAATCCCTATTTTCCGTGCTTAAGAGCAGGCGATTAAATTTATCAATTTATCCCATAATAAATAAGTAAAAATATTTTTTTCTGGCATTGCGACTTCATTGGTTTAAATATTTCATTGAATCATTTATTTTAATTTATTTAATTAAATATCTTTTGCATTATTTTCGTATGTTTTATCATTGAACCTAGGTATTACGTAAATAGTTTTATTTTATATATGGCTTAAATAATAGATTATGTACATATGTGATAATTTTAAATTAATCATTATTTTTTGTTGCAATGAAAATCTTATTACCGGGATTAAAAACAAATTCTAGGAGTATTTCACGAACTAATATATAATTCTCACCCAAAAAACAAACCATTTTTTTACCACCCTCATGAAGCACTTTACAATTCTGGAAAAATTAAGTTTTACTGAACCCATTATATGACGAGCTATATGCTAATTACAAAGAATCCGATTCTTCCGTTGGGTTTATAATATGAGAAATAAACATGATTCTGTGCATAAGCAATTGGTTTTTTTCTATTTTTGATTCGATTCTTTTGAAAGCTCCAGCCTCGGAATATCACGGGCGCAGGAAATAGTGGGCAAAACTTAAGTAAAAACCGCGGGAGTTTCGGACTATTTTAAACAGTAGTCTATGTCTAACTTACCTGTTTAATATGTATCAGTGTTATTATTCAAAAAGCACGCTGTATTTATACGTAGTGACATTTATTTATTCATTTATAATTGTCATAAATTAGTATATTTCCTGTATAATAGTCTAAGTTGTCTGTCCTCGAATTTATGAAACCGTTGGACCTGGAAGGGATAGATACATGCATATTGGATTCTTGACGAGTTTGGGTTAGTAAAATTCAATGAGAGTGCAGTTTATCTTCTCATAAACTATAGATTTGATTCTGAAATAAGTCGGTATAAATATGATTCATATCAAAGCAAAAAATACTGTCGTCTCTTAAACGTTCGAAATCCCCCCCCCCTTTTCGAGATTTTATTGCCATTATTTCAAGCCCTATATTTCCCGGTTAAGAGCAAGAGATTAAATTTATCAATTTATCACCTAATTAGATAAAAAAAATAACATTTTTTCTACCATTATGACGCCATTCCTCCAACCATTCCATTAAATCATTTCTTATTATAAACTAGCAAGTTTGCCCGTGCTTCGCTACGGTGAACTTAATATATTACTTTCAAACAAAGATTTTTTTCGTGCATAACTCTGTAAATTCTTCACTGTTCAGTTCGAGTCATTGGCATATTTATATATTTCTATTATAAGCGTATTATAACAATATTCAGTTTTCATACTACTGTATTACTACTGTATGTTGTTTAGCATCATTAATAGATCTTGACATATTAAGTGGTAGAACAGGAAGCAGAGGTTTTGACAGCCCCAGTGCTAATTTTGTTGGTAGTAATAAATGTCCAAAATTAAGGAAATTTATGACAAATCACATGATTTTGTATAAAACACACATTCATACTGACAACCATATGAATATAAAGATAACTATGTAAAATGATAGGTTTTTATTACCCATGAGAGTCAATGAAATTTGTACATTTTATTGTCAAAATATATTGTTGATAAACATTTCACTGTAACGTAAGAATTAACAAATAAAATTTAAAATTAATTCTCATATAAAAATGCTATAATTTGAGTCACATTGAAATGAAAGTTAATTTATATCTAAATTTCCAGGTCAAATCGAATGGATATTACGCAGACGATGTTTAAATAATATAAAATAAGAAATGAATAAATGAAATATTTAAAGGAATGACGTCATAATGATAGGAAAATATCGTTAACACCTACTTATTAAATGATAAATTGAAAATCTTAATCTCCTGCTTTTAACCGAGGAAAACTGCGTTTAAAGCAGTTACTTGGGATGACGTCACATTGCTAGAAATATTGATTATTTCACTTATGATGCGATAAATTAAAAAAAAATAATCGTTTGCGTTTAACCAGGGAAAATGCTTTAAATAATGAGATGAAATGCTCGAAAAAGGGGGGAAAGAATGGATTTCGAACGTTAAAAATTTACAAAAACCTTCCCATGGATATAGTAATAATTTTCCAAATTTTCAAGGTGATTTGAAGCACGGTTTTTGAGTATTAAGTACAGACACACAGACACAAATTAATCTTTATATATATAAATTATTTAAATATTGTCTGTTTTATTTTCATTCCTGTTATCACTGCACTTAGATATTGCGTAAATAATTTTCTTTTATATTTGGCTTAAATAATAGATTATGTACGTATGTGATAAATTTAAATTAATCATAGATTATTTTTTTGTTGCAACACAATTATCAGCTGAAAAACAAACCAATTTTTTACCTGCCTCATAAGGCATTTTACAATTCTGAAAAATTAAAAATTTTGCTGATCCCATCATATGACGGACTATAAGCTAGTTACAAAGAATCTGATTCTACAGTCGGGTGTATAGTTAGAGAAATAAACATGTTTTCGGGCATAATCAATGGATGTTTTTACTATTTTCAGTTCGGTGGTTTTTTAAAACTAGCCTGGGAATACCACGGGAACAGGAAATAGTGGCCGAAATTTCGCTACTTCAGAACGGCGGGGGTTTCGATCTAATGAAAACAGCAGTCAAGTCTAACTTACCCCATTAACACATTGTATGCGGGACACGTGCTAGTACGTTTTCTGACGATTGATACTTGAGCGCGGATCACGTATAAGTACGGGTTAGTATAACAACATGGTTTGTTTTGGGGTACAAAAATGACGGTATATACAGGAAAACGAAACCAAATGTTCTTGTCTACTACATAGATTCTGGAAAACTTTAGAAAAATAAAAAATAATTTTTACATTATTACTTTTATGATTGCTCTTTCACATTTTTTATGATTTGAAAATGTTATATATACATGGTTTCCGCGCACCTTTCAAGTCAGGGAAAGTCATTGAAAATCATGGATTTAGACAATGGACTAATTTTGTCATGGAAAGTCATGATTTTTCAAGTAAAAGGAGTAAAAGTCATGGATCCGCTAAACTACCGATTAAAAAAAATGCATTGAATTGTTTAATTCTATTTTTACTTGTCATTTGGCTGAAGTTTCTGAGTTTGGTATTTATGTATTATCCTATTGACCCTATTGCCAATTAAAATTTGTTCACCAAGGAAACTCAAAGCAAGAAAGCTTAATGGGTGGGTAAATGTATATTATTCTGGTTTTTTCTTAAATTGTAGATTAAAATTTTATTAATATAATAATTATTTTTTAATAAAAATTGGCTAAGATTTTTTGTATTAATTTTGTATTAATTTTTGATATTGTATATAAATGTTATAGGGTTATATTTGTCTATTATTCATGGTCACCTGGATAATACCAAATTGGAAACATGTTGATTGAAAAATTGCTATATGATTGAACTTAGGTATGTAGATACAACAATTTATTTTTATGTATGTGAGTTTAATAACACTTATAAAGTAAGTTTATAGTTTTTATGATAAAATTCCTGTAATTTCTCTAAAATCATATTTTATTTGTATGTACATCAGAAGTTTTATTCATATATACTTTAACGAAAGCTTTTTAAAGTCATGAAAAATGATCTGCTAAATAAGGGAAATTCATGAAAAGTCATGGATTTGAAAATTTTTAATTTGGCAGATACCCTGTATATAAACATAATTCGAAAAAATTAAAAGTAGATACTACTATTTCTATTTGATTTTTCATATTCCAGATACTATTATAAATTTATCCGCTAATATATTTTTTTTCTTACAAAAATCTTACGGTTATTTATATATTTGTATTTATATATTTGTTTATACATTTCAATATAAAATACCAAAGGTTGGTTAAAAAATTAAGTAATTTTCGATCTATTGCGATTTAACTGAATAACTAAATTTATGCGCAAAACGCACGCTCCCGGTACGATTCCGATGCGAAAACTACCCACACACAATGTGTTACTATGAATCCGTTATGTTATTCAAAAAACACGTTATACTTATGCGTAGTGACATTTATTAATTTACTAGCTAATGTGCCCGTGCTTCGCTACAGAGAATTTCGTAGATTACTTTTAATTCAAGGTTTATTTTTTCATATATTAATTTGTAAATTCTACACAGAGCAGTTCTAATCTTGGGAGAATAAACATCGTTGTTTCTGTTACATGTATAATATAGCCATGTACAATTCTTATAATACGTTAAATTGCATTAGACCAGTGTTAAGCTTATATATATTACTTTTGTAAAATGACATTTTTTAAAAATTATCTGTAAATTATACACAGTATAGTAACATAGTACATAAGTCCAGTCGTGGGCGAATGAATATAGTTATTTCTATTATATGCATAATAATTATATTCTCGTGATACATTAATTTATATAGTCCGGTGTAAAGATTTAGTAAGATGTAAAAAGATTTCTCGATTAAAAGTACGATTTTTTTTTCATTTTTGGAACACTTGTCATGCTCATTAAACTACCATGGAAGTATTTGGCTTGTCGCAGTTTTATTATTCTCCCCATAATGTCTTAAGCACGATTTTTTTTTCAAATTCGTTTTTACCTTATTGTTAAAAATATTAAAAAGCATACAATTTATTCTTATAATTTGTGCTTGTAAGATCAAGAAATATCTCATATGTACATTTTGCCCGCCATTTAATATAAAAATAACGCTTATGTACTGTTCTCACGTAGATTGGGAATAATAATATATCTCTCATGCAGTAGAATGTAAATTAACCATAAGAACAATGTATTTTGTTTTCAAACATAACCCACATAGACAGTCTATGAAATGTTTTCTTTGCAGATAGAATCGCAAAACAAACCGGTAAATCCATTTTTACAGCTAACTCTTATTTTAATATTTTTCTGCGTTCGCACAAAACAAATATTTAGAAACCATAATACGGAAGTTTCTTATATGCTATCGAGGCTATTGTGTTTTAGAAATAACTACGCAATCCTTTCATGGGTCAATTTTTCACCCCATCTTGCCCACCACTTTCTCGGACATCAGAGTTAACCAGACTCTCCAGTACATCCCACAATTTGTTATTGTCCTTGTCTTTCTACTAATTTTGTTCAAAATGTTTGAAATGGTTACATTTTTACTTTTAAACATGCCACTTGTAATGTGCTAAATACATGGTTTCCGCGCACCTGGAAAGTCATGGAAAATCATGGATTTAGACAATGGATTAATTTTGCCATGGAAAGTCTTGATTTTTCAAGTAAAATGAGTAAAAGTCATGGAAAGTCATGGATCCGCTAAACTACCGATTAAAAAAAATCCATTGAATTGTTTAATTCTATTTTTACTTGTCATTAGGCTGAAGTTACTGAGTTTGGTATTTATGTATTATCTTATTGACCCTATTGCCAAGTAAAATTTGTTCACCAAGGAAACTCAAAGCAAGAAAGCTTAATGGGTGGGTAAATGTATATTATTCTGGTTTTTTCTTAAATTGTAGATTAAAATTTTATTAATATAATTATTTTTTAATAAAAATTAGTGAAGATTTTTGCACAAAATATAAGTTTATCTCTAGGGATATTGTATATAAACATTATAGGGTTATATTTGGCTATTATTCATGGTCACTTAGATAATACTAAAGTACCCTGAATTCAAAATGGAAACATTTTGATTGAAAAATTGCTATATGATTAAACTTAGGTATGTAGATACAATTTATTTTTATGTATATGAGTTTATTAACACTTATAAAGTAAGTTTATAGTATTTTTATGATAAAATTGCTGTAATTTCTCTAAAAGCATATATTTCATTTGTATGTACATCAGAAGTTTTATTCATATATACTTTAACGAAAGCTTTTTAAAGTCGTGGAAAATGATCTGCTAAATCAGGGAAAGTCGTGAAAAGTCATGGATTTGAAAAATTTTATTTTGGCAGATACCCTGTAAATATGCACTATTATAACTGCCAGTTCTAACACTGTAAAAAGTATGAAAATTACCTAAAATCCACACCATAGCTATTTTCAAAGTAGTCCAGTCCTCCGGATTTTTCGTTAATGGGATCAGTATCTCTCTGGTCTAATGAAAACAGCAGTCTAGGTCTAACTTACCCCCATTAAAACATATGGGGGACACGTACTAGTACTTTTTCTAACGATTAATACTTGAGCGCGGGTCACGTATAAGTACGGGTTAGTATAAAAACATGGTTTGTTTTTGGGTACAAAAATAACGGTATATACAGGAAAACGAAACCGAATGTTCTTGTGTACCATATAGATTCTGGTAAAACTTTAAAAAAAAAATAAAAACTAGTTTTTACATTATTACTTTTATGATTGCTTTTTTCATTTTTTTATAATGTAAAAATGTTTATATTTAACATAATTCGAAAAAATTTAAATTATATACTATTTCTATTTGATTTTTCCTGTTTACGATCCTATTATAAATTTATCTACTAAATATATCTTTTGTTTACAAAAATCTTACGGCTGGTTATATATTTCTACTTATATATGTTTATATTTCAATATAAAATACCAAAATTTGGTTAAAAATTTTTTCAAACTATTGAGATTTAACTGAATAATTAAATTTATGCGCAAAATGCTCGCTTTTGGTACAATTCCGCTGCGAAATGTACCCACACACAATGCGTTAATTTGAATCAGTGTTGTTCAAAAAAGTAGGCTATATTTATACGTAGTGACATTTATTTATAGTCATTTGTTTTTCCATCAATTAGTATAATCCCCTCTATAATAATAGCCTAAGTTATCAGACGGCCAATCCTTGAATTTATGAAGCGGTTGAACCTGGAATAGATAGATATCCATATTGGATTTTTGATGAGTTAGGGTTAGCAAAACTCAAAGCTAATAAGGATTTTCTCCTAAACTATCGATCCAGTTCTAAAATATATTGGTATAAGTATGTTTCATATGACAGCAAATACTGTCTCCTTCCATAGGTTAAAAATCCCCCCCCCTTTAAAAACGTTTAATGCCTTTATTTCAAGATCTATTTTCCCCGGTTAAGAGAAGGTGATTAAATATATCAATTTGTTACGCAATAGATAAAAATATTTTTTGTAGCATTACGACGTCATTACTTTGACTATTTCATTCAACTCCTCTTCTTAGCCCACTCTCCTATTTCTAATCATGGATCTTGTTGGTGCTTCAACCACATTTGGCGAAATTGGCGTGCTTGCAGCTTGCGTGCGTGGCGTGCTTGCAGCGTGGCGTTTGAAATCTGGCGAGGGGATCGTAACTCAACAAATTTTTTATTTCAATTTTTCAATTAAATCGACCGATCTTTGCAGAACACGTATTTTGAGTGGAGGTTGAAGAGGAGTTGTAAAATTGAAAATTTTTTTTCAAATCTCTTATTTTATCATTTTAAATTATTTAAATATCGTCTGCATTATTTTCATACTTTTTATCGCTGAAATTAGTTGCGTGAATATTTGGCTTAAATAATTATGTAAATATGTGATAATTATAAATTAATCGTAGATTATTGTTTGTTGCATCATGATTCCCAGCCAAAAACAAACCATTTATTTTTACCTGCATAGGGTACTTTACAGTTCGGGAAAATTAAAAAATATTACTGATTCCATCATATAACAGGCTATACGTTAGTTATACCGAATCTGATACTGCCATCGGATGTATAGTTTGAGAAATAAACATGATTCCGTATATAAGCAATAGATTTTTTTTTTACTATTTTTGGTTCGGTGTTTTTGAAAACTCAAGGCTGGGAATAACGCGGGTACAGGAAATAGAGGGAAAAACTTCGTTACGTCAGAACAGCTGAAGTTTCGGTCTACTGAAAACAGCGGTCTAGGTCCAACTTACCCGCTTAATATGAATCAGTGTTATTCAAAAAGCACGCTCTATTTATACTGAGTGACATTTATTCATTTGTAGTCATTTATTTTCCATCAATACGTATAATTCTTTCTATATAATAGCCTAAGTTATGTCCTCGAATTTATGAAGCCGTTGTACCTGGAATGGATAGAGGCATCCATATTGGATTTTTGATGAGTTTTGGTTAGCAAAATTCAAAGCGATAAAAGTTTATCTTCTCCTAAACTAGCGATCCTATTCTAAAGTCGGTATAAATATACTTCACATCAAAGCAAAAAATACTGCCGTCTTTTAAACGTTCGAAATACCCCCTCCCCTCCTCCTTTTCGAGATTTTAATGCCATTATTTCAAGCCCTATATTTCTTTAAGAGCAGGCGATTAAATTTATCAATTTATCAAGTAATTTAATAGGTAAAATTATTTTTTTCTAGCATTATGACGTCATTCCTTTAACCACCTCATTTAATCATTTATTTTAATTTATTTAAATATCGGCTGTATTATTTTCATACGTTTTATCATTGAACTTGGATATTACGTAAATAATTTTCTTTTATATTTGGCTTAAAAATAGGGATTTAATGCAACGTCATGAACGGCTCAATGCCCTTTCCATTGATTTTCAAGTTTACAATACCCAATAGGCAATCAATAAGTTGCCCTTCCGTTTGAAATTAAAGCCACAGTCTCCATAAGTTGAGATGTGCATTGCTGCGTGAAATCACATGATAGATTAGGTATATATGCGATAATTTTAAATTTAATCATCGAATATTTTTTCTATGAAAATACTTCTCAGTCAAAAAAACAAATATATTACCCGATTCATAGGATACTTTACAATGAGGAATTTTCAAGTTTTCTAATTTTAATTTTAAACGATAGAAGACAAACACGTCTGCAGGACAGTAGCTATTTTTCTTTCATTTGGGGGCCTAATTAGTGATTTCTAATGGGTTTCATAACTGACTCTTTAACGTCTCTCAAAAACGATACATTTCCTCCGCCCAGTTTGTGACGTCATCGTATTCGTTGACACAGAGTCCTATGCTCTTTACATGTTAAAAGGCTACTTTTAAATTTGTTTCTGTGAAAGTATCGCATATAAGATTTTGTTTATTATGTCTGGCATTAATAAATCATATTATAAATATTGTATTGTGCCACAACAACTAATTGCAATAAGATAATTTTCAGCATTTCCAAAAATCCACATAGATGTAAAATCTGGACAAATGCGATGAAAAGAGATGAGAAATTAAACCCCAAATTATCATATAAATCATCTCTATGGGTTTGTGAAGACCATTTTTCCATCATAAATGCTTGATTTTGTTTAAATATTACTAATTTAGACGGTCTCCCCTATATAAAAATACATCCATAGCTCTAAAAGGACTGATGATTAACCGGAGCTATTTAAATTTAAAAAATGCTAATTTTCGAGTATTATCACAGAGTTCAACTACAATAAATGTTTGATAAATCATATAAATATCGTTAAACATATTAATATCTAAACCATATAATTATCTAATAACTCGGGGGAGGGGAAGGTTAAT
The DNA here is from genome assembly GCA_032207245.1 of Pardosa pseudoannulata. Lineage (NCBI taxonomy): Eukaryota > Metazoa > Arthropoda > Arachnida > Araneae > Lycosidae > Pardosa > Pardosa pseudoannulata. The sequence goes on along the minus strand of CM063500.1, from coordinate 75,521,459 downwards.
ATTTTTAAGGTATTATAAATATTTTCGTCAGAGATGAATACTTAAGTGTATCAATTCACAGTGCCATTTTTCGATTAAATTGGTGACTAATTTGAAGAAAGTATATTTTTAAAATACTTAATAATACTACTTTAAAAATAACATTTAATTTCAGAAACTTTATACATTTTTAAATTTAATATTAAAGGCATAAAAATTGTATTGCTATTTAAAAGTGTTAAAGCCTTTTAAAGTTTTTAAATTTTTCATCAAATTTAAAATATCTAAGAATTGGTTTGGTTTTGGAGTGCTACGATCTACATTTTGCAATACGAGGGCTAATGAGAACTGGGCCTTTTTTCCCGGTCTCACAATACCTTCTAATTTTTATTTTAATATTACATCCATCCCTATTTATAAAAAGGGATGCTACTACAAATGTATGTGTATATGATATATGTATATTTATTTGACTTGTCTATGTCTACAAACAGTAGAGCTGTGATTAACCTGAATAAAATATTAATACATGTTAAGTAAAATTGGATAAATATATAAATGGTTTTACATACCTTTGGGTTTTAATTCCCCTTATTTCTGCCCCCATAAAATCCGGGTTTTTTCCCAAGAATGAAAACATTGACATCGTGTCAATTTTAGGAGGTTGTCCGATTGCCCTTTGGTAAATCCAGGTAGAACAGTCATTTATAACAAACTAAGATAATTCAGCTATCTAGATCGATAAAATAAACCTTCAGGTTTAAATAAATATAAATTTTGGTAGCTAGAAAATTCCAGGAATTTTCAAAGACAAAAGCGGAAAATAGTGCGTGCTTACAAGCAATAAGAAAATATTGGATAACGTGAACTATGGCGTCACAACCAATCACGGAGCGTTTTGGTGTCACGTGATTTTCTCTTAATTTTAAAATTAATTTTTAAAATGATGGACCCGGTTTTTTTACCTTTTTGAGAACATTTTTGGAATTTACGAGTCTGGAATTATCAGAAAAATACTAAGTTGTTCGAATCCCCCACATGTGCAAATTCCTCATTCTGGAAATGAGAAATTTTACTTATACCATTATATATGATGGGCTATAATTACGTTAGTATAATTATAAGCTTCTATGCATTGGTCTTGGTAATAGATTTATTAAGAATCATTACTCATAGGGTGCAACCGAACACTATTTTGCGTTTAGACGGTGAATAGCCTAGACCAAAACGTCTAATCGTATTAAGCATGCTCTATTTAATGTCAGTTATACAATAAGGCGATTTCACGTAGTAGGGTAAATTTTCAATTTATAATTCTGGCTTCAGTTTCAAACGGAAGGGCAGTTTATTTTGTGTCTATTGGCTGTTGTAAACATTAAAATGGATGGGAAAAGCTTTATAGTAGTTCTTGACGTTGAGAAAAATTGCCTTAAAGGTAATCTAAAGTAACTGTGAAACTGCCCTTTAAACATCTCAATTATTTCTTATTTTAAATTTAAATATCGTTCGTATTATTTTCATACGTTTTATCACTGAACTTAGATATTACGTAAATAATTTTCTTTCATATTTGGATTATATAATAGATTAGGTACGTGTGATAATTTTAAATTTAATCATAGATTTTTTGCTGCATTGAAAATTTTATCATTGGTATTAGTATATTCTAACAACCTCCAGGGTGTAGTGAAAATGATAGTTTCATTACTTTACTTCCATTAATTACTGAGGCAAAAAAATGGGAAGAACTTAACGATAATTTCGACGTAGCTAAGAAAACATTAGAATCATCTTTCTAAATGAATTCAATTTGATTCTAAACTGCATTTATAGTATTGCGAGACTTTAGAGGAGTATGAAGTAAAGATATGGTTGAGCGTGTATCAGGTAATTCTCATCTAAAAAAAGAAATATTTTTACCGACATTATAGAGTACTTTACAATTTTGAAAAATTAAAAACATTACTGATCCCTTCATATGACAAGGCTATAATGCTAGTAATTTACATATTACAATATCGAAAATAATATATATAACTTCTATGGAATTTTTGACTTTCTTACCAGTCTAGGTTTCTGATACAGTTAAACTGCACTTTGGGCAGTTTTATATTTAAATTTAGTTTTAATTTTTTTCTGAATGATATAAAGAAAACACCCTGTCTTGTTCCCAGTCATGTTTTCCATACCGCCATTACACTGCAATCGAAACAATTATAGCAAGTTTTTTTTTACTAACATAATATTTTTAGATCCAGGAGCAAAGAAACATGATACACGTTCGACAAAGCATGATGGATTCTTTGAAGAGTCCCATGTGTTAATTTGAGTAGATAAATTTCTTCTGGATACACGAAACGTTGATTTTTTTTTAATTTCCTTTATAACCTAGAAAGGAATTTCCAGATGTCACAAACTGGGTTAGATTGTGAATGTGAATATGGTACGTGACGGATGTTAATTCCAGATCTGTTCCATTAACACTAATTGCCCGAGATTTCTTGTATACCTATATTGCCCAAAAACAGTCAAAATGACTGCATTGTGAAAAAATAACAAATATGTAAAGAAATAAGTTTAAAATTAATTTTTAATATTATATAATAAAGGAGGGCCGAAGTAACTACAATTATTCATAAACCCATTTATGTTATAGAAAGTCACCAAATTCTAAGAAATTGTGTCATATTTCATAATTGTTTTACTAATTGAAATTAAAAAACAGTCAAAATGACTGCCTTGGACAATGTAGTGTTAAAGTCTTTGTAGTGCATATTTGATCTCTATTTTCTCCTACGATAGCTGGACGATGGCCGAATGGTAGAGAGCTGATATCGGTATTGGAGTTTCCGCATTCGAATACCGCTTCTAGTAAGGATGTTCGTATCAGTTTAGAATCTGCTTTAACTCTTAAATTTCGGCTGACCCTTGGTTTGAGCTTGGACTAGGAAATGGCAGCATTTCCCGCATTCTCGTGAGAGGTAAATGTTTTGTCCCATTGTAACCCTCCGGGAGAACTGCTATCAGCTTAATTTTTTGAGTCAAAATTGTTCATTATTTTTTCAATCTCAATTTGACAAAGACCCTTAAATCTTAGTGGCATGAGATTAAATATAATGCTATACGACGATGAAAGAAACTTAGACTTACTTCTAAACGGGTGTGGATTACAAGAAATAATGAATACAATGTAAACAACTGCTGAACATCACCAAAATAGCACCAGTAGGTCTAAAGTTACCACACAAAATTCTATTATTTCTTCCTGGTATCGTGCCGAACGATGACCGATTGGTTAGGGTGCTGGCCATCAGTACCAGAGTTCGTGGGTTCGAATCCCACAGTGGCATGGATGGTCATAGCCATTCGAAATCGGCTATAAGCAGTAGGTCCCGGTCTCATTAGCCTTCGTGTTGCAAAAAGTAGACCGTAGCACACCAAACCAAACCTTCCTGGTATCGATGCACTCAGCAAAACTTTAACAATAGGGAAGGACTGGCCAAATGACAAGTGATTAATAACTCCATCTCAGCGAAAGGGGGAAAATATCTATGGTACTACTGTTGAACCATAGCCAAGGTTTGGGTCTCTAAATATTCGTGGTACAACTGTTGCACCCGCTGAAATCTAAACGTTAAGCCGCCCTGGTACTGATTAGGAAGGCCAGAAGCCACCTGGTTGACTGGCTCACCGCAAACCAAGGCACCATCGTACGGTTATGAAGATCTTAACCTAAAACCACACCGCAAGGGACAAATTATCCATTTCACTAATCGCCATAACTGCCTTTTACAGCTATTGCTTTCCTCACAAATACCTGCTCTCATGTTAGAAAGTTCCATGTAGTACACCGGGACAACTGGACTTTTAACCTGAGCAGGACTCCTGCGAAGTTGCTTCCGGAAAAGTGCATTGATTATACTTATTTGTCTAGATTGTTTACATATTTTTGTTTAAATTATATGGGTGGAATGCTCACTTGGCTCCTGCGTAACGCATTGTTGGCGAACGGTGAGACCGAACCACCAGTTCAACACTACACCCGACTTCGGGTGGTTGGTTAAAGTAGTATTCGGCTTAATGCAGTAGCTCCCGGTTTTACTGGCCACCGTGTTGTAAGACGTAGACCGTAGCCCAGGTAGTATACCCAGATGGTTGGTCTCATGTCCGAGTTTTCGGAAGCACAAAAGAATTTAATTTGTTGCCTTTATCGTTGATGTATTTACTGTTGTACCTATGGGACAGATGAAGTTAATCTAAATAACAGATAATTCAGTCTTAAATCATTTCTTCACATTTTCTATATTTGAGTGTATCCCCAAACTTTTGCTACTTCACTAATATATACATATTTATATATAAAATTCTTCTGTCCGCGTGTTTCTAATAGAAATCATCCTAAACGGCTGGACTGATTTTAGTGACATTTTGTGTATGAAATTAATTTGATTCGACAATGGTTTAGTTTCACAATTTGATAGGACAGAAAGTTATTTTTATTAAAACTTCAGAATTGCGGACTTGTTGAGATTACTATAATCCCCATTGAAACTGTACTCTGACATTGTATCTATAGAACAGTGGTCAGTGCAACGGGCTTCAGTGCGAGAAGTTCAAAGATCGAGTGCTAATGTGAGCAAGAAGGAAGAGGTGAACGTTCAAGATCTTTACTACTTTGACACTTGCGTCTATAGCCTTTAAAGCTAAGTTCACTGTGTGACATGAGCGGAACGATGGCCGATTGATTAGTGTGCTGGCCTTCGGTACCGGAGTTCGTGAGTTTGCATCCCACTGTGGCTTGGATATTCGTAACAGTTCGGAATTGACTTTAAACTGTAGGTCCCGGTCTCATTAGCCCGCGTGTTGCAAAAAGTAGACCGTAGCACTCCAAACCAAACCACTATGTGACATGACGGCAAGAGCCGTCCAAAACAAAACGGTCGTTTTTAGACAATATTGTTATATCCACACAAATGTGCATTTACCGACGTACAAATAGAAGCCTAATGTCATGATTTGGAAACAAATTTTCAGGTTGTATTTTGTTTTCCCCTGTTACACGACTTGTTTCAGAATGTACGTGGTTGTGAAGGGAGTAGTGCGATCTTGTTTTCTCTTGAATTTATTTTTATCGTTTATTTATTATGAACTAACATTTCGTGTACAACTCTCGAAAGTACTTTGATGCACATATAAAATTGCTTATTTCAGTCAATAATCCTGTCATTTATATTTTTAAATTTTTGATGTTATAACCGCCATCGTCCAATTACTTAGTGTCTAGTCAGCTGGAGCCATGACAGTTATCGCTGCAACCTAATTGAAGGTGTTGAATTAATCAAAATTAAGTTTATTTAAGCATAGAGAGTAAAACTATACTTTTATTATTCTAAAAATTACAAAAACATATGTTAATTTTCGAACTTCACGTGTTCCTAATATCCGCCAATGTGTTAATGTCTGATTGTGTAGATAAATGTCCTTCAGTGTTGTACAGTATTTGTGCTGCTTTTAAACATTTGAAGCCTTTGTGAACATATTTAGTGACTGGAGTTTCCAGGAATTAAGCACCACAAGGCTACTCTTGTATTGATATTGCCTTCATAAAATATGCTACAATACAGTTTCTGTTAACACAAATTTTCAAAAACAAATAAAAAATTAATAAATTTTTAAATTTGATAAAGGATAAATTAAAATTCTGGGTTTATAAAAGAAACCCATGAAATTGTATTTTTTTTTAAAGTACAGTCAACTTAAGGCAGTTGTGGAATGAGACTAACAGAATGATTCTTCAGCAAACTAGAATAAACTTAAAAAATATTCTTGCAGTTGACAAGATTGTATGTTAGGCACAAATTTGTTAGATTCCTTCTCAAACCCAATCCGAACGATGTCCGAATGCTGTAGAGTTGCAATGGTTGGAGTTGGCGGGTTCGAATCCCGCTGGTGGGATTGAAGTTCGTGGCATTTCAGAATGGTCTTTAAGCAGTAGGTCCCGGTCTCATTAACCATCGTGTATAAAAACAATAGAACGTTGAACTCCATAGTAGATAAGTTTCATATCTCCTCGATTGGTGATACCCAGTGAATTTCTTTTCTGCAGTAGCAAATCATTTACAGCACTAAAGCCACATTTCACTCAGTATGAGGATTGAAATGGTAATAAGTTTGCTTCCAAAGTAAGTTCAGTTTTACGTACCTATCTGGTGTGATTGAGTATATACACTGCAGACTTTTTTATAACTTTATTAAATTGATACGGTTTTACCTTGTTCTGTTATTAGGTTAGGGCTCTTTTATCAGTTAGGTCTTGTTTTTATGAAAACACCTTGTGCTTGGCTCTTATGTCCTAAATAGGACCTTGAGCCGTAAAATTCCAACCAACCAAAGTTCAGTTTGAGTATTAAATATCAGTCCATTCTGAAGCCATTTTGTCGCTCCCCAAATGCTCACTTAAAAAAATATATGCGCCATAAATAAGGAGCACGCTCTACGTTAAGAAGCATTGAATTAGTTGAAGTCCAGGGTTAGCGAAATTAGTTGATGGTTTTAGAATTTTCTACTGGCTAATACATATGATAGAAGTATATTTATAAATTCTTATATTTGAGCATTCTTCAACTAGTTATGGTTAGTTTAATCTTGGCATCTATACTTACGCAACTCGTAAAACTTAAAAAACTATTAGCAGTAGGATTATCACGTTTAATTATGCACCTCTATTTTAATTGTAATCTGAACTCTACATAACGAAATATTTCATTATAAGGTATCTAAACCTTGGGGAGAATAGATTAGAAACGATTAGGAGTAAAGTGTTCAAATTTTGTACCAGAAAATTTTATAATAACATAAAACAAGGTGGAGTGAGAGAAGTTAAGGAGGGTAAGAAACTGAAAGGGAGTGGTGGGTTGATTGAAATCTAGGTTTGAGGAACCATTCTTAATGCTGGAAATGAGTCAAATGGGCGAATAAAATTTTATACCAATATAGGCCTTTTAAATATAGGTAAGTAAATTGAAGATTAAGCATGATTAGAAACTAAACACTGGCGATTCCGCGTAAGATGGACCACCTTACCGGAACATATGCTTCGAACACCAGGGCCCTTGGTCTCAGAAACAGATTTGCACCATAGGCCCTAGATACCTAGGGGTTGTTGCTCCGAGGAGTTTAGTTTTACGACATAATAAGCTGATGTTTTCAGTCTGAAATTTATTATGATTGGTGAATTAAGTTGATCGGTACTTTAAAAGCGATAAGAAGTAATATAAAAATATCTACTAAGTGCACGTGGTGATGAATAGCAGTTATTATTAAGAAGTAACAATAGGAGTGGGGCATGTTGTTAACCCATTAATACCCAGCATACCTTTTTGATACGGCTAAAAGGGTATGCGGTATGTTCAAATTTTAAGTTTTTTCGGAACGCGGTCTATTTTTTGCAAGGGTAGAGGGCAGTCCTATAAGTAGTTTACCGGCGTTTTGAATATCTGTTTAAAAATTTGCAGTTTCCATTAAAAATTCTTGAAGTTTGCTCACAAATTAATTCTTGCGGCAGGAACATCGACTAAAATTAGAAATAATCTATAATAAAGATTCACTTAAATTACTGTGTTTGCATGTGGCTCCAAAAGAAGACTTATCCCAAATTTTATTTTTTTATAAATTGTATGTTATTTTTAATTTAAAATATTAGAATATACTTATATTACAGTAGTATATGTAGGTTTATGCCTTAACACATTGTGTGCGGGTAAGTTTAGCAGAAAAACTGAACCGGGAGCAGGCGTTTTACTCGTAAATCTAGATATTCAGTCAATAGATCGAATATTAATTTTGTAACTTTTCGTATCTTATATAGAAATATATAAACCAATATATAGAACTGTATAAATAACAACCATAAGATTCTTGTAAACAAATTTATTCTTTGGTGAATAAATTTTATAGTATCGTAAATGCGAAAAATTAAATAGAAATATTAGTATATACTCTTAACTTTTTCGAATTATGTTATATATATAAACATGTTTACATTATATAAAAATGAAGAGCAATCATAAAAGAAATAATGTAAAAACTAGTTTTTATTTGTCTAAATTTTTCCAGAACCTATGTAGTAGACCTATGTAGAAAATTCGGATTCGTTTTCCTATATATACAATTATTTTTGTACCCACAAACAAACCATGTTGTAACACTAACCCGTACTAGTACGCGACCCGCTCTCAACCATCAATCGTCAGAAAACGTACTAGTACGTGTCCCGCATACAATGTGTTAAATTTTTAGACTATTGATAGCAGTAAAAAACTAGATGATCGGAAAAAGCCCGTTAAGGCATAGAAACCTTAAGTGACACAAATAATATAATCTAGTTAGCATAGAACAAGGAATTTCTGAATGCATATTTTTTTATATGCTGAGAATTGAATTGGAATAGTTATTGTTACAATGTAAGTATAGTTTACTACACATAATCATAAAATTGTGCTACTTATAGCTCTAACTCAAATTATGTGCTTGGCCTAAGTAATGATTAACAGTTTATTCTGATAACTTAACATTTTACTACTTATATTCATTATTTACGATTTCATACTTACAAAATCAGGATAGTACTAAGGCAGGAGCCTTTAACGATTAAATTATTTAGCAGCATTTGACGATTAATTTATCTAGGCAGAAAATGACTTGACTAAAGTCGTATTACTTACAAGGACGAAATTGAGCGAAACGGGGCCACATATTTACGGGCAACGAGGGACGGCTTCGGCATCAGTTGAGGCATCAATCGTGGAGACTTTGAACAGGCGTCACCTCCGTTCTAGACAGGAACAGCAGCCAGGTCGTCACCGTCATGAATTAAGTAGAAAAAAGTTATATTAAATTTTTGTCATTACATCAGAAATTTATATAACATTTTTAATATTTTTGAAAAAATTAAACCATTGAGACCCAATTAAAGCCCAGCGTCTCTTTTATAGGAACAGTAAAAATAATGTATTGGTTTTTTGTGTTAAAATTTACATTTAGCATCATTGGAGAGGAAAATACATTTTAAGCATAAATTAACAAATTTATTTGCTACTTAACATTTTTTCTTCGATAAGTTTTCTAATTTATTGTGCCGAACGCTGACCGAATTGTAGAGCGCTGTTCTTCTGAACCGGAGTTCGCAGGTTCGAATCCCGCTGCTGGCATGGATGTTTGTAGCCGTTTGGAATCGGTATTAAATTGTAGGTCCCGGTCTCATTAGCCCTCGTGTGCAAAACAGTAGGCCGTGGTGCTCCAAACCAAATCTAATTTATTGTTAACCCTAAAGATAAATTTACTTTTCTCCTGACACTGGGACTGAAATCGCGGCTAATAGATAAATCTGTTATAAAACTTCACTTTAAAGTACTTACTTTATATGCGATACAAAACAAATCTGTTACTACGAAGATTCTTTCTATATATAAAGTGTGTTTAAAATCAATAGCTGATCATTGATGACGAAATACGTCGTTTTCAAAGTTCTTTAAATGTAACATTTGGAGTGTAATTTGCTTTCTATTGTCATGTAGTCCTCGTTTATATTTGAGTATTAACCTGTGATCAAATGTATAGTGGTGATTTTATTTTGATTGCGTTGTGTACAAGTATTTTTGTACTAAATTTAACTACAGGTTCTGAGAAACTAGACATAAATATGAAGATAAACTAAAAACGAAATTAACAGCACCCGAAACTAGCTTAATATAAAAAAGTAAATTTATTATAATATATATACATCTACGTACATACAAAACTGATGCTAATTTTCATAAAATAAGCTTTGTCAACATCTTCTAAATTATTTCTGACAATTTAATACTTAAGTAATTTTGTAAATAGAGAGAGGACCTAATCTCAATTTCAAAATGTATGTAAAAGGGGGTACCTTTGGGGAGTGAAAATAGTGTTCCCGGAACACTGCTGGTTGATGAGTATCTATGTATCTTTTGCCCGTCTGGTCCGGGGTTTCTTCCTGAGTGTTTGGGGTGCGGAAGTTCTATTTGATGTAGGAACACTTCCCGTCGGACTTGGCTGGACTCTCAAACTCATTCCGTCGGACTTCTCTCCTCGCCTGGACTGTCGAACACCTTCTGTCGGACTCTCCTCTAGTCTCGACTATCGAACACCTTCTTTGGGACCTCCGAACATCATCTCAATTTTTAGATTTTTTTTATATTTATTTAACCTTGTCCCCTCTTCTTTCTTATCGTCCAATCTGGATAGTTGTAAGAATCTCATAGGTCTGCTTAAACCCCGCCTTGAGACCGCCAAAGTGAAAAACCTTATCCCTTCTAATAGGGCACGGCCCCTTAGGGACTCATAAATACTACACATACATTCTTATTTAATGTCAAGTACGGAGACGGGATTCTAATCTGGGACTGGGATCAGAACCCCGTCCGAGACTACCGTACAAGTCAATATCCGTAAAAAATAAATTTATGGTTCTTCTGACGTTTTACAAAGATGTGATGAGGTCAGATTTAGATCCCGAGCATTTTACTTCTTGTATGAGTGAATCAATTATATTACTGATCTAAATTGCCTCATCACTTCTATGAGCATTTAGGACCCTCCCGCAGATGTATCGCAGGGTCTTTCATTAATTCCCCATTGAAACACCTTCAAGTTACAAGTGGCCACAGGTCCTGATCTTTTGGCCTTACGTGAACACCATGAACTGCATCCGTAATGCACCGTTCATCAACTTGTCTGATTAATCCTTTCAGAACCAGTGTACTGTGAATGAAACGTAGTCACACGACTGAACGCTCTGAAACGGAGAGCTGCTATTGGCCCGCGTATTTTAAGGAGTTAAGCCTAGATTTATAAAAAAAAAACTCATATGAAGTCAGCAATTTAAAATGACTGCAATTTTACAAATTGTGTATATAAGATGCTATTACTTAATATCTATTAACATAAATATTTCATTAATAGAAATGAATGACATATGCAAAATACTAGAATTGCAACTATGCAAAAGAAAGCAAATACTATACATTCAAAAATATAATTACAAAAACTATATTTTAAAAAGAAAATTGAGTAATAATCCGTCTATAACAAAATTCGAAATAAAAATTGCTACAGTGTCGCAACTGAAATTCTGTGTAGCCGACTAAGTACGCCGTGCCTTGCACTCCCTCTTTTCTCACCTGGCTGTGAATTATAAAGTCGACAGCCACTGACACATGCATGTCTGCACACCTAAATCCTATGCCACTCGTGTAATGCATAGTCAATTTAAAATAACACAATATAAAAATGTTGACAGTTAGTGATAACACAATATAAAATATTTACCATAAGTAGACACCAATGAACCGAAAATCTGGAAAAAAAACCATTATTTTAGTGGGAGAAAAAAACTTGAACCAAAAAAATATCGGTTTATTTCGGTTCGACTTATTTTCAGTCATTTTATTACTGTAACCAACTAATAACTTAAAACGGTCTGCTTTTTGTCTAAGAATTATCCTACATCAAACAATAATTGAGGATTAAATTTAAAATTATCACGTATGTACCTAATCTATTATTTAAGTCAAATATAAAAGAAAATTATTTACGTAATATCTAAGTTCAGTTATAAAACGTATGAAAATAATTCAGACGATATTTAATAATTCAGACGTCATAATGCTAGAAAAAAATGTTATTTTTTACCTATTATGTGACAAATTGATAAATTTAATCGCCTGCTCTTAACCGGGGATAATAGAGCTCAGAATAATGGCAGTAAACGTTCGAAGAGGGGGGAAGAGGGGGTTTCGATCGTTTTAAAGATGAAAGTATTTTACGCTGTTATATGAACTATATTTATACCAATTTATTTTAGAATTTGATAAATAGTTTACGAGAAGATAATCTTTACTCGGTTTGAATTTCACTAACCCCAACTCATTAAGAATCCAATATAAATGCTTCCATCCATTCCAGGTCCAACCGCTTTATAAATTCGAGCACAGACGAACAGATGCCGAACTATGGCCGAATGGTAGAGCGCTGCTCTTCGGAACCGGAGTTAGTCGGTACGAATCCCGCTGCTGGCATGGGTGTTTGTTGCCGTTCGGAATCGGCGTTAAACTGTAGGTCCCGGTCTCATTAGCCCTCGTGTGCAAAACTGTAGACCGTAGCGCTCCGGATTGATGTTCGTGACATTTCAGAATGGTCTCTAAGTAGTAGGTCCCGGTCTCATTAGCCATCGTGTATAAAAACAATAGACCGTACCGCTCCATAGTAGATCCAGTTTCATATCTCCTCGATTTGTGATATCCAGTGAATATATTTTCTGCAGTAGCCAAATCATTTACAGCACTAGAGCCACATTTCACTAAATATGAGGATTGAAATTGTAATAATTTTGCTTCCAAAGTTGAGTTTGAGTATTAAATTTCAGTTCATTCTGAAGCCATTTTGCCACTCCTCAAATGCTCACTTAAAAAAATATATGCGCCATAAATATTGAGCACGCTCTACGTTAAGAAGCATTGAACTGGTTGAAGTCGAGGATTAGTTGATGGTTTTAGAATTTTCTGCTGGCTAATAGATATGATAGAAGTCTATAAGTTCCTAAATTATTTGATCATCCTTGAACTAGTTATGGCTAGTTTAATCTGGGCATCTATACTTACGTATCTCGTAAAACTGAAACTATTATCTGTAGGATTATCACGTTTAATTATGCAGCTCTGTTTTTATTGTAATCTGAACTCTACATAACGAACTATTTCATTATAAGGTATGTAAACCTTGGGGAGAATAGATTAGGAACGATTAGGAGTAAAGGGTTGAAATTTTGTACCAGAAAATTTTATAACATAAAAACAAGGTGGAGTGAGAGAAGTTAAGGAGGGTAAGAAAATGAAAGGGAGTGGTGGGTTGATTGAAATCTAGGTTTGAGGAACCATTCTTAATGCTGGAAATGAAGTCAAACTATTTCAATTAACTTTTTTTTCAAGGTTTTTTTTTCCTTGTACAATGTTAATAAATAAAATGTGGAAACATTGTATTTACGATTGTTAAAACACTTAATTCTCCGCTTCCTCTTTTGAATATAATCTGTGGAAATTGAATGTATTGAGAAATTGATTTGGATGACTTGTTACGACTTTCATTCACTATTTGTATAAAATAATTCTATATAAGGCAAAATAGCTTGTTATGGAGGGACACAATGGTCGGGTTACACATTTATGAACTACACAAACCTATCTTATGATTTAGAATACTTTGTGACTTTCTTCTTTCCTTTCGCCAAATGATGGCCCAATAGATAGGGCGCTAAATTGGAAATGAGAAAAAAAAAATTATTAAATTGCCAAGAGAAAGAGTAGTGGATATTTTTTTATTGAAATTTGTGAAACTTTTTTGTGAAACTTTTTGTGAAACTTTTATTTTTTCCCTAAACAATTCTACTGATCTAGAATCGGACATCTCTGACAAATTGAGCCCATTGAATATTATTACTATCTAGTGCCAATACGAACTTTCATTCGTTTCATGAAATTGACGAGAACAGATAATCTTCGTATCGTCATTTGTCGTTTAAAATTCCACTACTGGTAGGGATGATCGTAGCCATTTTGAATTGTCTTTAAACCCTTTGGGTGCCGCATTAGCCCACGATATCCGAAACTTCGGAATAGTCTGATCCACTAGAGAAAATCACTCCCCCCCCTCTATAGAACCATGGACTGCTGAGCTCTGCAAGTTATTCTAATAACAGTGTATAGAGGACTATACTGGGATCAACTGGGAATAACTCCGTAGTTTTCCTGTTCCTTCCTTAAACACAACAAGAAAATGTTGTGTGCGGTCTAACGTGATATTGTAAAACGAATGCTTTTCGTTCTTCCTATAACCCTTTACAGGACGGTGGTTTCGTAGCGAAACCACCTGTCAAACATCTTTCTTTTAAACTTTACTTTTTGGATTACTTTACTTTATCTTTGTATAATTATTTACAGCTCCAATCTCATACATTTGTGATGCATGAAGCCAATAATGTAGAATCAAGAGCTTCTGCAATTAAAAAAAAAATTTTTAGAGACACGGATGATTTTTCGATTTTTTTTTAATGTTTTTGACTTTTTGAATTTACAACAGATGATAGCTCTACATTTTATTTATTTTTCTTTTGAAATATATGTATTTAAACTTGCTGTACCTCAGAAGTCAGTAATTCAATTTATCCTTCTTATGACCCCAAATAAAAGTATCTATACAAACAACACTTATAAATTGTTAAGCTATTTATTTATTATATCATTTTAAGGATTCTTATTTATTGTTCTTCTAGTATAGTTAAACTTTTAAAAAGTATAATGTTCAAGCTGTGCAAGGGGAGGGGTTAGTTAGTTAAACAACTCCTCAAAACCTCTTTGCCTAACGATGGCCGATTAGTTAGGGTGCTCGCCTTCGGGACCGGAGTTCGTGGGTTCGAATCAGACTGGGGCATGGATGTTAGTAGCCATTCGGAATCGGCTTTAAGCTGTAGGTCTCATTAGACTTCGTGTTGCAAAAGAGTAGATCGTAGCACTCCAAACCAAACCAAACCCCTAGGTATCCTCTAAGGCAAACCCTCCTAAGGAATGTAAAGAAACTTATCATATATTTTACATTAACAAGGTTCATATATAACATTTATAAACTAATTGAACTAAATCCCAATGAATTTATTTTGGTGACCTTTAAAGAGTTAAACAGTAATTTAATACCAGTATTCGAGATGAGCGTATGTTTTTTTTCATTTCTAATTGTAATGCCTTGTAACACTGATGGTCAAAGGGGTGTGACCATCCAACCAAGAATGACTGTGAAGAATATGTCAGTGGGTAGTTGCCTATCAAGAAACTGGGTGCAAATTATTTTCCTAGAGTGATGGGTGAACAAAACGTTGATATGAAGCAAATAAAACTTCAACAATCAAGTTGGTTATCAGAGGACGGGATCAGTAAAGTTTTTAATTTTTTAGAATTGTAATGTACCCTCTGAGGCAGGTAAAAAAATGGTTTCTTTATATGCTGAGAATTATCTGGTACAGGCTTAATCATGTGTTCACTTTCATACCCCTCTAAAGTCTCCTAATTCTGTGAATGCAGTTTAAAATCACGTTGAGGGAAGTATAATTCAAAGTTTGCTTAGCTAAGTAGAATTTATCGTTCAGTTCTTCCCAGTTTTTCTTTTGTCAGAGTAATAATGGAAGTAAAGGAATGAAAGTATCATTTCCACTACACCTGGAGGTAAATAGAATTTGTTGTTAATACCGGTGATAAAATTTTCATTGCAATATAATTAAATTTTAAATTATCACATATGTATTTAATTTAAATATAAAGAGTTATTTATGTAATATCTAAGTTCAGTGATAAAACGTATCAAAATAATGCAGACGATGTTTAATTAATTTAAAATAAGAAATGATTAAATGAGATGGTTAAAGAAATGTCATATGTTAGAAAAAAATGGTATTTTTTTTCAGGGGTGACCGTTTTAAAGATGTTAGTATTTTCTCTGTGCTATGAAGCATATTTATACAAATTTATTTTAGAATTGGATCCATAGTACATGATAAACGTTATTTTTTTTAAATTTGCTAACCCTAACTCATCAAGAATCCAATATGGATGCCTCTATCCATTCCTGGTCCAACCGCTTCATACATTCATGGACAGACGGACATATAACTTAAGCTATTATTATGTAAGTGATACATAAATATTTTTACTCAAAGCTTGAGAGAAGGCAATAGTTTACGTTAATCTGTATGGAAAGTACTCAAACGAAACATCTGGCTTTCCGAAGAAAAAGCGCAGTGATCGTTTGGTAGAATGCTAAGTCTTTTTTCTCCCCCATGCAGTTATCAAATGAGAAATTTTGGCGGTATTCAATGTTTCAATCAAGAAAAAGAAAAATATTTGTAAAATAATTAACTGTTAGGAACATGTTTTGAAACTGAGTAAAACTCTAATTCCATACGTATATTCGAAAATGAAATTAAAATCGATACAAAAAGCTATGAATTTATTAAATATTAAGCCGAATTTTAAATTTGTAACCTCTAAAAATTTTTATGTATATATAACACTGGGAGAAATTAAATTCTGGACATCTATACGATTCATGATTGTACCGAGTAGAATTACGAAAGTGCACAGGAGAATTGAAAAATCTGCTACGTAAAAATGTTTTAAAATCTACCTTTCGAAATAGTTTCTTAACCCCTTCCGGTATGATTTAATAATGAAAAACTGTGCATGAAATAACCATTTAATTTTTATTTAAAAAACTTGTATCATTTTACAATTCTTACATATTCTTAATTAAAATCCACTTTTTACATAGTGTTAAATAATATCAGAAACAGTAAAATTAAGAAAATATCAAAGCAAAACATTAATAAGGTATACAGATAATAGTCTTCAAGCTAGTGGTACTTTTCAAAACAAAGTGCAAAGGAATTCTTAATTGTTTACACCGCCAAGTAGTCTCACTTTTAATTTGATTCTTGTAACACACACGGCATTTCTTAGTAGGTTTTCTTTTATTCTGACTCATTAATTTGCCAATGACTTGTACCAAGTAAACAATATGCAATAGTGACTTGTGATTTTCACAAGTGATAAAAGTGTTGCCAAATTCAGTACACTAGAAATTTTAAACTAAATTATCATATTTAACAGTAACTCGTCATTGTGCGGTATGGAATGAAAAACTAATGACGAGCTAGACTCGTCATTTTACCGGAAGGGGTTTAAAAACAGAAAAATCGTTTGTTATATCTCCAAGCGGTTGCGATGTCTTTTTAAGGTCGTCAGTCACACCCTAATCATTTTGCATACGGCTTCGCATGAGTTTCTTGGAGTGCAAAAGACTTGGTGATAAATAGTCAGAGCCATGGATTTTTCAGATTTAACAAAGGTTGATTTATTTAAGAAAAAGAAACATTTAAAGAAAAATATCAACTGTATAAAGATTCAACCTTTCATCCAAAGTGGAGATTACTCTAGATCAATCGACTCTCTCAGAGTTCAGCCGGGAGTGGCTCCCGCTTCTTTCTTTCCCAAACAGGAAATGTCGGTTTTACTGGAGATCGACCCCTCTCCTTTTCAACCCTCGTCCTTGGGGTAGCTGACATACTCTTGGCGCTTGGCCGACTCGGTCAACCAAAGCATCCTTGCCTCTTTCGGTGCGTTGCTAAACTACCCGCTTGATACCTCCAACAATCCGTGTGTCAAGACCATTACTGGCACAATATTGTTTCCAATTGTTTGATGTCTTGCTATGATCCGAAGTCCGTTTTAACAAATGTTCATCTTGACCACCAACATAGACGGACGTGACTCTTACATAGTTATTTCCCGCAAGCGATACATTTTGCTTGTTTACCCTCCGAATAGACAACCTAACTCCGAATAACTCTAAATAGAACATTGTTTACTCTCAAGATATGCGTGAAATATATTTTTCTTGTATATAAAAAAATGTAGGACCGCTAAATTATCGGTATACACTTTAAAGTTCGTGATTTTATTACAATTACTTCTCAAACTAATAGCTGAGAAATTTATGAAGGTCTAAAGGCAAACTAATTTGCGGTTGCCATTTCGGCGAGCGTTGTTAAGATATTCACTTTAAAGATTGAATATATTTGACCTCTCAAGGTTGTAAAATTTCCTTTAAGTCCCACAAGAATGTAAAATTACACATTATCTTTCTATTGTCATCAAGAACGTCCATGGTGCAAAATTTGAGTGAGATCGAAAGGAATTGTGGATACACTTGAAGGATGAACTCTGTATTATATACATTATAGCACCTAGGGGTAAAGAGCAATGTAAAAATCAGTGCTTTATTCCGTAGTATAAAACTAACTTTTGTTTATTCTTATAAAAGGATAGATCAAGGAAGTTTTTGTAACTTAATTTAATTTTTTTTCTCTTTTACAGGCTTTCTCTTTTTCTTGGAAGAGCAAAGTGGAAAATTTTTTTCTTTATGTCAAACATCGACTATATACTATTGGAGCTTCTAACAGAGAAATAAATTTGATACGTATAAAATAAACATTTTCATCGATAGTCTTATTAAGAGACAGATTAAGACAAATATGAGAAAGAGGGCGATTTATATGGCTAAGACCATATAATTGGCAGTCCAAAACTGATACTATCTGATGATGAATATTATTATAAACAAATATGAACCAAGTAGTATCTTAAAATCTCATCATTTGACAAGTTCTGTATGAGACGACAGACGAACAATGAGCTCCAGACTGTCACCACTAAAAATATTTTTGTGATAAGTCAGTACACATTTATACAAGAAGGCAAATCCTTTGTCAGAGTTAAGTAATGCATGCTAACTTAAGTAAAGCCATAACAGAAAGACTAAAGTCAGATCTGTTTTGCAGCTAAAAGGGAGCTGCAATATCATTGCGGATGATTCGGCGGCTGAAAATTTAGACTAAGAGACGAAACAGAAAATCGGTCTCATAATATCACGCACTTAGCAATTTCACATACAAATAAACACGTATTAAGGTCGGACACGTAACTGCCTCCAAAGGTGGAAAAGTGCAAACCTAAATTAAGATAGAAAGTTAAAGAAAACGACAAACAAAAATTGATAAATAATTTTTAGTTCTTTGGAACATTCGTGTAAGAATTTTTTCTTGAGCTCATACATAACTTTGATTTGATTAAAAAGGAATTTTGTTCAATGTCCTTCCTGTTTCTTCGAAGAGAAATTCCTTTCTCAACAAGTTTTCTGATCTTCGTAATTTTCGATTCTCCTAATTATAGTACTTTACCTGCCTTCAATAGGAATCTTGTTGGTCACTTTATTTTCAGTTCTATGTTTTCTGTTGCTTTTAGACTTTTGTTCCCCTCTAAGTTAATTTGTTCTGATTGAACGGTCTGTTAAAATGATCTTTTTATTGCTAATTAAACATTATATTAGACTATCTTTTAAACACCGATTGTTAATTTCTAAACGTAATCTCAATAGTTCTTCTAAAATGCACATCAATAATTTACATTCTGACTCAAATTTAGCTGTTACCAATACTAGTAAAGTCAGTAAGGCTCAGATCGACATATCGTTTGATCCCGAAAAATCCCCAAAATGTGTTAACACTCCTTATTGAGGTTGAAATCTTACTGACTGCAGCTTTAATGAAGTTAAGTTTTAAAAAAAAATCTGCCATCCCACTTTCATTTATTGTCTCTCACAATGATTGGTATTTGACTACTTTTGTCTGTTACTGTGCCCGGTTTTAAGCTTTTCCTAGGACATTAATCTTAGATCCATTGTTTGCAATTGCAATACTGCTTCTTACAATTTTGTAAAGAACCGGCATACTACTTTCTCTCTTCATATGTGTAACAATACTTTTACTACTTTAGTTTTTTTGATTTTGTTAAAACATTTCGTAAGTTCAAGCAGCGCAGGTAGGTATATGATAAATTCTTTTGACGTAAAGTCTTTATTTAGCAATCTGCTAGTTAATAGTGGAATAGATTGGTTTGCCAAGAGTCTTAGGGAATATTTTGCAGTTTGAAATTGAAGCGTTTGTCTGAATCAGATAACTCATGTTTATAGTGGTCGTTTATACTAAATGTATTATTATAGGTACTTCTCTGGGTTTTCTAATGAGTGACATTTATACGCATTTTTTTAAACTGCTTGAAAGTAGTTCCATTTCTATAATAGTTATATAGAAACAGTTTTTACCTTGTTGATCCACAGTGACTTATGTCAATTATTTTTTTCTATCTAAAATTAAATCGATTCTTCGATTAGTTTGCTTTTGATAATGATTATTACAATCGTATATCTTTTTTTAATTTTTGTTCCCATAGTTTTAAGATTTTTTTTGACTGTTTCTGTCTTTTCCAAAAACAGTTTATCTATTAGAAGAGTTTCTTTCTCACAACATCTCATCTCCTCCTCCTAACCGAGAATTTTTTTTACAAGATAGCTAATGTGTCCTACCTGTGATTTACTTAGATCAGATGCCGAACTATGGCCGATTGGTTAGGGTGTTGGCCTTCGGTACCAGAGTTCGTGGGTTCGAATCCCACAGTGGCATGGATATTAGTAGCCGTTCGGAATCGGCTTTAAGCAGTAGGTCCCCGTTTCATTGAGCCCTCGTGTTGCAAAAAGTAGACCAAAGCACTCCAAACCAAACCTTAGATCAGATTTAAAATCTGATCTTTAACAATGGTAGTTCATTATAGGATTGAGCTCAAACTTTCTTAAAGAGAAACTAGAAATTACCAAAATAGTTTCTATATAAGAGAAACGAAGAACTAGAACTAAGAATATTGAAAAGAAATATTAGATATTTTCTTGTTGGTAGTTAAATCTTTGAAAGGAATCTGCAGAACAAAAAAAAACTAAGATATTTTCTAAAATTAGAAACTGAGGAGAAGAGATAATTTTTCACCGTTCAATTTCAGAAATTCTAAGCCGAGTATGCTAATAGACGGCTTTTAAAACCGGACTTCAGTCTTTTTATTCCGATTAATTATATGTTTATTTTATTACACATTGTTCATTGAACTTAGAATAAATTAATACTGAAAGAGATACAATAATCCATGGTAACTGCTCTTCAGTGCTAAATCAATTAAAAAAAGAAAAATTATTCAATTTTTTACTAAACTATCTGTCCACCAGTCGTAAAATTCAAATTGTAAATATTTGGTGTCTTACCTTCTTTTCTAAAATATGTCAGCAGATTAATTTTTATCAAAAAATTTAATTTCAGGGTCTTTTTGTCTCCTATTTGCATAATTTGTTTGCAATACATACAATTAAAAGTTATGAATCATGGTAATATAATCATTAGTATATTTCCGTTGCTTTTAAATTTTGTGTCAGCTGTTGATTGAGAAGAAAATGACAGCAGATTAATTTCTCGATTCTTGGATGGAATAGTTTCTTTATAGTTCATTTCTTGAATTTTGGCTTCAAAATATTTGTCAGAGCTTTCGGTCTCAATTTCATGACTTCGATTATCACATCGAGTATGATTTTCATACATTTCAAACAGTATAATTTTCAAACTCGAACAATCTTATCTCTAGAAGAAGCTTCTATTAGTGTAGTTATATCATCGTAACTGAAATATATGCAATTTGCAAATTTTTCTCTTACATACACAGGCCCAACTCTTTTACAATTTAACAGACAGTGAAATAGAGCATAAAAATGAAACTGCAATAAGACAAATGGTTTGCCTACTTCCCCCTATTGGGTATAATCAACTTTTTGACCGTGCATGCACTCTCTTGTCATGTGACCGAACACGTACGGCAATGAAACATGTTTCAAAAATGGATAAATTAGAGAAACTACTGTTATTTTTTTTCTTTGAATTATACCAAACAAATATGAACATGTATGAGAGAATATATTTTATTACATTGGGTCATATTATCCCGATCTATAAACTATGTATAAATTGAGAAATATTCCTTCAAAATGCAACTAAACTTAAATCCCTCTAGGAGTACATATTAATATTATTTGCTTGCTATATCAAGCAGTCTCGGAAAAATAATCCTATACTATATTTTGTTATAGACATTTAAGTTTTATTTCGGGTCATTTTGACATGAACGGTAGAGCAGAGATATAGAATAATACACAACTGTTTTTTTTTAACTACAGTTAAATACTACCCTATCTCTACACTTTATTGGTTTTGTCGTTTATACTTTATTCAAATGTAAAGCGATTATTTATCCCTTTCCCTAGAAAATATCTAAAAAAAATTTTTTGTATCATCTTTTAGTCCTATTTCAGCCATCGATCCCCTGTCAATGATAATACAGCTCGGACGTAGCGGCGAAACAGTTCTCTGCGTCAGTTTTTCTTGTTTTTTTTTTCTTAAAAAACGATAAAACACGGCTCTAATAGAGCTGTAAGTTCCGTGAAAAGATACTGTTTACTATGGACAAAACAATAACCACGGACAAACATTACCATATAATTAAACCTACATGCAACTTTGCTGAGAACATATATAAAGCTACTTATGGAACGGTGAGAATGCAAGAATATAACAGTGCCACATCATTCTTGAAAGGATTCAAAATTGAAAGCAATTTACTTTTGCTATGGTATAAAATTATCACAGGAACTTTATCTAAAATATGAAATGTAAGATCAGTGCTCCATGATATTGTTTAGATCACACTTCAAAACTACCAACGATTTAATAGAATGAAACGCCCGTCTTGAATTAAAAACGTGTGAAGAATTCTAAACTCCGATATGGGCTGAAGATTTAAAGATCATATAGAAGAAATTAGGCATGAACCCAATTTTCTGTATAGTCATCCTGACTGCTTTTTCTTTTCTTTGGTCTTTTTGTAGCAAAATCATGTATTCTTTTGTGTTTGTCTTTATTTACATACAACAATTTGTAAATTAATTTCGAACTCTCGCAATTAATTTACAATAATTTCATAACTCCCAAATCAATTTTTCACAGGTATATATTTCAATTAGTCTTTGAACATGTAGACTCTTCAACGTAATTGAGAAACTAATAACAGGCCACTAATAAAATGGACAAAACCTGGACAAGGTACTTAATGTATCGAAGTAAAAAAAATGGCTTTTGGATGTAGGAAAATTCTAATATTTATTATTATCATACATTACAACAGGTTTAATCTTTCTTCCTTAATATAACATACCGTCTAACCATGCTTTTGGTGAAACTAAAAATTCAAATAAGGATGACACTCGTTGTATATATAATACATTATATATAAACAAAGTCAGTAATTTTTGGTTTGGAACTCAGTACCTTAGTGTAGTAATATACTAAAACTAATACACAACAAACCGTGATAAAATTATATACGGATAACTACACTGTCTACCACTAAGTATTTGGACACCTGTGATAAACTAATTTTATTCAAAATCAATAACTAGTAGTGCCTCCATGAGAGGCAATTACAGCTTGAACCTTCCGGGGCATACTTTTCACAAGTCTTTGTATTACATCTAATGGCACTGTCTTCCACTCGGCCCGAAGTAGATATACAAGTTCATTGACCTTAATTAGGCAATCCAACTCGTTCCACACGTTCTCGATAGGTTGCAGGTTTGTACTCTGGGCAGGCTAGTCTATTCGATGAAATCCCTTGACACTAAACCAAGCCTTGGTTAACCTCGAAACATAACAAAGTTGTCCTGTACTTAATAGGGGTCTAACCCTTAAAACTGCCACAACGTTGGAAGCACATTGCCATCCATAATAGTGCAGTAGGCATCGACCCTGAGCTTACCATGAATGGGGATCACGGGTCCCAGTCCATAACAGGAGAACCCCCCCCCAGACCGTAATTCCACATGCGGCGAACTTGACTGTTGGCACAATGCATTGTTACAGGAGACGCCAGACCCTGAATGGTAAAGGGTGAACCTTGATTCATCGCTTTAAAGAAACCGTTTCCACTGATATACGGTCCAATGTCGACTTGCTTTGCACCGCATTAACCGATCAGCGCGGTTGGACTTTGTGATCAAAGGCTTAGAGTCGGCAGCACGACCATTAAAGCCAAGCAGATGTGCGTCCTTACAGATGATATACATTGAAACAATTCTCCCAGATGCCTGTTGACACTCCTAGCGGATGAGGGTAATTGGTTGGGTGCTGCTGTTCTGAATTTCTTTAGCAAGCAGTCGTCGGCCTCTATCTCACAGTTCCGTTAGTCGGCCGACTCGGGGCACATTCCGACAATCACAGCTCACCTTCCACTTCTTAATCACATAGACCACTGTCGATTTTGCGTACTTCAGATCCCTAGATACGTTACTTAAGGATCGGCCACATTTGTGACACCCGATAATTATACCTTTCTGGCAATCAGACAGCTCCAAACTGCTCGAAATCTTGCATGCGACTAATGCCGATGCATCTTTCCAACAAAATGTATATCGGTGGAGGGCGTGAAGTACCTAGGACTGCAGAGGTCATTTGCATAGTTGTTTAAATACTTATTGGTAGACAGTGTAATAATTGAATCAATAATTAAACATTGCCACAATCCTTTGAAACACCGAAGGTTAAAAGTGTAGATGTTGTGAAAATATTATACATCGGTAAGTACCACCGGGATTTTAAAATTTTGTTTAGCCACGACTGTAAAGCTGTTTCAGGGGTAAAACTGTGGTTCTCTTTAGTACATATCTATAGATAAAATAAAAAACTACACTTAATACACACTAGTAAATATTTGATACCATATAACTGGCAGATTGTGGAAGAATAGTTTTAATGAATATATGCACCTCGTAATGAATTCATCAAATGGTTAGGCTGCTGCCTGCTGTTCAAAAAGTTTGTGGAATCAAATTACTTTGCTGTAGAAAATAATCAGTGGAGTCTAGTATCTCCTAACCGTCATTCGATATCATTAACTG
Organism: Pardosa pseudoannulata; assembly: GCA_032207245.1. NCBI lineage: Eukaryota > Metazoa > Arthropoda > Arachnida > Araneae > Lycosidae > Pardosa > Pardosa pseudoannulata. The sequence goes on along the minus strand of CM063500.1, from coordinate 75,496,979 downwards.
TAATGTAGTAAACAAAAGTAGACTCCCTCACTATATCGGGCTCAGACATAAAGTAAATATATTAAGATTAGCATATGATATATATGAAAGAGGAATTTTAGTTTTGCTGTTGCTAAGGAATGATTTTAACTTCAATTAATTGGAATACCATACTAAGCGAATATACCTTTCCTCATGCAGCAATATATTAACTTTAAGTGTTTAACAGTTAGAAAAGGTCAGGAGATGTTTTAACCTTATATTGACATTAATAATTCATTTGTTCTTGCTATGATCTTCCCTTTCCGTGTAATGTATATACAAACATATGAGCTAGAACAATAATTGAAAGTTATTATTTGGCTTTTAAATAGTCGGCATTTAGTGCTAATCTCAAATTATGATAATGGACGTTTGTCCATTAGTGGACGAAATCAATAGGGTTTTTTTAATGTCTGCATGTATATTAACTCCATAAATGGAAAATTTTAAAATTTGAAGTAGCTAGTTCTAATGGGAGTTTCATGATTTAGCTATTCATAATGTAATTAAAAAATGCAAATGTAAGGTTAAAAAAATTGTACCGAAATTAAAATCTTACTCAAAGAATTAAATCTGCGATGTCCTAATAGTTAGGACAGTAAATTCGGTTCCTTATTCCGTGGGTAATGTTATTATTAAACGTTCGAAATCAGATTGAAACAGTTTCTCCTACCTTCATTAAGCCCCCATTTACCCCCTTCCCCAACCAAAGACTCCCCCTCTATTTTCAACCCACTAACAAATTAAGCGTTAGCCTTTTATTATTAAATTTAATATTTTCAGTTATATTTCTGAATTCATTTTTTTCTGCATAAGCAAGAAACCAATTCAGTGATATTTCTCTCTCTGCTTTTAGTGGAAGGGTCACATTAAAAATATCAGCGTATATATACAATCATTTAATTGGTTCAATATAATAATTTAAGAATCAAAGATATTTAAGACTAATTAAAAATTAACTGGCATAAAAAATTCAAACATATATTTAAAAAAAATCTTATTATCTGCATCGTTTTATGTTTAAAAAATATAGATTTAAGTCGCACATAAACAAATCTACACTTATGTTAAATTGCTCAAACTTAAACCAAAATCGAAATAATGATTGTTATATATTGTCGTATTCATTTCTATCAGTTACTGAAAGTAAACTGACATAATCTCTTTAACAAAAATCTAATTCACAAAATGCTTAAGAATTCTATTTGGAACTTTTCGAAGGTTTTGGCTCTTTATAGTATACTACCTCTAAACAGCCAACCATCAGACTATCTGGTGTAGAGTATAGGAATGCTGGTTCAACAGCATTGCTTTAGGTAAGAAGCAAAGTTAGCATTCCGACCATAATTAAAATAACAAAATACACAAAACAAAAAGAATTACATACAAAAATGCTGTGAATAGGATCAGATGGTACAACTATTATGGACGACCTTGATCTGTAGTAGGCTGTAGTGCCTTGAACAAAAAATTACGAGTCTAACTCCCGCATTAGTTTTCGAATTATCAGTAAGAGCATGCAGCTAAGGCCATTGACTCGACCTCCTTCGATATCTCGCTGATGGTGGGATATGTTGTATAGCGATTAAGGTTGTTTAATTTCCGGTTTACTCTTAAAGGGAAGAAAGTTTTTGCGCCTAATTTAATTAGTTTTTCTAGCAGAACTAAAACAGATGACTTGGCTGCTTTGGTAACCGTTATGGAAAGTATGGGTATTAATGTTAACGCTAAGAGTGCTGAATTGATAGTCGTCCTGAATGCAGTTCTAAGTAAATAGGAACGTTGAATGCGTATCAGACATTCTTTTTCAATATTCGTCATTGATGTACCTTCCCAATCGCCTGTATCGAATAATATGGTGCTTTCGGTTACAGGTTATGCTACGATTTAGCAATTTGCTGGGGAAACCCCATAACCTTCATATGACTATGCTATACAATTACAAATATATATATATATATATATATATATATATATATATATATATATATATAAAACTTACAAACCATATCAGCAATTATTGAAAATTTGAGTATTCCGATTTCTACCAACTTCTAAATTATTAGCCGAACTTCTTGCAAACTGCAGTTATTTAATCGTTAGTTTAACTGCTAAAAATATATCTTGCTACAAATCAACATTTTGGCTGATAGAATAATGGTTTATCCTTCTTTAAATTTTAAGTTTAACTGCTACAAAAGGCTTCAAGATATATATATATATATATATATATATATATATATATATATATATATATATATATATATATATATATATATATATATATATATATATATATATATACATATACACATACATATACACATACATACACACACACACATACATACAGTGGACTCAGTTTATTGTAATCAGTTTGGGACACTGGGATTTTGATAACAATAACCGATTGATAACAATTAAACGATATGCAAAATGAGATAAATTTCCCCCCCCCCCCTCCCTTTAATTCACACCAAAGTCTTGGAGCCTAAACTTGCTCATTTTTACCAGCACTATTTTACGTTTCCACTCCGTTTTTTCTTTTTGCTTTTCAGTATTGCGCTGACTTATTTTTGGTAACCTGTCATAACGATTTAAAATTTCATTTTTTGTTTTATTGTTAAATCATTTCGCTTTCTGGCTTCCAAATTGACAAGCTGCATGTAGGCTAGCAAGGCATAAAATGTCAATATGCTCCTTCTCAGTTCCGATAAGAATGTATTGCCTTCTGCTTTTTTGACAACCATTGATCACTATCAGGGTGTGTGTATTTCTGAAAAATTGCGGGAACTTGTAAACCCGCTCTCCTTTGTTCGTTCGCAATTTACAAAGGTGGTAAAGGGAGAATTCTGGAAAATTTAAAAAGCGAAGGGAAAGAAACTAATGGGTTTCTTCCGAATACATTTTAAATATTCCTTTGCCAGTTAAAATGAGGCTCGAAAACTGATAACATTAACCGATGTAACGATCATATAAAGCGATATATTTAACATGCAAATGAATAGAGAAAATCGAGACCAAGCGATTTCGATAACAATAAGCAATTGATACATTAACCACGATACAATTAAGCGGAGTCCACTGCATGTATATATATATACATATATATACACATACATACACATACATACATACATATATGTATACAAACATATATACACATACACATATACATATATATATATACATATGTATACACATATATATATGTGTGTATTTACTACATTATACATGTCTAGATATGCTTGAGTATATGTATGATACAATATGCATAGATGGCCGGATCAATCTTCAATGCTTTGTACTTTGTTTCAAGTCAATCCTAAAAAACTTTTTAGTAGTTGAATATGTTCTAAGGGCAAGAGATAGAACTCTTTTTATAATCTAAACTGCGTTTTGTTACTTTATTTTCTTGCCATTTAATAAACTTTCCTCTGAATTTCGTTATAAAAGAACTAGAATGTTTTAAGTATCTTTATTTATATTGTAATGTAGAGAATATACTTTAAAATAGCATAAATTAGAATGTGTTTTATATATGTTTCTTTATTAGCTTATTTTTCTATTGATATTGGCATACTACCTTATTGTTAATTTTGTTTTCTCATTTTATCTTATTCTATCTATTGTATAATCAATGATAACGGAGTATGCGTTTGAAGAATTGTTTTATTCCACGAAATTAATACTTTTATTTTTTAATACATATACTGTTTCTCTCTTAAATGTATAACCAAAACGGCAATTATAATTTAGTGGAGTTTAAAGATTAATCGTTGTTTAGTTAAGATCATGGCAAATTGTGCCAAGTGTGATAATCTATGGTATTTTCGTATAGTGGTATCACTGAAGTTCCAAACTAAAATTGGGCCAGCGATTACCCTCAAGGGACGTTAAGTCCAAAGAAAAGGAAAGTACGTGCAATAATGAATACTGATACTACAATTACTTTATGACACATTTATTCGATTTTAACAAGCACCCAAAAATTAGTTACAATGTATATTTTGAACACAATCTCTCTGATGATGTACCGAAAAAGGAAAAAAATCCTCAAAAAGGCTCCAACTATAAATACCGCCTTTTCAAGAAAACAATCTGATGGGGAGAAGCTACCGTTCATTTCAAAAGCCTTTACTCCTCAATGACGATCAGACAAACTCAAAATAAGTAATGCAAATTGATAAATACTAAAAATTGTGCCACTAGCTATTACTGCTCTATGTTGTGTAAATGAGGTGTTTGGAGTATCACTACAGAACAATCGTAAAATACAGTCCTTTTATTTACTTAGTTTATATTTCATAATGTTTAAAGACCATTAAATTTATACAAAAACAATTATTTTTTAATGCGATTATTTAATTCAATTTTTTTGTATCACTAATATAAATAATCAATAAAATTATGTGGTATAAAAGTGTTAAAAAAGTGTAAATTTAAAGTGTAATCTGTACAGAATATACAAAAATATGTGAAAAAACTAAATGATCATTTATATTAAGATCAAAATTTTGTTCGAAAAATAATCTTTCAGCGAGAAGCTTTACGGATTTTCATATTCTGACATGTCAGTAATTATGAAATTATATTCATTTTTTATTCAATCTCCTTTTTTCAGAGATTAGTATTTTTTCAAAAAATCTTTCAACTTTCTTGAACTTTATTACTAATGATCTCAACTACCCAGGACTTTTTTTAATCTTCTTTAGAAACTTCTTTGAATGGAATGATTTAAATTATTTTTTCAACTAGGATTACCATCTGTATATGATTGACAGTTCAAATTTCTTCACATCACTCGACTATTGGGAAAAAAACTAACTGAAGTACTCATTAAAAAGTTTCCCGAAGGAAATATTGTACTTCATTTCAAATCCCTTCGATAATGCAGTTTTAGAAATTTGATTTTCTATTAATCCATGTCACGAGAGAAAAAAAATTACTTTGACAGTAAAAATTTCGTTAATATCCGTTGGGATGGAAAACTAAATGATTCAATTAGAAGGTGACAGTACAAATAGAATTTATTTGGATTTTTAAATAAGTGAATTGGTTTTAAAGTATCTGCCTACCTAGGGAGATGAGTTTACAGAATAGCTAAATTATTTTTTTAATTTGCAAATTTTATATTAAAATAAAACATAAACCTATCCCAAAAATAAATATAATAATCTTTTAATAGTTGGCGATAAATTATACAAAAAATAATTTTAAAAATTGATTTTCTGGAAGCATTCTAACTGTAAAATTAATCTAAATAATAATGTTTATTGAATTTCTAATACTTTTATTCCATTCTTCTGGGAATAAAGTATTATATTAGTCGTAATATGTAGGTGGACATCTAGTACAACAGTTTACGAGAAGTTTATATAAAAATTTCATAGTTAACGATTCAAAATGCAGTAAATCCAAAAATAATTAATCATAAATTGTGCAAAATTACATGTAATTTGTTCTATAAATTTATGTTAGGGCGGCATATTCTCATAATTTTTAAAATATATATATACTTAAGCGGTATATACTAAAGTATATATACTTTGACAGGAAAAGTTTCTTTAATATCCGTTGGGATGGAAAACTAAATTATTGCAATTAGAAGATGACAGTACAATTAGAATTTATTTGGGTTTTTAAGTAAGTGATTTTGTTTTAAAGTATGCACCTACCTAGAGAGATGATTTTTACGAAGAGATAAAATAATTTTTTAATTTTACAAATTATATATTAAAATAAAACGTAAAACTAACCAAAAAATAAATATAATAATCTTTTAATAGTTGGTGATAATTTATGCAGAAAAATATGTTTAAAAAATGGATTTAATGGAAGCATTCTAACTGTAAAAATAATTAAAATAATAATGGTTATTGAATTTCTAATACTTTTAATATCTTTTTCTGGGAATAAAGTATTATATTAGTCATAATATATATATATATATATATATATATATATATATATATATATATATATATATATATATATATATATATATATATATATATACATATACATATATATATATATGTAGAGATCGAGTACAACAATAAAAATTTCACAAATGCAGTAAATACAAAAATAATTAATAATTAACCTTAAGTATAATTTGTTCTATGAATTTATGTTAGTGCTGCATATTCTCATAATTTTTGAAAAGTATATATACTTAAGTAGTATATACTAAAGTATATACACTTTGACAGTAAAAATTTCGTTAATATCCGTTGGGATGGAAAACTAAATGATTGCAATTAGAAGGTGATAGTAAAAATAGAATCTATTTCGACTTTTAACTAAGTGAACATGTTTTAAAGTATCCGCCTACCTAGGGAGATGATTTTTACGAAGAGATAAAATAATTTTTTAATTTATAAATTATATATTAAAATAAGACGTAAAACTAACCAAAAATAAATATAGTAATCTTTTAATAGTTTGTGATAAATTATGCAGAAAAATAAGTAAAAAAAATGGATTTTCTAGAAGCATTCTAACTGTAAAGTAATCAAAATAAAAATGTTTATTGAATTTCTAATACTTTTAATCTATTCTTCTGGGAATAAAGTATTATATTTATCATAATATATATGCGGAGATCAAGTACAACAGTTTACGAGAAGTTTCTATAAAAATTTCACAATTAATGTTTTAAAATGCAATAAATCCAAAAGTAATTAATAATAAACCTTAAGTGTAATTTGTTCTATAAATTTATGTTAGTGCAGTGTATTATCATAATTTTTGAAAAGTATATATACTTAAGTAGTATATACTAAAAGTATATATACTTAAGTAGCATATACTAAAGTATATATACTAGACAGTAAAAATTTCGTTAACATCCGTTGGGATAGAAAACTAAATAATGGCAATTAGAATTTGATAGTACAAATATAATTTATTTGGATTTTTAACTAAGTGAATTTGTTTTAAAGTATCCGCAGATAGAATTTTTTAAATTTACAAATTATATATTAAAATAAAACTTAAAACTAGCCGAAAAATAAATATAATAACCTAATTATATGTACTAAGTATATATAATTAGGTAGTATATATATGAGTTTCTGGTGTATGTATAGAAATATGTTAAAATACAAAAAATTGCAGCTATATTCTTATAGCAGTCTTTTAAAAGTTATGAATATCCATCAAAGACATAAAGCAAGCTTTATTATATTTTTAAACCACCAGAAATATTTTAAAGTACTATATGTGTTTAACCATACCATGCACTTATTACAGGTTTACAATATAGTGAATAATAAAGTCTATAATAAAAATTTGTAATGTGCAGCTGTAATCTTAAATATTACCAGATTTGATTTTCTTGATTATCTCAATTACATTTTTATTTTTCTAATTAATTCAAAAATATTTACTGCTAATTTTCAGAATATGTAAAAGTTTCTTTTTAAAAGTTCAGATTCGTATTTTTATTTTATATTACCACAATTCCCCAGTTCTATCTATATACGTATTGCATAGAAATAGGCCAAGCAATATCATAAATTAGTAATAGCGTAATATATTTTATACAAATATAATAGTTATATTTTCTTTTCACATCGTACTTTACCATACTAATGTTTTTACGAGAAACAAGGGGAATCTAATTTATGAAAATGATGTACAAACAAGAAAACCATATTAAATATAAGAAATTATGGCTTTTTATTTCATAATATTTGCAAGAATTGTATCTTGTGGAATAGTTTTTTATTATACACATTTTTTCAAGATTATATGTATAAACTATATTAACAATATTTTTGTGGCATTCTTCGTAGCATACAGCAATAATATTTTAAGTTGAAAATATTTGAATAATTGAATTCTTTTAGTAATTAAGCCAAAATAGTTGCATAATTATGCAATGAATGATTAAGTAAATAATTAATATGGAAATATATGATGCATACATTTTCAATGAAATTAGTATACGTACTCTATAAAATATCTTAAAAAGACAAGGCTTTATTCTCTACAATATTTTTATTCCAGCAGGCTGATCTATTTATAGAAAGTATTCCTTGTGTAAGTTCATTCTTTTATATATATATATATATATATATATATATATATATATATATATATATATATATATATATATATATATATATATATATATATATATATATATATATATATATATATATATATATATATATATATATATGTATATATATATATATATATATATATATATATATATATATATATATATATATATATATATATATATATATATATATATATATGTATATATATATATATATGTATATATATATGTATATATATATGTATATATATATATATATATATATATACATATATATACATATATATATATATATACATATATATACATATATATATAATATATATATATATATATATATATATATATTCATTTATTGAATATATACAATAAATCAATATATGCAATAAATGAAATTAAAAAATTAACAAAGATTAACATATATCAAAATTATGTCAGCTATTATAAATCGAAAAATTGAAAGTATGCTGGAATATTCAAACTTTAAAATCTTCTGAAAAGCAGAAATGACTACTCAAATTACTTTATACGGGAATTTCGAAAGAGGAATATTCAAAATAAAGTATAAAGGTATTAATAATTAGAATATTTCTAACACCTATTGGTAAACCTCCAATTTCTCTTGGAGAATTTGCTTTCTAGAGGAAGAGAAATATCAGTTTATATTTCATTTTAAATTGATACCAATCGTTACTCAATCTCTCGTTGTTTACCCAAATTAATACGCTCTACTTATTGTTAAATTAGTGAAAGCCATTCATTGCCGAATCAGATAAAATTACTCATTTTTAAATTATATTAAATTGTGAATTTTATTATAGTATAATTATTTTAATTATTGAAACCTAAGATTTTAGAAATTTCGTAACTCTATATCAGTTAAAAATTAGGTCTTTACCCTGGTTAAGTTTTCCGAACTACTCAGTGCAAACTTAGTAATTCAAGATAACAATTGAATTTTCAATAGTAATAAAGATTAAAATAATACCCATTATAGTCTTAAAACTAGCACCTTATACAGGATAAGTTCGTCCTAACTAACGTAAAATTTACACTACGTAATGGCAATAATTCCGAAATTTTTGATTTAAAATCTATATATCTCCAAATTATTTTCAGTAATGTTATATGATAAGTCCAAAATTGTTAATAATAATGTTTAATAATATTTTTGTAATGAGCTACAAATTATATTTTGGGGAAATTAAGATGTCTGACAAACGTAAATTTGCTTTCTAAATGTAAAAATTATGTTGTTTCTCAAAATTATTCTTATAAATATGAGTCTGAAAAACCCACACTTTAAAACTTTTTTTAACTTTAGAATTCTAGGTTTAAATATAAACATGTCGTTGATGTCAATTCCTTCCTAAAAAGTTACTGAAATAAAGTATTCAAAAAATGCAGGTATACTAGTAAAACACTCGTAAAATATAATTATTTAAAAATTAGGGTTTACCCCGTTTAAGTTTTAATTACAAAAAAAAACTAACGAACTAATGAAAGACTAATGCTTTAAAGAACTAAAGAATTGAACATTGATTTTTTACATTGAATTAAAGAATTTATCAAATTAAAAACGTAATTTATTTGATAGCTCTAAAAAGTAGTTATGTGTCCACATTATATTTTTAGTGTATAAATAAGAAAAGAAAAACTTATTTCCCCAAAACTTTAGAATGTGAGCCAGTTTCTCCATTCGAAAAATGCAGATATACTAAAAACCATACTCATAAAATAAAATTATTTAAAAATTAGGTTTTACCCCTGTTAAGCTTCCTAACAAAAAAATTTATCTTCCTTAAAGAATTAAAAAATTGAACAGTGGTTTCTCTCATTGAATCAAAGGGTTTAGTAAAATAAAGCGTAATTTATTTCATAGCTCTCATAAGCAGTTATGTGTCCACATCATATTTTTAGTTTGTAAATAAGAAAAGGAAAACTTATTCCCCAAAACTTTCGAATGTGAGGCATTTTCTCTGTGCACACAAGATAAGGATAGAAACTATAACCTGGTTTAAAATTATTTCTAAAATGATTTCGACAAATTAAATTTAGAACAATTATTATTTAGACTGCATCATTTATTTTTAAAATCTGTCCTTTATTTTTAAACTAAAACTTTTCCTTCCGCAGTAACAATTACATTTTACGAAAACCTACAGAAAGACAATAACACTAGAATTTTCCTTTAATAAAAGGGACGAAAACGCTAAGCTTCAACCGAATGCAATTATTCTTAGTGTAGTAGGAAGCACTTATTTATCGCTGCATTTATCCGGCTTTTATTACAAAACTGCATGACCCGCTCCGCTTTCTACACATGCTCTGAATTATCTACATATGCGCATCTCAAAGGATTCTAGCGGACTCATCATTAGACGCGGCTGATCTTCGAGGAGCAAACAAGTGGTTTCCATTAACTCAAGTTCTACGAGAGTATATAAAGGGGAGTTTAGCCGGGAACTGTAGTAATTAGTAGAAAAATCCCAGATGATCTTTTCGTCATTATGCCCTTCACCATTACACGCTTTTATGAAATACTCGGCATCAATGTTTATTAAGCAGTTGAATAGATGGGAGAAAACCTGGAGAACGCTATTAAAGGTTTTGCTTTTGTTTGTTTAATATGCATTTTCTATGCAGAACTATTTAGTGTTCTAAGAAACACCATATATACAATGTTGAATATCGTGAAATTACTTTGTCTAATGAAATAAGTTTATAAAGGTATATGTGAAGCACAAACATGCAAAATGTAATGGATAAACAAAATATTTCCGATACAATTATTCGTAGCATGTTTGTAAAGGAAATATTCTATTTAATAAAATTTTATTGCATTTATTAGCATTTAAGAACAATAACTAAATATATGAGTAATTCTAAAAGATTGTAAAATTATCCTTGTGCATTAAGAACTAGTCTATTCAAAATGTGAATTCAGGATAACAATTGAATTTTAGAAAGTAATAATTATTAATGTAGATAGCAATAAATATTTTAAAAAATTACATACTATATTTTAAAAAATATCACCTTATACAAGATCAGTTCACAATTACGAACGTATTATTTGCAGTAAATATTTGCAATAATTATGAAATTATTGCTTTAGAATCTGCATCTCATTAAGTTATTTTCAGTAATATAATATAACAACTCGAAAAATATTAAAAAGTATCATTAACAATATTTTTGAAATGAACTGCTAATTATATTTTGGGGGAAATTAAGATGTCTGACAAACTTAAATTTGTTTTCTAAACGTAGAAATTACTTTGTTTCTCAAATTTATTCTTACTAATCTGAGTCTTTAAAATTCACGCTTATGGATTTTTTTATCTTTAGAATTCCAGGTTTAAATATAAACATGCTGTTGAAATCAATCCCTTCCTAAAATGTAACTAAAATAAAGTATTCGAAAAATGCAGTGATACTAAAAAACCACTCATAAAATACAATTATTTAAAAACTAGGTTTTACCACAGTTAAGTTTTCCGAACAAAAAAAACTTATCTTTCTTAAAAAATTAAAGAATTGAACAAGGATTTATCACATTGAATTTAGCAAACAAAAAACGTACGTTATTTGATAGCTCTATAGAGCAGTTCTGTGTCCACATCATATTTTTAGTGTTTTAATATGAAAAGAACTTATTCCCCAAAAGTTTCAATCGTGAGCCATTTTCTCTCTGTACACAAGATAAAATATAATGTATTTTCAAATTAATTCTAGAATATTTTCGACAAATGTAATTTAGAACAATTATTATTTAGACTACATAATTCATTTTTAAAATCTTTTCTTTCCTTTTAAACTAAAACTTTTCCTCCCGCAGTAACAAATCCAATTTCCGAAAACCTACAGAAAGACAATAGCAATGGAATTTTCCTTTAATAAAAGGGACGAAAATGTTGCGCTTCAACCGAATGCTATTATTTTCAGCGTAGGAGAAAGCACTTATTTATCGCTGCATTTATCCGGCTTTTATTACAAAACTGTATGACTCGCTCCGTTTTCCACACAAGCCCTGAATTATCTACAAATGCCCATCTCAAAGAATCCTAGTGGACTGATCATTAGATGCGGCGGATCTTTGAAGAGCAAACAAGTGGTTTCCATTAAATCAAGTTCTACGAGAGTATATGAAGGGGGGTTTAGCCGGGAACTGTAGTAATTAGTAGAAAAATCCTAGATGATCTTTTCGTCATTATGCCCTTCACCATTAAATGCTTTTATGAAATACTCAGCATCCATGTTTATTAAGCCGTTGAACAGATACGGGAAAACCTGGAGAACGCTATTAAAGGTTTTGCGTTTTGTTTGTTTATTATCCACTTTCTATACAGAACTGTTTAGTGTTCTAGGAAGCATAGAACATCTAGAGTATAAAGTTTTGACTATAGTGAAATTACTTTGTCTAATGAAATAATTTTATAAAGGGATATTTGAAGCACACACAAGCAAAACTTTTCCTCCCGCAGTAACAATTCAATTTTCCTAAAACCTGTATAAAGACAATAACACGAAATTTTCCTTTAATAAAAGGAACGAAAACGCCCTGCTTCAACCGAATGCAATTATATTTAGTATAGTAGGAAGCACTTATTTATCGCTGCATTTATCCGGCTTTTATTACAAAACTGTATGACCCGCTCCACTTTCCACACATGCTCTGAATTATCTACAAATGCACATCTCAAAGGATCCTAGCGGACTGATCATTAGACGCGGCGGATCTTCGAAGAGCAAACAAGTGGTTTCCATTAACTCAAGTTCTACGAGAGTATATGAAGGGGAGTTTAGCCGGGAACTGTAGTAATTAGTAGAAAAATCCCAGATGATCTTTTCGTCATTATGCCCTTCACCATTACACGCTTTTATGAAATACTCGGCATCAATGTTTATTAAGCCGTTGAATATATAGGGGAAAACCTGGAGAACGCTATTAAACGTTTTGCTTTTTGTTTGTTTAATATCCATTTTCTATGCGGAACTATTTAGTGTTCTAGGAAACACAGAACATCTAGAGTATAAAATTTTGAATATCGTGAAATTACTTTGTATAATGAAATAAGTTTATAAAGGTATATGTGAAGCACACACATGCAAAATGTAATGGGTAAACAAAATGTTTCCGATACAATTACTCGTCACATGATTGTGAAGGAAATATACTATTTAATAAAAATGTATTTCCTTTATTAGCTTTTAAGAACAATAATGAAATATATGAGTAACACTGAAAGAATCGCATATTACACTTGTGCATTAAGAACTATTCTATTTAAATTTTAAGAATTCAGGATAACAATTGAATTTTTTAAAGTAATAAAAATTAATACAAATAGCAATAAATATTAAAAAATTACCTTCCTTATTTTACAAAGATAGCACCTTATACAGGATTGGTTCATCTTGACTACTGTAGTACTTACACTAAATAATGACAATAATCATGAAATTATTGCTTTAAAATCTGCATATCTTTAAGTTATTTTCAGTAATATAATCCAAAAAACTTAATAACCATCTTATTATAATAATAATAAGTATAATTAAAGAATGTTTCTTTTCCCTTTAGAGATCAAGAAAAATATTAGAAAAATATTTTTATCAGCTTTCTCCCTAAGACAAGCAGCAGAAAAAGAATGGTGCTGCACCTGTTATCAGCTGATCTCCATTCTTGTGACCAATATAAATATTCACTATATACACGTATTTCATCCATGATTCTTCAATAGAGGAAATTTAAATATATTGTCTGTCTTGTGTGTCTTCCAAAAGATTCTACATTGATGAGTGACTCGGCAAAGTGGTCAGCATAAGACGAAGGCCTGCCTACACCCATTTGGTAGGCCTACACAGCGAAACAAACTCCCGGAGATGGGCACGGCTAATGCAAAGCTCTAGAGATTTATTTTTCGAGAAGGCCGAGTTACGGAGAATCCGCAGGGTGGGTCAAAGATCCGTCACAATGACCCCCGATTGGTGATCTAGAGGCTCAGGATTGCGTCTGCCACCTCTCTAAATTTCCTGTTCATCCTGTTTGGCTTTTCGTCTTCTATAAGTGCAATGAGTTAAATTCACTATCTTCCTCTTGTTTTGCTCTAATTCTCCGCCCACGTGGTTTGCTCCATCCTCACTAATTCCGGCATCTGGAGGTCAGCTAAGCATCCAATAGTCTTCCAAATTCTCCTCTCTCTCAAGCGTAATTGTGCTGCTTTCGCCTCATGTTGGTGCCTGCCGAGCGAAGGCCGAGCTCTGGGTTCTTATAAGCGTCGAATGCGTGGTGGGGTGGTCCAGTATTTGCAATATGCCCATCGCTGCCAGGGTAGGCCTGGAGGGACTTTTCTACCAAATGGGCCCTGCATGGCGCTTGATTGTCTTCCTAAACCCATGTGCACTTTGGTCTAGGTTCTGAATAGCTTACAATGCCAACAACATAGTTATCTTAACTTAAACTCTCTTGAATTGAAGGCAATTGGTGAATTATAATTCTGATGTCATATCATGCAATATAAAAAGAAGTATGCTAAAATAGAGTTACAATTAAATAATTAGGTGCACAAATCAGATATTTTATCTCAAGTCATTCTAAAATTTTCTTTTTTATATTTGATACTTTTATGGTGAAAAAATATTAAAAGAGATATTGATATTGTTGTTTACATTTGCATTAAAAAAAAGTCCATAACACATAATTTTATTGAAAAGTAATTTTGTAGAATCCCATTAAAAAATTTTTAATTGGATAGAAAGTTCATTAACTTTCATATGTTTTGCACTCCAAGTGGCTAAAGGTTAAATTTTCTTACTTCAAGTATTTATAACGTTTTTAAGTACTTTTATAACTTTGATGTTAAAACTCTAAAATTCTTTTTGTAACATCATCTATCCTCTTAAGTCCATTATGTTTCGTGCCTACAGCTAATAGCTTGCCCTAAATAGGGAACTTATACTTTGGACATAAAAATTAGATATGGAGGAACTTTCAGCTTTAAAGCAGTACTTTTACTCCAAAATGATTTTCACATTCCATTAATGGGACTTTCAACTTCAATTAACAATATTTTAACGGCAGTAGAGGGGCAGAATTTAAGATAACGCAGGTCAAGTCCCTTAATTTTAGTTCGTCTTTTCTATCACAGGTGACCAAATACTTATTGGTAGACAGTGTATGTATATCACACACACACACACACACACATATATATATATATATATATATATATATATATATATATATATATATATATATATATATATATATATATATATATATATATATATATATATATATTGTGGTTTTATTTTTTTATATTATAGTGTTATAGCCCTCATTACTTTTGAGGGCCATGGAGTATGGTTGCAATCACAGTTTTTGTAAGAAGAACGTTCTGTAGTCACATCAAGAGAACACATCCGCACGGCAGCTGGAATGCTGTCCATTTTTTCTGTTTGTTGTTTTACATGTGTAATTTTTTAATGTCATTTACTTTTTTGTGTTGTATATAGCGGAATAATATAATTTTATATGTTTGAAAATGAGTGTTTTCCTTCACTCAGTTCATTATATTGCAACACATAATATTTCACTTTTAATACATCATTATCGAGAAGTACTTTTAATTAGTTTCACCAATACGTTTTCGAATTTTAAGACTTAGGCTTAACCTTAGGCATCCGTATATGTGTTAGAGTAAAAGTACTTAAACACAAATAATAAATAAACATTTGTTAAAAGGAATTATAAATATTTTAAAACTACGAAATTTACTTAAGACCCCAATGAAATTACGTGGGATCCGAAAGTAAACAGGAAATACCAACAAAATTTGAGCAAAACATAAACGTAGAGAAAGTTATTCATTCATTTCTATTTTAATGTCAGAAAAATTGAATAGCAGACTCTCCTGTCATTATCAAGAGATTAGCACAGTTTTTTTTGCCAATAGGTTTTCCTGTTCAACCACGAATAATGTGATATATCATGTAAATATATCAGAGCTTATTTTTTTCTTTACATATGAAATATAAATATATCATTTTATACATTATAGTAAAATGTGAAGTCACCCTTGCAATAGGCGCTAAATTGTAAGAATTGTAAGTAATTTTGTAGAATCCCATTAAAAAATTTTTAATTGGATAGAAAGTTCATTAACTTTCATATGTTTTTCACGCCAAGTAGCTAAAGGTTCAATTTTCTTACTTCAATCATTTATAATGTTTTGGGGCACTTTTATAACTTTGATCTTAAAAATCTAAAATTCCTTTTGTAACATCATCTATCCTCTTAAGTCCATTATGTTTCGTACCTGCAGCTAATAGCTTGCCCTAAATAGGGAACTTTGGACATAAAAATTAGATATGGAGGAACTTTCAGCTTTAAAACAGTACTTTTACTCCAAAATGATTTTCACATTCCATTAATGGGACTTTCAACTTCAATTAACAATATTTTATCGGTAGTAAAGGGACAGAACGTAAGATAACGCAGGTCAAGTCCCTTAATTTTAAATGCTTCCACTGAGTATTTTTCGTGAATGATATTTCAAAGACAAAGTTTCGAAAGTATTAAATAACATAATAAATTCAACTACGCTTTTTAAGTGCATACATTATAAAAGAAAAGACAAACGAGGGAAAATGAGAACAAATTTCTTTCTTTTAATCGTTTGACCGTTTCTTATCATACGGTTTTAGCTCGCATATTTCTTGATTTAATAACATTTACGGTTACATTAAAGAAACATTTTCATTATATTTTTAAATTTTTTTTCAGTGAAATTACTACGAGGAAAACTTGCCCATATAGATTAACCACTATTTATTTTATAGTTTTCCCTGTAGACATCTTGATAGCAGAGTGTTTACGAGTCTCGAATGTTGCTATTCCTACCGATATATTTCTAACACGTTGACTGCCAGACGCATTTTCAATGTTTTGACCAAAGCACCCACGTGAACTTTTCATTATGCGATGCATATGCTGAAATATTTTTTGCAGCAGTTAAATGAGTTATAAAATCATGCTTCAAGCAGTTTTCTTGGTGGGGGTCACCTGTGATTTCCACGACGCGGTAGGCAATTGTTGCTATTGTCCTTTTTTTCAAGCCATCTTGCTTCGATTGCTAAATGATAACTCTCATTCTTTGTCATTAAAAGCAGCTAAGAATAACTAGAGAAAAGAATTTGAATAAAAGATGGTGACATATTTTTCCGATCGCGTTGATTCACCTTTTTTTGCCTTGAATGTTTCAGTCTGACTCATTGCCATATTCAATGAAAAAATGAATATTTTTCATGTACTAATAAAACTATTTTTGTATGTTCTACACTGCATTAATTTGTTCAAACTATTATAATAACAATGGTATTATAGAAAAATTTATCAGTATCCATATTTATTATAATTACTAACTTTTATTATTTGCTGCATCACAAAGTCGCCCCCACGACGCTGTAGCCAAGTCGACTGCGGTCACCGGTGACTCCTATGGTAGTCAAAGTGTTGAGAGAAAATATTCGGGTATAAAGTCTAGCCATAGTGCTTCTTGTCTTTAAAGATAAGTTGATCGCATAATAAAGGTTTTAAATCATATTAAATACAATATAATCAGCTTGATTCTGCCAATTTTCTGTAAGTATCCATAAAATGTAGATATTGCAGCATATGTCAATTCTTAGTCACTTTTCCACAAACTGGCCAAATTTTCCTGTCCATAAATCATAGTATTAGTGGTTATCCTCAGTATTCGCTAGATAATGTAACTGAAAGTTCCTTTTAATTATTCGCGGCCATCACCCGGTGGTATAAATCACGCAAGATAATTAGTAATTTTCACATAAAATTCATAATAAGCTCCGGACTCCGTCCAATATTGTCATTGTTCAACTATTCAATAGTAAACTCTTTGATATAAGTTACTAAGATTCCTTTTAAGCAGGGAAATGTTGAAAAGCTAAACGTATTAAACCGAAAATTTATTATTAGAGATATATGATTTAATTAAGACCACAGAAATAAAAATTCGTAACCAGGAACCACTGTTTATGTATATATGTATATATATATATATATATATATATATATATATATATATATATATATATATATATATATATATATATATATATCAGGGGTAGGCAACGCGGTGCCCCCGATCGATTTTTAATGCGCCCTCGCTGGACTAATGTAAATGTATGATAGCCAGAGTGATTTACTTACTCTTGTCAAACGGCTATATACAGCAAGTAGTCAGTTGAGTTTAGGATTGTACATAGATTAGCAGTTTGCTACCCTTGAGCGTATCTAATTTGCGTATTTTTTGTTAGTGTGTGATCGTATTTCGAATAGACCACGCGTAGACCGTGCATTTAAAACTACCAAGTAATCCGAAATAAATCTTTTCTTTCAAAACCCTTCATGGATAAATGTAAAAGAAAAAGAACATATTATTTTAACGATGAATGGGAACATCTATATTGTTTCGTTGATTACAAAGGGAAGTGCATTTGTTTGTTGTGTAATAATAGTGCTGCGATTCCCAAGAAAAGTAATATTGAACGACATTTTAAGACCGTTCATACCAATTTTGTTAGTGACTATCCAATGAACTCTGAAATTAGAAGAAAAAAAATTTCTTTAAAATCTTCAATAACTAACCAGCAAAGTAATGAAAATAAGTATCCTATTTTAAGGAAATACGCTCTAAATATTTATTCATATTGTGCAACAACATACAATTGCTAGTCTTTGTTCTCAAATATGAAATATTTAAAATCAAAATACTGAACAAAGCTTAATGACTCACATTTAGATAATTGTTTAAGGACCCGGAACTCTAAATATATCCCCAATTATAAGAAATTAGCTGAAAATATGAACACCCAAGTTTCACACTGAATTATATGTATAATTATATATGACACCAACAAAATAAAGTTATAAAAAATCTGTTTTTTATGCCTATTTATACCTGTTGATTATCTGTAAAATATGAGCCCTCGGTGATTTTCAAATTTAGTATTGCGCCCTTAAGGACAAACAGGTTGCCGACCCCTGATATATATATATATATATATATGTATATATATGTATATATATATATATATATATATATATATATATATATATATATATATATATATATATATATATATATATATATATATATATATATATATATTTATACATATATATATATACATATATATATATATACATATATATATATACATATATATATATATATATATATATATATATATATATATATATATATATATATATATATATATATATATATATATATATATATATGTGTGTGTGTGTGTGTGTGTGTGTGTATTAGACGACCCGACAGACATTGTTCTGTTTTAAAGTTGTCCTGTAAATCCAAAAATTGAAAAATGTTTTTAAATAAATTATAAATTGGACCATTTTGATGGAGAAGTAAGGAAAAATTTTTAAAAATACTTGACGCCACCACAGGTACTCCCATATCGCCTGTAAGCGGATTCGACCCTGGGACTTATCCTGACCACTGCGTGCCAGACACTTTGAAAGTGAAAGATTTCCAGATACATTATAATAATTTTAATATAGAATTTCAATATGATTTCTGGATTTTTAATAAAAAACATTTTGTATCATATATATATATTGCCCTCCCTTGCTTTCCCACTAGTTAAGCCTGGTAGGCAGTAATGGCCTCATTCCACACCTTTCAATCGGCATCGGCATCTCTTGCTGTTGTCAAATTTGACCAACGGAGTTAGTTTCCATCTTTTATAGCCATTTGCCTCCAAGCGCTTTTGGGTGGGCTTTATTTCTCTCTCCAACTGGTGCATGGATGCTCATTCGTCACTTGATCCTTTCTGTGGATTCCCACATTTTCTATATATAAAATATATAAGAACATTTTAACGTGAAGCACATTATATTTAAATATACATCAAGTCTATCTCTGATTAAATATATTAAAGGAAGAGCAAAAATCTTAGATAACTTAATTTATATTATCATTTCTACTAAATAAAAAGATTTTTAACTTAATCTAAGATATTCGTTCTTCGTATTGATCACTTTAATCCCTTCCCTGTTTTGCCCGTACGCCGTACGGGCACAGACTTCGGCCCTTTACTGATTTGCCCGTGAAGCGTAAGGGCAATCTGATTACTATTTCGCTTGCACTGTTTCGGCCGTATTTTTTCCAATTTAGTAACAAATTATTCGTATAGTAATTTATTCGTCCAGTAAATGATAGTTTGCAGTTTATTGTATTTTCTACTCTGATTGGTTCAAAAGCGCGGGTTTTTTTCGCATGTTTTGTATCAGAAGACGAATTGTTATCTTTCAGTGTATAGCTTTCTGGTAATGTTTTACAAACAGTCTGATAATTTTATTGATGTAAGAGTTGAATATTATATTTTTACATTTAAATAATGGATAAATCAGAGCGTATGGATCTAATTCCTTGTGATTCGATCTGTGATCAGAAACCGAATTATCTGTAAAGGATAGTAGCGAAAGTTTACTAGATGATCTGGATAGTTTTGACTCTGATAGTAGTACAGATGGAGTCAGTCGAGCAAGACAATTTTTTGAAATTAATTGTGAAAATCCTTCGGATACGCCTTATAGATTTGCTTTCACTGGAATTCCAAAAATTAACTTGGATATCGATGAGACTAAAGGTAAACTTCAGTTCTATGATGCTTTCATAGAAAGAAAAAAAGTTGTTATAAATGCTTAAAAATATTAGAAACGTTAATTTTAATAACATATCTTTACTTAAAAATATAAAATGAACAAAAAAATGCAATAAAAAAATGTGACATTTTTTGACCGAATTCTGGAAAAAAAATGAAACTGTCAAAGGGTCGTATTGATCATTTTAATAATTCAAATGCATAAATTGTATACACTAGTAAAACAAATCTATAAAATATATAAACTTACCATATGTAAAATACTTAATTGTAAATGTGATTTTTGCTGCAGGTAAATCTAAATCCAAAATATTATATACAAACCAAATTTTCCTCTTTCGGTAAGACTGAACCATTCTAAAAACAGAATACCATAACCATCAAAATCATTTCGTTATTTATGCCACTATCCCATTTCTTCTTCAGTATTGTACAGGGATTTACCCATAAAACACAAGAGTAAAGATTCTCGACACTCGCTATATTTCATTTCCCTATTCTTTAACCTTTCATTATCGCGAAATCGGGCGGAATTCGACACTTTATCTTCCAACATTACCCGAAGAATAGCAATCCTGGGCTGGAACTACCATAAATTTCTTTCGAACATTATCCTTTGAAGATGTTCTTCCTCTTTTACCTCAACTTTCGGTTCATTTGGTATCAAGCTGACATGCTCTTCCTTAACTTGTCACATGATAAAATACCTTCTTCCCACAGGCTTATAAATTTACCGAAAAAATAACTTTATGATGATGTCTATACACTTTCGGTGTTTCAATAATATGTGACACGCATCTCACAAAACATTATTCTAGAGTTTTCTTTCCAAAAAGGTATTCATGTCATAAAATTGTTCTCAACATTTTCTTTATGTCAGAAACTCCAAAGTCATAAACATTTGTAAACTAAATCTTTTTGAGTCCCATTTTAAGCATATAAGAATAAAGGATTTTCAATCAATAACCTTTCTTATTTTTCTAATATTTAGATGAAGTCTAACAATTCATATTATACATTTATTTTTTAATCGATGAAATATTTATAAAGAACTTAATATTTGTTGTTTAGTCACTAGACAAGGATAAATATCTTAACACTAGTTCGTCCGATTTTTTTCTTATATTTAAGAATATAGACTACATAGTACACAGATATATACACTATCTACCAATAAGTATTTGGACACCTATGCAAATGACGATATGTGTGGTCCTGAGGTACGTCACGGCGTCCGCCTGTATACATCGTATAGGTAACATCATCGGCATTAGTCGCATGCAAGATGCCGCGCAGTTCGGAGCTCTCTGATTTCGAGAAAGGTACAATTATCGGGTATCACAAATGTGGCCGATCCTTAAGGGATATATCTGGCGATCTGAAGTACCCAAAATTGACAGTGGCCTATGTGATTAAGAAGTGGAAGGTGAGCGGTGATTGTCGAAATGTGCCCCAAGTCGGCAGACCAACGAAACTGGGAGATATACACCAAAGAGTGCTGTCCAGAGAAATTCGAAAGAACCGCACCCAACTGATGGCCCTCATTCGCGAGGAGATTCAACAAGCAGCCGGTAGTATTGTTTCAATGAATACCATCCGTAAGAAAGCACATCTACTTAGTTTTCATGGTCGTGCTGCTGCACCTAAGCCTTTGATCACAAAGTCGATTAATGTGGTGCAAAACACATCGAAATTGGACTTTAGATAAGTAGAAACGGGTTCTTTGGAGCGACGAATTAAGATTCACCCTTTACCGTTCGAATGACAGGGTCTTGGTCTGTCGTCTGCCTGGGGAACGTCTCCTGCCAGAATGCATCGTACCAACAGTCACGTTCGGCGGAGGTGTAATTATGGTCGGAGGGTGTTTCTCCTAGTATGGACTGGGACCCTTGGTCCCCATTCATGGTATGCTTAATGCCGATGCCTACTGTACTATTTTGGATGACAATGTGCTTCTTACTTTATGGCAGTTTTACGGGTTGGACCCCTGTTACTTTCAGGACTACAATGCCAGTTGTCATGTTTCGAGGTTAACTAAAGCATGGTATGGTGCTAGTGGAGTTCATAGAGTGGACTGGTCTTCCCAGAGCTCAGACCTGAACCCTATCGAAAGCCTCTGGGACGAGTTCGATCTTCGAATTAAGGGGTGCACTACCCGTCCAAAATCGGTAAAGGAACTTGTATGTCTACTCCAAGCCGAGTGGAAGACAATACCACTAGGTGTAATAAAGACTTGTGGAAAGTATACCCCGGAGAGTTCAAGCTGTAATTGCCTCTCGTGGAGCATCTACCAACTATTGATTTTGAATTAAGTTAGTTTTTCTTTTCTATCACAGGTGACCAAATACTTATTGGTAGATAGTGTATGTATATCACACACACACACACACACACACACACACATATATATATATATATATATATATATATATATATATATATATATATATATATTGGTTTTATTTTTTATATTACAGTGTTATAGCCCTCATTACTTTTGAGGGTCATGAACTATGGTTTCAATCACAGTTTTTGTAAGAACTTTCTGGTAGTCACATGAAGAGAACACGTCCGCACGGCACCTGGAATGCTGTCCATTTTTTTCTGTTTTTTGTTTTACATCTGTAATTTTTTTAATGTCATTTACTTGTTTTTGTGTTGTATATAGCTGCGTAATATAAGTTTTTTATGTTTGAAAAGGAGTATTTTCCACTATATTGCAACACATAATATTTCACTTTTAATACATCATTATCGAGAAGTGCCTTAAACAATTTTACCAGTATTTACACATATGTTTTCGAATTTTAAGACTTAGGCTTAACGTTAGACATCCGTATGTGTTAGAGTAAAAGTACTTAAACACAAATAATAAATAAACATTTGTTAAAAGGAATTATAAATATTTTAAAACTACGAAATTTACTTAAGACCCCAATGAAATTACGTGGGATCCGAATATAAACAGGAAATACCAACAAAATTTGAGCAAAACATAAACACAGAGAAAGTTATTCATTCGTTGAAGAATTGAATAGCAGACTTTCCTGGCAATATCAAGAGATTAGCCCAGTTTTTTTTTTCCCAATAGGTTTTCTAGTTCAACCACAAATAATGTGATAATCATCTAAATATAACAGCGCTTATTTTTTATCTTTACATATGAAATATAAATATATCATTTTCTACATTATAGTAAAAACTGTCACCCTTGCAATACGCATGAAATTGTAAGTTTTTTTCTTCTTTTGAAGCTCAAAATTTAAATCATAGTTTTTCTTGTTAGGAATATTTAAGGAAATCAGTATGGGAGTGGTGACAATCATTGGAATAATTGTAAAATGTTTCATTGCTTTCTGACGTGACAATATATTGTATATATCAACGTAAACTGAATTGTCTTACATATGCATAGTGTTCTGATGAATCCGGAACAGAACAATTCAACATTACTGTGATTCGTTTCGGCTTTATCCAGAAGAACTTTCTAGTAGTCGTATCAAAAGAACAACACATCCAGACAGCAGTTGGAATGCTGTGCATTTTTATTGTTTGTATTTTGGAACTGTAAATTTTTTAATGTCATTTACTTGTTTCTTGTTGTATATAGTTGCGTAATATAATTTTTTTTTGTGTTTGATTACGCGTGTTTTACTTTACTCAATTCATTATATTGCAACACATTATATTTCGCGAGAAGTGACTTTAAACAATTTATCAATATTTACTCATAAGTTTTCCAATTTCACGAGTTAGGCTTAAACTTAGACATCCGTATATGTCTTAAAGTAAAAGTATCTTAAAGCAATAATGTATAAACGTTTATTAAAGGAAATGATAAACATTTTCAAACTACAAAATTTACTTAAGACATGGTATCCAAAAATAAACAGGAAATACCAATAAAATTTTAGCAAAACATAAACACAGTGAAAGTTATTCATTCGTTACCATTCTAATGTCAGAAGAATTGAATAGCAGACTCTCCTGGCATTATCAAGAGATTAGCACAGTTAAAAAACAGCATATTTCATCTTTCCCGAATACAAACATTTAATTAAGCAGAAGCTACAGAAAGAAGTACATCTGGGACACTAACATACCCAGCCTTTTATTCTGCTTCTTTCTTTTAAAATTTTGTCAACGGAACTACAACTACTCGTTATTTAATACGAAAATAAAAGCATTTTCAGATGCTTGACGCTGTAAACATAATTATAATGGGAAAGGAATTCTTATTTCTACATTCTAACACCAACCATAAAGAAAACTAATTAACTAACTTTGGGATTTTTTTTGTAAAAAGAATTTGTGTTGAGAGGCTTGAATCAAACAAAGGTTTTTGTTTTACTTACTTAGCTTATCCTGTAGAATGGAGTTTTCATATCTTTGCCCTTTTTTCCGCTACTTTTAAATCTTATTTTCTTTGTATAAAATACACATTATGATGTTGGATACACCTGTGGTTATTTTGTACACCAGAAAATAAACCTCAAATAAAACTCGGTTGTTTAATGGTAACAAATGAATTCATTTGCATTTTTACTTTAAATGTAAAATTGAAAAAATTAACAATCCTTTTAATATTTGGCAAAAAATGTAAAGAAATTAAAAGGTAAGATTTAAAGAATTTTTAATGTCACTCATTTCTTTATACGCAAACTAATGCCTCTATAGTGTCACATTTTTATGCTAATAATTTATGGAGCTTTGATGCAATGTTCATTGTCAAATTTGGATGTTCATTCCCCGACAGTACTCGTGAATTGCTGAAGACTTCTTCTTGTTACATAACTCTAACTCATCATCCTTTAAAATTACATAAGGAAATTCCTTGCATTTTAACTTACCTTGAATGTGTCATTGTCCAGCTGGCATATGATTAATACATCATAGATATGTTACGCACGCGCAATTGACACAGCTAATTACGTTTATTTTAAAGAGGAAAACATCCGGAAACTTATCTTCTGGATTCACCTCGTATTAATCAATTGTTATTGCTTAGTAAAACATTTCTGCTCTTTTTCTTGTGTGTTACATATTTCTTTTCTGTGGGAACATGAAATAGCGAAAATACTCTTATGTACACCAATTTCTAGTACCTATGACTTATAGTCCCTTTCTGGAATCATAAGTCTACGTAAATAGAAATTGTTCTTTTCAAAGTAATTTATTTATTCTGATTGATTACTAAAGTTTCTTTATAAATACATTTCTGGAATTGAAATAAAAATTTCCCATACATTGTATGTGTCAGAAACTTATTTATTAGAAACTGAATACTAGTGTAATATACGAGTGGGGTTGCCTTGAATAAGACAATTGAATGTAAAAATAATTATATGTAATTAATATTCGGTAAATATGTCTATATTGTATGGTATTAGAAGACTACAAGTTGTTTCTGATGGGAAAGAATAAATTACATAATATTGATTCTATAAGTATAGATTTGTTTGCTAAATCCATACTTTTATGGTTATTTTTTTCCAACGCAGTAGGCAATCAGACATTATCCTTAACAAGGCTGTGAAACCCTCTCTGGGTCCCCGTAATTTAGAAGCAGGGAACGCTACTTTTGCCGATTGAGCTCTTTTATGGTTATAAAAACTAGTGCGTTAGATAATGGTAATTATTTACAAAAGAAATAGAAAAGGATATGCAAAATAATAACTAAATATATAATTGCGTTACTGATATTCAAAACGAATAAATGAAATACAATAACAAGAAGAAATAAACCATGGCTTCGACCTGAAAGGGCAAACTTTCAGCAACAAGAACGCTATTTTTGCCGATTGAGCTCTTTTATGCAGGGCCGTAGGCAAGGGGAGGGATTTAGGAGACTGGTGCCCCTGCGAAATTCTAAAGTGCCGTTTTGTGGAAAGAAAATGGACCATGTGTGTGTTTCATCTGCCTAGTTGTGCATAGACAAAAGTGGGCTTAGAGCAGTGACATTGATTTAAGGAGTAGGTCCAATTTGGATTCGACACGTAAGAACAGATTGACTAGCACTTTTGGTAACTCATCACAATAATGTTTCACAATTGGAAGAAATTGTGAAAATTTTTTGGCAAAAATTTAAAAAAAAGCATATTTTAAAATATAAAGTAAAAATTTGAACATTTTCATTTTCTTTCGAAATTATTCTTTTTCTTTTTTTTAGTTATACTTCTGTTTAAAAATTTAGAATTTATTACCATGTATAGTTTATATATTTTCAATGTTAATTTTACTGTTAATTCATTGTGTAGTTACTATATTACTCATTCAAGGCTATAAATTTTTTCATTATATTAATTTTTAATATTTTTGATATTTTAAATTCCCATTGTATTATGATACTCATCAGAAGTATACATACATAAAAAACCTGTAGTTTTATTGAAGTGTCCTTCACAAAAAAACAATGTCCCCATCCGAAAGTAATTTCTGGCTACGCCCCTGCTTTTATGGTTATAAAAACTAGTGCGTTAGATAATGGTAATGATTTACAAAAGAAACAGAAAAGGACATACAAAATAATACCTAAATAAACAATTACGTTACTAATATTCAGAACTAATAAATGAAATACAGTAACAAGAAGAAATAAACCATGGGTTAATTTCGACCTGAAACGGCAAACTTTCAGCTACGAGAACGCTACTTTTGTTGATTGAGTTTTTTAATGGTTATAAAAACTAGTGGGTTAGATAATGGCAATGATTTAAAAAAGAAACAGAAAAGGACATGCAAAATAATAACTAAATAAACAATTACGTTACTAATATTCAGAACTAATAAATGAAATACAGTAACAAGAAGAAATAAACCATTTGTTAGTTTCGACCTGAACCCGCAAACTTTCAGCTACGAGAAAGCTGCCTTTGCCGATTGATTTCTTTTATGGTTATAAAAACTAGTGCGTTAGATAATGGTAATGATTTACAAAAGAAACAGAAAAGGACATGCAAAATAATAACTAAAACATTTACTTTACTAATATCCATAAAGTATAAATGAAATTCAATAACAAGAAGAAATAAACCATGGGTTAATTTGACCTGAACACCTTAAGTTTACGCTGCATTGTAACAATTTAAGGCAGTTAATAGAACACAGTACCTTCTGAAATGTAATCTTCATTATAACATCCTGTTTTCAATTCATCATAAGATAAAAGGTTCTGGCTTCATTTAGAGTTAATTATGTACCACTTCTTTAATATTTTCTTACCTAGGAAAAATTATTTAGTTTTGACATTTTAAGTATTATACTTTTTAAATAGCAAAAAAAAATAGGCTACACATGAAAAACGAGTAATTCACTTAACCTTCTACGAATAGCTAAAAATAAGGTGTTTTAAGGAAAATATTTAAGCTTGATATATCCACTTAATAAGTTATCCGGTAGAGATATGTAGGTCAAGAATAGGTTCATAAAAGTAAATAGATTCGAGTCTTAATATTTTATTCGAAAAAGCTATACAATTCAGAAATTAATGGTAAAATTTTTATCCTTTTTTATGATAAAAGAAACAGTTTATTTTAAACAAAGTTTTCTTTTATGCTTAGCAAAAATATTTTGTTTTAATTAAGATATTTTGACTCGAAAGGTACTATGTTCACTTTATGAGTTACCCAAAACAATTATGGTGTCAAAAATTAATGCTGAAATTTTTATATTCATTTTTGAAAAGGAAAAATATTTATTTTCAATAGAGCAGAATGTTTTGTTTTATACGTGATCAAAAACATGCTGTTCTAATTATTACATTTTAACTCGAAAGATTCTTTGTCCACTTTATGAGTTATACGAAATAGCTGTGTGGTCAGAAATTAATGCTAAAATTTATATCCCTATTTATAACAACGAAAATATTTATTTTAAAGAGAGCAGGATGTTTTGTTTTATACGTGATCAAAAACATGCTGTTTTAGTAATGACATTAACTCAGAAGATACAATGTCTACTTTATGAGTTATCCGAAATAGCTGTGTGGTCAGAAAATAATGCTAAACATTTTATCCCTGTTTAAACAAAGGAAATATATTTATTTTAAAGATAGCAGGATGTTTTATTTTATACGTGATCAAAAACATGCTGTTTTATTAAGACATTTTAACTCGAAATATACTATGTCCACTGTATGAGTTATACGAAATAGCTGTGTGGTCATAAATTAAAGTTAAAATTTTTATCCCTATTAATGTTTAGGGAAAATATTTATTTAAACAAAAGAGAATGTTTTGTTTTATACGTAATCAAAAACATGCTAACTTAATTAAGACATTTTAACTCAAAAGATACTATGTCCACTTTATAAGTTATCCCAAATAGTCGTGTGGTCAGAAATTAATGCTAAATTTTTATCCCAATTTATTTAAAGGAAAAATATTTATTTTAAACAGAGCAGAATGTTTTGTTTTATACGTAATAAAAAACATGGTGAGTTAATTAAGAAATTTGAACTCCAAAGATACTATGTTCCCTTATGAGTTATCCGAATTGGTCGTGCGGTCAGAAATTAATCCTAAAACTTTTAGCCCTATTTATGATAAGGAAAAATATTTATTTTAAACAGATCAGGATGTTTTGTTTTATAAGTGATCAAAAACATGTTCTAATTAATACATTTTAACTCGAAAGATATTATGTCCGCTTTATGAGTTATCCGAAATAGCTGTGTGGTCAGAAAATAATGCTAAACATTTTATCCCTGTTTAAACAAAGGAAAAATATTTATTTTAAAAAGAGCAGGATTTTTTTTTATACGTGATCAAAAACATGCAATTTTATAAGGACATTTTAACTCGAAATATACAATGTCCACTTTATCAGTTATTCAAAATAGCTGTGTGGTCAGAAATTAATGCTAAAATTTATATCCCTATTAATGATAAGGGGATATATTTATTTAAACAAAACATAATGTTTTGTTTTATAAGTAATCAAAAACATGCTGTTTTAGTTATGACATTTTAACTCGAAAGATACTATATATTCAAATTACGAGTCATCCGAAATAGCTGTGTTGCTTCAAATGAAACCTAAAATTTTTTATCCCTATTTAAGATAAGGAAAAATATTTGTTTTAAACATATTAGGATATTTTATACGCACTTTAAAATATATATCCACTTTTTGAGTGGATAAGTCTACTTTATGAGTATTTATCTGTTTGGTTAGATATAAATTCTAAAATTTTTATCCCTAACTATGATAAGGAAAAATATTTATTTCAAACAGAATAGAATATTTATTTTTATACGTAATCAAAAATATGCTGTTTTAATTAAGGAATTTTAACTCGAAAGGAACTATATACCGTTATTAAGCTATGTGGAATAGTTATGTGGTTTTAAAAATTTATGCTAAAAATTTTATCTTTATTTGCTATAAGGAAAATATTATTCTTGATCAAAATATGTATATATATATAGTGTTTAATGAATACAATTCAACTTGAAAGGTACTATGTCAACTTAATAAGCTCTCCGAAATAGCTGTGTAATTCAGAAATTAATTCTAAAAGTAAATAGATACGAATCTCAATACGTTATCCAAAATAGCTGTTAGTTCAGAAATTAATGCCGAAAGTAAATAGATTCGAGCCAAATTATTCTCTCTTTCAAACTAACTCTACGTTCCAATCTATCTTTCCTACAAGGAATAGTTAAAAAGTCGGAAATAGGTAAATATATTTTACCCAGCCATCACACTCCGTTACTTTGCAAATGGAATCCAAACCCTTCGATGTAAATGTTCGAATAGTCTCTCCATTACGAGAAATACCCTCGATTCGTATCAGCGATATCAAAAGATAAAAGTCGGAGTGTAATTGCTCCATGAAATGTTATTACGCGGGATAGATGTATTCACTTAAAAAAAGGAGGAATTTAATAAGATCGGAGCATTGATCATATACATTTGAAATCACATTTGGGATTAGATTAGAAGAACGAATACGCAAAACGTGAGTTACTTGTAATTAGTTCATTCCTCCGGGATAAAATCATTTATGCCGGCATATATTGATTTGAATAAAATATTTTCAAACATATGAAATTTAAAATATTTAATTTCAACCAAGTTATAAAACTAAGATGAAAACGTAAGAGGACATAGAGATATACATTTTGGTTTCATATCTCTCATAAAGATATACATCTCATTTACTCAATATTAAATTCAGATATTGAACGAAAAATCGCATTTGTACAGTTTATAGTTTAAATTTTTTAAATTATTTAATATTCTCTATAGTACAGAGTAAAAAACCATTCTGGGAGCAAAATTTTAAAAATCATACACTTAAAGAAAAATTTATAATTTCGAAAAATTTTACTTTTAGGGAATTACCTGTTGGAAATCTTTTAATAGCATGTATAAGGGTGCAATATAAAAATACAATAAAGAATGAAAATTTAATTATTTTCTTTAATCGTTATTAATTAATAAATTGTATCTTTAATATTTAACAAAATTAATTTACAATCTATCTAAATAAAATATTTCTCTACATACAACATTTCGGTATAAAAGAAATAAATTATATTTTTAATTTTTAACTGAAGTAATTTACAACCTAACTAAATAAATATATCTCTATATACAACATTTCCTAATAAAGGAAATTAATTATATCTTTATTTTTCAGTAAAGTAATTTAAAATCTAACTAAATAAAGATTTCCCTACATGCAACATTTCGTTATAATAGAAATAAATTATAAATTTATATTTTAACTAAAGTAATTTACAATCTAACTAAATAAAGATTACTCTACATACAACATTTCGTTATAAAAGAAATAAAATATATATTAAATTTTTAACTAAAGTAATTTAAAATTTAACTAAACAAAGATTTCCCTACATACAACATTTCGTTACGCAGGAAATAAGTTGTATTTTTAATATTTAACTGAAGTAGTAAATTACAATGTAACTAAATAAACATTTCTCTACATACAAACATTTCATTAAAATGGAAAAAATAATATTTTTAAATTTTCATTAAAATAATTTACAATATAACTAAATAAAGATTCCTCTACATACAACATTTTGTTATAGAGGAAGTAAGTTGTATTTTTAATTTTTAACTAAAGTAATCTACAATCTAACTAAATAAAAATTTTATTACACGGGATGCGTGTATTCACTTAAAAAAAGGAGGAATTTAATAAGATCGGAGCATTGATCATATACATTTGAAATCACATTTGGGAATAGATTAGAAGAACGAATAAGCAAAACGTGAGTTATTTGTAATTAGTTCATTCCTCAGGGATAATATCATTTATACCATTATATATTGCTTTGAATAAAATGTTTTTAAACATATGACATTTAAAAATACTGAATCTGAACCAGATTATAAACCAAACATGAAAACGTAAGAGGACATAGAGATATATTTTTGGTTTTTATATATCTTATAAAGATATACATCATATTTACTCAATATCAGATATTGAACATGAAATCGCATTCGTAAATTACTTTTATAGTTTAGAGCATTTTAAATTATTTAATATAATCTATAGTAATAAGGAAAAAGACATTCTGTGTAAACAATCTATCTAACAATTTATCAAAATAAACATTTCTCTACATACAACATTTCGTTAGAAATGAAATTTATTATATTTTTAAGTTTTAATTAAAGTAATTTACAATATAAATAATTAAAGATTTTTCTACATACAGCATTTCGTTATGAAGGAAATTAATTATATCTTTAAAATTTAATTAATGTAATTTACAATATAACTAAATGAAGATTTCTCTACATATAAGATTTCGTTATAAAGGAAATTAATTATTTTTTTAAGTTTTAATTAAAGTAATTTACAATAAAACTAAATAAAGATTTCTCTACATACAACATTTCGTTATAAAATAAATAATATATATATATAATTTATAACTAAAGTAATTTACAATTTAACTAAATAAAGATTTCCCTACATACAACATTTCGTTACACAGGAAATAAGTTTTTTTTAAATATTTAACTGAAGTAAATTACAATCTAACTAAATAAACATTTATTCACGTAATTCCTTTATTTTATTTTAAACAAAACTAAATGTTTTGTTTTATGCGTAATAAAAATAAGCTGTTTAAATTAGGACATTTTAATTCAAAAGAAACTATGGCCTTTTATTATGAGTTATCCGAAATAGCTGTATGGTCAGATATTAAAGCTAAAATGTTTACATATATCTATAACAAGGACATTTATTTTAAACAGATCAGGATGTTTTGTTATATACATGATCGAAAACATGCTATAGAAAAATTCATATTTTTGAAAAATTGTATTTTTATGAAATTACTTGTTGAAAAGTCTATAATAGCAGGTATAATGAAGCAATATAAAAATATAAAGAATGAAAATTTAATTATTTTTTTAATCTTTATAAAGGAAATATACTGTATTTGTAATATTTAACTAAAGTAATTTACAATGTAACTAAATAAAGATTTCCCTACATACAGCATTTCATTATAAAGGAATTAAGTTGTATTTTCAATCTTTAACTAAAGTAATTTACAATCTAACTAAATAAAGATTTCTCTACTTACAGCATTTCGTCATAAAGGAATTAAGTAGTATTTTTAATTTTTAACTAAAGTATTCTACAATCTAACTAAATAAAAATTTTATTACACGGGAGACATGTATTAAAAAATTGGGGAATTGGGCCATCACACTCCATTACTTTGCAAATGGAATCGAAACCCTTTGATGGAAATGTTCGAATAGTGTCTCCATTACGAGAAATACCCTCGATTCGTATCAGCGATATCAAAAGATAAAAGTCGGAGCGTAATTGCTCCATGAAATGTTATTACACGCGATAGATGTATTCACTTAAAAAAAGGAGGAATTTAATAAGATCGGAGCATTGATCATATACATTTCAAATCACATTTGGGAATAGATTAGAAGAACGAATACGCAAAACGTGAGTTACTTCTAATTAGTTCATTCCTCCGGGATAAAATCATTTATGCCGGCATATATTGATTTGAATAAAATATTTTCAAACATATGAGAATTAAAATATTCAATTTCAACCAAGTTATAAAACAAGATGAAAACGTAAGAGGCCATAGATAGATACATTTTGGTTTTATATCTCTCATAAAGAGATACATCCCATTTACACAATATTAAATTCAGATATTGAACGAGAAATCGCATTTGTACAGTTTATAGTTTATTGTTTTTAAATTATTTAATATGCTCTATAGTAAAGAGTAAAAAACCATTCTGGGAGCAAAATTTTGAAAATCATACACATGAAGAAAAATTTATAATTTCGAAAAATTTTACTTTTAGGGAATTACCTGTTGGAAATCTTTTAATAGCGTGTATAAGGGTGCAATATAAAAATATAATAAAGAATGAAAATTTAATTATTTTCTTTAATCGTTATTAAGGAAATAAATTGTATCTTTAATATTTAACTAAAGTAATTTACAATCTATCTAAATAAAATATTTCTCTACATACAACATTTCGGTATAAAAGAAATAAATTATATTTTTAATTTTTAACTGAAGTAATTTACAACTTAACTTAATAAATATATCTCTATATACAACATTTCCTAATAGAGGAAATTAATTATATTTTTATTTTTAAGTAAAGTAATTTACAATTTAACTAAACAAAGATTTCCCTACATACAACATTTCGTTACGCAGGAAATAAGTTGTATTTTTAATATTTAACTGAAGTAAATTACAATGTAACTAAATAAACATTTCTCTACATACAACATTTCATTATAATGGAAATAAATAATATTTTTAAATTTTCATTAAAGTAATTTACAATATAACTAAATAAAGATTCATCTACATACAACATTTTGTTATAGAAGAAGTAAGTTGTATTTTTAATTTTTAACTAAAGTAATCTACAATCTAACTAAATAAACATTTTATTACACGGGATGCGTGTATTCACTTAAAAAAAGAAGGAATTTAATAAGATCGGAGCATTGATCATATACATTTCAAATCACATTTGGGAATAGATTAGAAGAACGAATACGCAAAACGTGAGTTACTTGTAATTAGTTCATTCCTCCGGGATAAAATCTTTTATGCCGGTATATATTGCTTTGAATAAGATGTTTTTAAACATATGAGATTTAAAAACACTTAATCTGAACCAGATTATAAACCAAACATGAAAGCGTAAGAGGCCATAGAGATATATTTTTGGTTTTTTATATATCTTATAAAGATATACATCATATTTACTCAATATCAGATATTGAACATGAAATCGCATTCGCAAATTACTTTTATAGTTTAGAACATTTTAAATTATTTAATATAATCTATAGTAATAAGGAAAAAGACATTCTGTGTAAACAATCTATCTAACAATCTATCAAAATAAACATTTATCTGCAAACAACATTTCGTTATAAAAGAAATTATTATATTTTTAATTTATTATTATATTTTTAACTTTTAATTAAAGTAATTTACAATCTAACTAAATAAATAATTCTCTACATACAACTTTTCGTTATAAAAGAAATAAAGTATATATTTAATTTTTAACTAAAGTAAATTACAGTTTAACTAAATAAACATTTCTCTACATACAACATTTCGTTATAAATGAAATTAATTAGATTTTTAAGTTTTAATTAAAGTAATTTACAATATAAGTAAATAAATATTTCTCTACATGCAACATTTTGTTATGAAGGAAATTAATTATATCTTTAAGTTTTAATTAATGTAATTTACAATATAATTAAATAGTGATTTCTCTACATACAGCATTTCGTTTTAAAGAAATAAAATATATATTTAATTTTTTATTAAAGTAATTTATAATTTAAATAAATAAAGATTTCCCTACATACGACATTTTGCTACAGTGGAAATAAAATGTAATATTAATATTTAAATGAAGTAAATTACAATCTAACTAAATAAACATTTCCCTACATACAACATTTCGTTACAAAGGAATTAACTTGTATTTTTAATCTTTAACTAAAGTAATTTACAATGTAACTAAATAAAGATTTCTCTACATACAACATTTCTTTATAAAAAAAATAAAATATATATCTAATTTTTAACTAAATAAAGATTTCTATGTATACAACATTTCATTACAAAGGAAAAAAGTTGTATTTTTAATATTTAGTTCAAGTAAATTACAATCTAACTAAATAAACATTTCTATACATACAACATTTCATTATAAAGGAATTAAGTTTTACTTTTAATCTTTAACTAAAGTAATTTAGAATCTAACTAAAGATTTCTCTACATACAACATTTCGCTATAAAGGAAATAAAATATATATTTAATTTTTATCTAAAGTAATATACAATTTAAATAAATAAAGATTTTCTTACATACAACATTTCGTTACAAAGGAAATGAGTTGTATTTTTAATATTTAACTGAAGTAAATTACAATCTAACTAAATAAATAATTCTCTACATACAACATATCGTTATAAAGGAAATTATATATATTTTTTAAATTTAAATTAAAGTAATTTACAATAGAACTAAATAAAGATTTCTCTACATACAATATTTAGTTATAAAGGAATTAAGTTGTATTTTTAATTTTTAACTAAAGTAATCTACAATCTAACTAAATGTTATTACCCGCGATAGATGTATTCACTTAAAAAAGGAGGAATTTAATAAGATCGGAGCATTGATCATATACATTTGAAATCACATTTGGGAATAGATTAGAAGAACGAATAAGCAAAACGTGAGTTATTTGTAATTAGTTCATTCCTCAGGGATAAAATCATTCATGCAGGCATATATTAGTTTGAATAAAATATTTTTAAACATATGGGATTTAAAAATGCTTAATCCGATCCAAATTATAAACCAAAGATGAAAACGCATGAGGCCACAGAGAGATAAATTTTGGTTTTATATATCTTATAAAGAGGTACATCATATGTATTCAATAATATATTCAATTATTGAACATGATATCGCATTTGTAAAGTACTTTTATAGTTTAAAATATTTTAAATTATTTAATATACTCTATAGTAAAAATACATTCTGGAGACAAAATTTTGAAAGTCGTAGATATATAGAAAAATTCATATCTACAGTAATTAACAATCTATCTAAATAAAGATTTATCTACCTACAGCATTTCTTTATCAAGGGACAAACATTATTTTTAATTTTTAAGTAAAGTAATTAGCTTACTAACTAAATAAACATTTCTCTATATACCACATTTTGTTATAAAGGAAATAAATTGTATTTTTAATTTTTAACTAAATTAATTTACGATCTACCTAAATAAACATTTCTCTACATACAACATTTCGTTATACAGGAAATGAATTATATTTTTGAATTTTAATTAAAGTAATTTACAATATAACTAAATTAAGATTTCTCTGCATACAACATTTCGTTATAAAAGAAATAAAATATATATTTAATTTTTAACTAATGTAATTTACAATTTAACTAAATAAAGATTTCCGTGCGTACAACATTTCTTTACAGAGGAAATAAGTTGTATTTTTAACATTTAACTGAAGTAATCTACAATCTAACTAAATAAACATTTCTCTATATACCACATTTTGTTATAAAGGAAATAAATTGTATTTTTAATTTTTAACTAAATTAATTTACGATCTACCTAAATAAACATTTCTCTACATACAACATTTCGTTATAAAGGAAATGAATTATATTTTTAAATTTTAATTAAAGTAATTTACAATATAACTAAATAAAGATTTCTCTGCATACAACATTTCGTTATAAAAGAAATAAAATATATATTTAATTTTTAACTAATGTAATTTACAATTTAACTAAATAAAGATTTCCGTGCGTACAACATTTCTTTACAGAGGAAATAAGTTGTATTTTTAATATTTAACTGAAGTAATCTACAATCTAACTAAATAACCATTTATCTACATATAACATTTCGTTATAAAATAAATTAATTATATTTTTAAGTTTTAACTAAAATAGTTTACAATCTAACTAAATAAAGATTTCTATACATACAATATTTAGTTATAAAGGAATTAAGTTGTATTTTTAATTTTTAACTGAATTAACTTACACTCCAACTAAATAAAAATTTTATTAAACTTGAGGCATGTATTCACTTAAAAATGGGTAATTTTAAAAGATTGGAGCATTGATCATATACATTTCAAATAACATTTGGGAATAGATTAGAAGAACGAATAAGCAAAACGTGAGTTACTTGTAATTAGTTCGTTCCTCAGGGATAAAATCATTTATGCCGGCATATATTGGTTTCATTAAAATATTTTTAAACAAACGAGATTTAAAAACATTTAATCTGAACCAGGTTATAAGTCAAATATGAAAACAAACGAGGGCACAGAGAGTTTTATAGATCTTATCAAATGTACATCACATTTACTCAATATCAAATTCAGATATTGAACATGAAATCGCATTTGTAAAGTATTTTTATAGTTTAAATATTTTAAATTATTTAATATACTTTATAGTTAAGAATAATAAGACATAATGAGGACGAAATTGTGAAAGTCATAGAGATATATAAAAATTCATATTTTTGAAAAATTATAATTTTATGGAATTATTTGTTGAAAAGCCGATAATAGCATTTATGATGGCGCAATATCAAAAATATAATAAAGAATGAAAATTTAATTATTTTCTTTAATCTTTATAAAGGAAATAATTTGTATTTTATTTTTAACTAAATTAATTTACAATTTAACTAAATAAAGATTTCCTTACATACAACATTTCGTTACAAAGGAAATGAGTTGTATTTTTAATATTTAACTGAAGTAAATTACAATCTAACTAAATAAATATTTCTCTACATAGAACATTTCGTTATAAAGTAAATTATATATATTTTTAAATTCAAATTAAAGTAATTTACAATAGAGCTAAATAAAGATTTCTCTACATACAATATTTAGTTATAAAGGAATTAAGTTGTATTTTTAATTTTTACCTAAAGTAATCTACAATCTAAATAAAAATTTTATTACACGGGGTGCATGTATTCACTTAAAAAATGGGTAATTTAATAAGATTAGTGCATTGATCATATACATTTGAAATCACATTTGAGAATAGATTAGAAGAACGAATAAGCAAAACGTGAGTTACTTGTAATTAGTTCATTCCTCAGGGATACAATCATTTATGCCGGCATATATTGCTTTGAATAAAATATTTTTAAGCATATGGGATTTAAAAATACTTAATCTTAACCAGATTATAAACGAAACATGAAAACTCACGAGGCCACAAAGAGATGATTTTTTGGTTTTATATGTCTTATAAAGATATGCATCATATTTACTCCATATTATATCCAGATATTAAAAGTGAAATTGCATTTTTAAAATATTTTTATAGTTAAAAATATTTTAAATTATTTAATATTCTCTATAGTTAAGAGTAAAAGGACTTTCTTAGGACAAAATTTTGAAAGTTGTGAAAATATAGAAAAATTCATATTTTCGAAACATTGTATTTTTGCGGAATTACTTGTTGAAAGGCCAATAATAACAGGTATAATGGTGCAGTATCAAAAATATAATAAAGAATTAATATTTAATTATTTTCTTTATTCGTTATAAAAGAAATATATTGTATTTTTAATTTGTAAGTAAATCAATTAAAAATCTATCTAAATAAAGATTTCTCGACACACAGCATTTCGTTATAAAGGAAATAAATTATATTTTTAGTTTTTAAGTAATTTTAATTAAAATCTAACTAAATAAGGATTTCTCTACATACAACATTTAGTTATAAAAGAAATAAACTACATTTTTAATTTTTAAGTAAAGTAATTTACAATCTAACTAAATATATTTTTCTTTATACACAACATTTCGTTATAAAAAAAATAAATTATATTTTTATTTTTAAGTAAAGTAATATACAATATAACTAAATAAAGATTTCTATATACAACATTTTGTTATAAAAGAAAAAAATAATATTTTTAATTTTTAACTAAAGTAATTTACAATCTAACTAAATAAACATTTCTCTATATACCATATTTCGTTATAAAGAAAATAAATAGTGTTTTTTACTTTTAACTAAAGTAATTTACAATCTAACTTAATAAAGATTTACCTGTATACCACATATCCTTATACAGAAATAAATTGTATTTTTAATTTTTATCAAAAGTAATTTACAATCTAACTAAATAAATATTTCCCTGCATACAACATTTCGTTACAAAAGAAATAAATTATATTTTTAATTTTTTAAAGTAATTTACAATCTAGTTAAATAAATATTTCTCTATATACCACATTTCATTATAAAGTAAATAAATTGCATTTTTAATTTTTAACTAAAGTAATTTACAGTCTAACTAAATAAACATTTTTCTATATATAACATTTCGTTATAAAGGAAATTTATTATATTTTTAAGTTTATCTAAAGTAATTTGCAATCTAACTAAATAAATTTTCTCTATAAACAACATTTAGTTTTAAAGAATATAAATTCTATTTTTAATTTTTAACTAAAATAATTAAAAATCTAACTAAATAAATATTTCTCTATATGCCCCATTTCGTTATAAAGTAAATAAATTGTATTTTTAAATTTTAAGTAAAGTAATTTACATTCAAACTAAATAAAGATTTCTCTACATACAACATTTTATTATAAAAGAAATAAAATCAATTTTTAATTTTTAACTAAAGTAAATAACAATCTAACTAAATAAAGATTTCTGTTAAGCATTTTTGGTGATTCAAGATAACATGTTATTACAACTATATCGTAACTTTATCACTTTCTAGAAATCTACCTGAATAAACCACGGCTTATTTTGTGTTTTATAGAACTGCTTTTTCCCATGGTACATTATGGTGACGTTTACCCATAAAACACAGGTCAGTAAAGATTTCCGACAATAGCTATATTTCATTCCCGCATTCCTTAACCTTTCATTATGAAGAAATTGAGCGGAATTCCCCACTTTATCTTCCGATTTTAACTAAAGAATGGCTATCATACTTTGGCACACTAATAAATTTCTATGGCACATTATCTTTTAAAGATGGTCTTCATTTTTTTCCGGAAACATACGGTCCATTTGATATCAAACTGACTCGCTCTTCCTGAACTTGTCACGTGTTAAAATATCACAATTTAATATGTCTTTTACAAGTTCAAAAACAAAAAAATATGATAATATCCTTACAGTCTAAGTAGTTCAATGACATTTTACACCATTGTAAATTCACTGTTCGATTTTTTTAATTTAAAAAAAATCTAGTAAAAAACCTTACTTGAAGATAAATTTTGATAGATAAATCTTGATAAATTTGATAAAATTTTTCTATATACAACATTTAGTTATAAAACAAATAATATATATATTTAATTTTTAACTAAAGTAATTTACAATTTAACTAAAAAACATTTCCCTACGTACAACATTTCTTTAGAAAGTAAGTAAATTATATTTTTAATTTTTAACTAAAGTAATTTACAATCCAATTAAATAAAGATTGCTCTGCATACAATATTTCGTTGTAAAAGAATTAAAATAAATATTTAATTTTTAACTAAAGTAATTTACAATTTAACTAAATAAAGTTTTCCCTACATACAATATATCATTATAAAGTAAGTAAATTATATTTTTAGTTTTAAGTAAAGCAATTTACAATCTAACTAAATAAAGATTTCCCTACATACAACATTTCGTTACACAGGAAATAAGTTGTATTTGTAATATTTAATTAAAGTAATTTACAATCGAATTAAATAAAGATTTCTCTATATACCATATTTCGCTTTAA
This sequence comes from Pardosa pseudoannulata, assembly GCA_032207245.1. NCBI lineage: Eukaryota > Metazoa > Arthropoda > Arachnida > Araneae > Lycosidae > Pardosa > Pardosa pseudoannulata. The sequence goes on along the minus strand of CM063500.1, from coordinate 75,455,304 downwards.
AGAATAAAAATTCTAATTTTAATTTTTAATTAAAATAATTAAAATCCAGCAAATAAAAATTTCTCTATATACCACTTTTTATTATAAAGGATATAAGCTGTATTTTTCATTTTTTACTAAAGTAATTTACAGTCTAACTAATGAACGATTTCTCTTTCACATTTTTGGTGATGCAAGTTCATATGGTATTACAACTCTATCGAGAATCTATCACTTTCTATAAATCTACCTGAATAAACCACGACTTATTTTGTATTTTATAGAGCTACTTCTTCTGTTGGTAAATTATGGTGATATTTACCCATTAAACACAGGTCAATAAAGATTTCCGACAATAGCTATATTTCATTCCCACATTCTTTAACCTTTCATTATGAAGAAATTGAGCGGAATTTCACGCTTTATCTTCAGATTTTAACCAAAGAATGGCTATCATTACTTTGGTACACTAATAAATTTCTATAGCACATTATCTTTTAAAGATGGTCTTCCTATTTTACGGAAACATTCAGTCCATTTGATATCCCACTGACTCGATCTTCGTGAACCTGTCACGTGTTAAAATATCATCTTTTTACATGTTTTTTATACGTTCTAAAACAAAAACATATGATAATATCCTTTTTTTAAAGTAGTT
>CM063500.1:75442167-75444667 GCA_032207245.1 Pardosa pseudoannulata | reverse complement strand
GAAAAAATCCCCGTCATCTGTCAAGACTAGTTTTGTCTCAACTCTAAGAAGACCATTGGAGTCCTGGTACACAATAAAGTTCGGTGGTATGAGTCGACGATTTTTTCCAAAGGTCTCTCTCTGTATGTAAAGGATTATTTCGAGCTCAGATTTGTTGAGCTCTTCTTCACTTAAGTTTCCTTTTAAGAAGGATTTATTCTTATCTTGCACAATTGATTTAACATTTGAAATGAATCTCTTCACATACGCCAAAATTCGAACAATTGTAGAAAACTTCGAAACTCGTTGAGTCCACTGGAAAAAATTAGGTTCCGAATTATCTAATGAAAGATTCGTGGTAACTGAAGGTTTTTTCTCTACTTCAGCAAGTTCTGCTGCGTCGGAGAAATCAGAGTTCTGAGTGTTCGGCCAAGAGTCTCGATTTTTCAACCATGTGGGACCCTCCCACCAACGAAGAAGAAAGAGAGTTTGGGCGTTACACCCGCGAGATGCAACGTCCGCTGCATTCATTTGAGATGGCATATAATACCACTTTTCTTTGGAAGAGTGTAAGTGGATTTCTTGAATCCTATTGTTCACGAAAGTCTTCCAAGTTCCTGGATTTTTTATCCAACAAAGAACCACTTTAGAATCTGTCCAGTAGAATGTTTCGATGGAAGAAATGTTTAATGAAGTTTTGACAGTCTGGACTAGACGAGTACCAATCAAAGCAGCTAAAAGTTCTAATTTGGGAATAGATATTTCAGTTTTGATTTTGGTGATGGGATCCTTCTTTAGAGGAGCGACACGTGATTTTGCTTGTACTAATCTAACTTTAACTTCGTTCCCGCACTCAATTCGCAAAAATACGCACGCAGCAAAAGCTTTCCCACTAGCATCACTAAACATGTGAATAGTAGTAGTGGATTCATTAATTAGTCCTCCAAAGTAACGCGGAATTTGAATTAATTTCAAAAATCCTAAGCTAGATAGCCAATTTTTAAATTCTTCCACTATTTCAGATGGCAGTTTATGATCCCAACCTAACCTATCATTTTTCCACGTCCTTTGCATTAGAAGCTTCGGAATGAGCGTCACGGGTGCGGTAAAACCAATTGGGTCAAATATTTTTTGCGCGATTGACAAAAGTTGCCGTTTTGTACACGAGTTATGGTTGATTTCAGTTGTGATACTGCTAACATCACACGCAATTGTATCTGAATCGGGATTCCATAACATACCAAGAACAGGAGAATATCTACATTTATTTAAATCTAGATTTTGTTTTTCATCCTGCGATGAAGAAACCCAACCCGTAAGCTCAAACCCCGCTTGAGACATAATTTGACAGGCTATTTTTGAAAATTTCACGAATTCTAATTCGCTTTCGACGCTTGTCACTACATTGTCAACGTAAAAAGCATCCTTTAATTTCACAGCTATATAATTTTCGCTTCCCTTTAATTTATCCAAATGGTGATAAATTGTTGCCATAAGCAAAAACGGACTTGATGAAAGACCGAACACAACTCTACAATGCCTAAAGGTTTTTATTTTGTGTTTTTCAAAATCTTCCCACCATAAAAAGCGAAGAAAATCTCTATCAGACTCAGAGACACTGATTTGGAGGAATGCTTTACGTATATCAGAGATTACGCCAATTTTGTCTTTACGGAATTTATTTAGAACTGAAGGAATCAATTCAATATAGTTTGGACCTGTAGCTAAACACTGATTTAGGGAAACAGAATTTTCATCTTTCGACGAGGCATCAAACACAGGTCGTATTTTAGTTGTTAAACTATATTCTTTAAAGACAGCTCTGTGAGGGAGATACCTGCATTTTACATCCAAGAAATTTTCTCCTTTTGTTTGAGTAGGCACTTGTTCTATTATCCCCATTTGTTCCCATTCCGTAAAAATTCCGTCATATGAATCAAAATTTTTCGAAGCGACAAGTTTAGAAGTCATGCTATTTAAACGGTTCTCTGATTGATATCGGAAATCACATAACTCCGGATGGCCTTCAACCCATGGAAGATTTACTTCGTATCTACCATCCCAAAATTTAACAGTTTTGTCAAAAAAAGATAAAGTTTCCATATCAATTTCTGTCTTTGTTTTGTTTTCGACAGGATCTTTTATACCAAGAATATGCAATGACCAAAGGTCACAAATTCTGCTAGCACTATGTAATAATATAATGGCCATAGCATGAGTGGAATTAGTGTTGCAGGATATTGGTTTCCCCATTACTACCCACCCTAGGTATGTTTGTACAGCAGCTAAACCATTTGGTTGTTGACACATAGAACCGGTCAAAATTTTTCCTAAATAATCAGCGCCAATAAGGACGGATATGTTCGAAACATCGTTTTCACTATCGGACAAATAAATCCCGTTGTTAGAAAAGTATTCTACATCCGATTTACTAATTTTAGGAATTGTACCGCAAATAGTTTCTTTATCTAATAATACAACTTCACTTGAAAAATTCCCTCGAATTTCCTGAAGTTCGCAT
>CM063500.1:75424667-75427167 GCA_032207245.1 Pardosa pseudoannulata | reverse complement strand
CATTCATATATACCGCCAAATAATCACTGTCAATATTAATACTTCTGCCGTTCATCCTATCCCGTAATATGACAAGGTAAATTAATGTCGGCAACTAACATACGGTCAGTAAAGTCTTTTTTTAATGTAATTTTATGTTTTACCCTGTTCAAAACTTTTCTAGATAATTTTAAGCTTTTAAGATAAATTCGAGGAAAATGAATTCATTGACAAATAAGCATATCTAAACTACATTCACAGTATGAGAAGACATTAGAGCAGGATGAATATAAACAAATTATTGAGAGTGTACCAGATAATTCTCAGCCAAAAAACAAACCATTTTATAATATGCCTCCTAAAGTATTTTACACTTCTGGAACTTTAAAAAAATTACTAATCCCGTCATATGACGGGCTATATACTAGTATTAAAATAAACTTTAATAGCATTTTATTTATTTGCTTATAACATATACACACATATGTATATTTATAAAAAAAAATCTAATGAACTGTATACTTTAAGCCACAAACTAAGATCATTTTGCAGAAGCTGATTAAATTTAATATGAATATCACATGTGTATAATTATAGTCAGGCCGCAACGTGTCATTACGTATTACACTGTTCATAATTACCTTTATCACCGATATTAACAAATTAGTTTCATAAAAGTCTAGGAGTCTATTTCATGGACTAATAAATATCTAGCTTTTAAGTTACATATCTTTGAAAGTTAAGACGTTTGTTCGTTTGTTTGTTTGTTTTTTACATATAACCACACGGTTAGCAATAGATTCGCTGAATTTTTGGACATCATTCATTTATACCGCCAAATAATCACTGCCAAAATTAATACCTATGCCGTTCATCCTATCATGTAATATGACAAGGTAAATTAAAGTCGGCAACTAACATACGGTCAGTAAAGTCTTTTTTAAATATAATTTTATGTTTTACCCTGTCCAAAACTTTTCGAGATAATTTTAAGCTTTTAAGATACATTCGAGGAAAATGAAGTCATGGACAAATAATCATGTATCTAAACTGTATTCACGGTATCGGGAGACTTTAGAGGAGGATGAAGATAAATAAATTATTGAGAGTGTACCAGATAGTTCTCAGCCAATAAAAAAAACCATTTTATTACCTTCCTCATAGAGTACTTTAAAACGCTGGAAAATTAAAACTTTTACTGATCCCGTCATATGACGGGTTATATGCCAGTATTATTATACCTTTATTAGCGTTTTACATATTTCTCGATTGAATATACACATATGTATATTTATAGAAAAATATCTAATGAACTGTATACTTTAAGCCACAAACTAAGATCATTTTGCAGAAGCTGATTAAATTTAATATGAATATCGCATGTGTATAATTATAGTCAGGCCTCAACGTGTCATTACGTATTACACTGTTCATAATTACCTTTGTTAGAGACCTGAAAACGGATTCCCTTAGGAAAGTCCTGGCTATCATCACTGTCCATTTCAGCGGAAGTTAACGAACAATTATGTAATTATGAACCTCCCAGTGTGCAACAATTTCAGACCCTTGGAAGCAGTTCAAAGAATCTTGTTCTTAACAAGCACGTTGAAAATATATAAATAAGTGAATTTTTTAAAGTTTCTTTCTTATTATAAATAAAGATTCCACTAGCCAAAATATGCAAACTTTGAAACATAGTAGCGTTCATGAACACGTACACATCCATGTACATATATTACTGCACACTTAAGCTCTTCATTAAATTTTAAATATAATTACTCTTCATTCGGATATTTAATAAATCTATATCCGAAATATCAGAAAATTTTACCTGAGAAAGTAACCCTAAAGATTTTATAACATAATAGAAGCTATATTTCTTTAATTATTTTAAAAACAAAGTTTGAATAAAAAGTCATATATAATTATAATTGAAAAAAAGGGCCTGAGAGTATATATATTATATATAATAATATATATAATATATATATATATATATATATATATATATATATATATAAATATATATATATATATATATATATATATATATATATATATATATATATATATATATATATATATATATATATATATATATATATATAATAATATTATATATATATATATATATATATATATATATATACTATATATATATATACATATATATATAAATATATACAAACATAAATATATATATATACATATATATATACATATACATACACATATATATACATACATATATATATATATATATATATAAATAAATATAATATATATATATATATATATATATATATCAAACATATATATATACATAATTACATAGATATATATATATAGATGCATTATAATATATATATATATATATATATAAAATATATATCTATAAATATATATATATATATATATATAAAATATATTATAAATATACATACATAAATATATACAAACATACATACATAGTATACATACATATATTATATATATACATACATACATACATATATATATA
>CM063500.1:75389667-75409667 GCA_032207245.1 Pardosa pseudoannulata | reverse complement strand
GGAAAGTTGTAAACAAAAAAAAAATATTACATTAGTTTTCTAAGCATACTTAAATTCTGAATTATATAATTAAACATATTCTAATCTAAGGATATTCTAAATATTAGTAACTTATATTTCATTTTAAACATTCTGATTTTTTAAAAATAATATTGACAATACCAAGAGTTAAGTACACAATGGAAAATTGTAAAAAAATTAACAAGCGCGGCTTTTATTGTCAGGATATCTATCTGGATGGAAAGTTGTAAACAAAAAAAAAAAAAATATTACATTAGTTTTCTAAGCATACTTAAATTCTGAATTATATAATTAAACATATTCTAATCTAAGGATATTCTAAATATTAGTAACTTATAGAGATTTCATTTTAAACATTCTGATTTTTTAAAAATAATATTAACACTACCAAGAGTTAAGTACACAATGTAAAATTGTAAAAAATTAACAAGCGCGGCTTTTATTGTCAGGATATCTATCTGGATGGAAAGTTGTAAACAAAAAAAAAAATATTACATTAGTTTTCTAAGCATACTTAAATTCTGAATTATATAATTAAACATATTCTAATCTAAGGATATTCTAAATATTAGTAACTTATATTTCATTTTAAACATTCTGATTTTTTAAAAATAATATTGACAATACCAAGAGTTAAGTACACAATGGAAAATTGTAAAAAAAATTAACAAGCGCGGCTTTTATTGTCAGGATATCTATCTGGATGGAAAGTTGTAAACAAAAAAAATAAAAAATATTACATTAGTTTTCTAAGCATATTTAAATTCTGAATTATATAATTAAACATATTCTAATCTAAGGATATTCTAAATATTAGTAACTTATAGAGATTTCATTTTAAACATTCTGATTTTTTTAAAAATAATATTAACACTACCAAGAGTTAAGTACACAATGTAAAATTGTAAAATTAACAAGCGCGGCTTTTATTGTCAGGATATCTATCTGGATGGAAAGTTGTAAACAAAAAAAATATTACATTAGTTTTCTAAGCATACTTAAATTCTGAATTATATAATTAAACATATTCTAATCTAAGGATATTCTAAATATTAGTAACTTATAGATATTTCATTTTAAAACATTCTGATTTTTTTTAAAAATAATATTGACACTACCAAGAGTTAAGTACACAATGGAAAATTGTAAAAAATTAACAAGCGCGGCTTTTATTGTCAGGATATCTATCTGGATGGAAAGTTGTAAACAAAAAAAAAATATTACATTAGTTTTCTAAGCATACTTAAATTCTGAATTATATAATTAAACATATTCTAATCTAAGGATATTCTAAATATTAGTAACTTATAGATATTTCATTTTAAACATTCTGATTTTTTAAAAATAATATTGACACTACCAAGAGTTTAAGTACACAATGGAAAATTGTAAAAAATTAACAAGCGCGGCTTTTATTGTCAGGATATCTATCTGGATGGAAAGTTGTAAACAAAAAAAATATTACATTAGTTTTCTAAGCATACTTAAATTCTGAATTATAATTAAACATATTCTAATCTAAGGATATTCTAAATATTAGTAACTTATAGATTTCATTTTTAAACATTCTGATTTTTTAAAAATAATATTGACACTACCAAGAGTTAAGTACACAATGGAAAATTGTAAAAAATTAACAAGCGCGGCTTTTATTGTCAGGATATCTATCTGGATGGAAAGTTGTAAACAAAAAAAAAATATTACATTAGTTTTCTAAGCATACTTAAATTCTGAATTATATAATTAAACATATTCTAATCTAAGGATATTCTAAATATTAGTAACTTATATATTTCATTTTAAACATTCTGATTTTTTAAAAATAATATTGACAATACCAAGAGTTAAGTACACAATGGAAAATTGTAAAAAATTAACAAGCGCGGCTTTTATTGTCAGGATATCTATCTGGATGGAAAGTTGTAAACAAAAAAAAAAAAAATATTACATTAGTTTTCTAAGCATACTTAAATTCTGAATTATATAATTAAACATATTCTAATCTAAGGATATTCTAAATATTAGTAACTTATAGAGATTTCATTTTAAACATTCTGATTTTTTAAAAATAATATTGACACTACCAAGAGTTAAGTACACAATGGAAAATTGTAAAAAATTAACAAGCGTGGCTTTTATTGTCAATATATCTATCTGAATGGAAAATTTGTAAACAAAAAAATATTACATTAGTTTTCTAAGCATACCTAAATTCTGAATTATATAATTAAACATATTATAATCTAAGTCTATTCTAAATATTAGTAACTTATAGAGATTTCATTTTAAACCTTCTGATTTTTTAAAAATAATATTGACACTACCAAGAGTTAAGTACACAATGGAAAAATTGTAAAAAATTAACAAGCGTGGCTTTTATTGTCAATATATCTATCTGAATGGAAAATTTGTAAACAAAAAAATATTACATTAGTTTTCTAAGCATACCTAAATTCTGAATTATATAATTAAACATATTATAATCTAAGTCTATTCTAAATATTAGTAACTTATAGAGATTTCATTTTAAACCTTCTTATTTTTTAAAAATAATATGAACACTACCAAGAGTTAAGTACACAATGTAAAATTGTAAAAAATTAACAAGCGCGGCTTTTATTGTCAGGATATCTATCTGAATGGAAAATTTGTAAACAAAAAAATATTACATTAGTTTTCTAAGCATATTTAAATTCTGAATTATATAATTACAAATATTCTGAATATTAATAACTTATAGAGTTTTCATTTTAAATCTTTCAATTTTTTAAAAATAATATGAACACTATTTATTTATCACATTACCAAGAGTTAAGTAAGCATTGGAAAATTGGGAAAGCTAACAAGTGTATCTTTTACTATCAGGTTATCTGGCTGGAAAGTTGCAAATATTGTATACATATAATATAACAAAGAAAACACTTTTAAAATAAAATAAATGTTAAATTTCCATGAGTAATAAGATTTAAATAAAATAAACAAACTAAACCAGATATGTAAGTCACCTCATATTTGCATTTAATGTTTTACACAGGCTGTTTGCTCATTTTTATACAATTTTGGTTAGCGGTATTAAAAATCGTTTATTGCAAAATAAAAAACTACAAATGTTTCTAAAAGTGAAAAATTATGTTTAGGCCTAGAGTTTTGTTTTTATTCAAAATAGCGTTTTTAACGAAGAAGTGGTTCGAAGGCTATATTTACGCTCTTTCTGAAGAGAAGTATTGATACTCCATCATCCAAAAACGATGTGAGAATATGGTTTTGTGATATATTTTAAAATCTGCATTATCCAAACGTCGCCCCACAACCCTTACAAGACTCTGGAAAGCTGTTCAAGAGGAATGGGATAGAATACCTCTTCTGACACTTCAAAAGTCATTATTATCCTGGAAATTACGTTGTTGCAAGATAGTTCCGAATAAGGTCTATCAAATCCAGATATTGTCAGGATATCTGGCGGAAAAGTTGCAAATATTTTATACATATAATATAATAAAGAAAACTCTTAACAGGAACTCTGGGGAAGTTGTTTTAAGAGGATTGGTATAGAATAACTCTTCTGACACTTTAAAAGGCATTATTATCCTGGACATTATGGTGTCGCAAGATAGTTCCGAATAATTGCTATCAAATAGAACATTTCAAACGGAGGAATTTTATGTAATTTATTTTTGTAACTACAATATACATCGTCTAAAATATGTGTGATTAGCCTCTGTATATCATGTTATCTATCTTAAGATCAAGTAATCACCATTTCTTCGGTATAGCAGTATCGTAATCTAAAACAGAATCTTTTTGTGAGAAATTGTAATAATGTCATGAACATTCCAAACATTTTCTATGAGTTAAAAGTATGGCAAGTATTCCATTCAATACATATACTAAGGATATTCCATATCTATAGATAGTTCTATGGATACATGTCTTCCCATTCTTTAAAACGATATTAAGAATAAGTGATGCAGTAGTCTATCTCTAGGATATACACACGATGATGCGCAGGACAGTGCAACATATCAACAAAATCACAGCTTGCACCATGTTCATTTCACGTCTGAGTGTATGATGTTTGCTTATGCTCCGGAGCCCATTGCATGAGTCTTCTTCTCCCCACACCCTTACATACTTCTCATCTATCTATAGAGCAATTTCCAATTCAATTCCGATTGTATAAAGCATTTTTATTACCGTTTATCACAGACAGAGAGCTTAGACGCAATGTTAAATGTAATAAAAACATAAAATTTTGATTTAGAAATTTTGTACTAAAAATATCATTTATGAATTTAAATATCTGCATATCGTAGATTATAAGATAAATGTATTAATTCAGTAAAATTTGGATATATCTGAAATGCACCATTTTAAACGTATTAAGTTAACAACAAAAATGCATGATTTCTTTAGATGTTTATAAATCTATATAATTATATTGATATTTTTTCGAAACCGAAAATGCACCATGAGTAAAATGGTTGTACAGTTGTATGAAACAAAATATGTAATAGAATTTCTTGCTTTCTTCCCTCTATTCAACAGATTAATACACATTGATGCCAAATATTTTAGAAACATCGTAACTTTTACGTTTGAAAAACAAATTTACGTTTGCCACACATCTTAATTTTCCTAAAAATACAATTAGCAGTTCGTTACAAAAATAATATTAAAGATACTTATTAAGTTTTTTGGACTTATTATATTGCTGAAAATAACTTAACGATTGCAAATATTTCATGATTATTGTCATTACTTACTGCAAATATTAAGTTAATCAGGATGAACTGATTCTGTATAAGATGCTATTTTTTAAAATAAGATGGTAATTTTTTAATCCTTATTACTATGTATATTAATCTTTATTGCTTTATAAATTTGAAATATTATCCTGAATTCTTAAGTTTGAATTGACTAGTTCTTAATGCAGAATGGTAATTTTACATTATCTCAGAGTTATTCATATATTTGGTTATTGCTCTGAATTGCTAGTAAATGCAATAAAATTTAATAATCAATGCTAATTATATAATTAATAATATAATAATATATCATGTAACTATTTATTGTAGCCGAAATATTTTGTTTATTCATTACATTTTGCTTGTATGTGCTTCACATATATTTTTATGAATTTGTTTCATTAGACAAAGGAATTTCACGATTTACAAAATTTTATACTCTAGCGACGATTAGTTGTATAATATAATAATATAATAATAATCAATGCTAATTGTATAATTAATAATATAATAATAATAATGCGACGATTTATTGTAGCGGAAATATTTTGTTTGTCCATTACATTTTGCATATTTGTGCTTCACATATACATTTATAAATTTATTTCATTGGATAAAGTAATTTCACGATATTTAAAATTTTATACTCTAGATGTTCTGTGTCTTCCAGAACACTAAACAGTTCCTCATAGAAAATGGATATTAAACAAACAAAATGCAAAACCTTTAATAGCTTTCTCCAGGTTTTCCCCCATCTATTCAACGGCTTAATAAACATTGATGCCGAGTATTTCATAAAAGCGTGTAATGGTGAAGGGCATAATGACGAAAAGATCATCTGGGATTTTTCTACTAATTACTACAGTTCCCGGGTAAACTCCCCTTCATATACTCTCGTAGAACTTGAGTTAATGGAAACCACTTGTTTGCTCTTCGAAGATCCGCCGCGTCTAATGATCAGTCCGCTAGTAACTTTGAGACGTGCATTTGTAGATAATTCAGAGCATGTGAGGAAAGCGGAGCGGGTCATACAGTTTTGTAATAAAAGCGGGATAAATGCAGAGATAAATAACTGCTTCCTCCTACACTAAAATAATTGCATTCGGTTGAAGCATAGCGTTTTCGTCACTTTTATTAAAGGAAAATTCTCGTGTTATTGTCTTTATGTAGGTTTTCGAAAACTTGAATCGTTACTGTGGGAGGAAATGTTTTAGTTTAAAAATAAATGATAGATTTTAAAAGTAAATGATGTAGTCTAAATAATAATTGTTCTAAATTTAGATTGTCGAAAAAAATTGAGAATTAATTTGAAACAAGGTTATATTTTCTAACCTTATCTTATATGTACACAGACAAAATAGCTCACTTTCCAAAGTTCTGGGGAATGATTTTTTTTATTTTCCTATTTATCCTCTAAAAATATGAGGTTTTACACATAACTGCTTTTTAGAGCTATCAAATATCGTATCTTTTTATTTTGATAAATTCTTTAATTGAATGTGATAAACCTTTGCTAAATTCTTTATTTCTTTAAGAAAGTTTTTTATTCGGAAAATGTAACTGGAGTAAAATATAAATTTTAAACAATTTTATTTTATTAGTTGTTTTTTAGTATACCTGTATTTTTCGAATACTTTATATTAGTTACTTTTTATTAAGGGAATGACATCAACGGCATGTTTAGATTTAAACCTCAAATTCTAAAGATAAAAAATATATAAATGAGGGTTTTTCAGACTCAGTTTCACAAAAGTAATTTTGAGAAACAATTTTGAGAAAAAACGTTTACTTTTAGAAAATAAATTTACGTTTTATGGACATCTTAGTTTTCCCAAAAATACAATTAGTAGTTCATTACAAAAGTATTTTTAATAATGCTTATTAACATATTTGATCAAAATATATAACAATATTAAAAATAACTTAAACATATACAAATTTTAAACCAATAATTTCATAATTATTGTCATTACTTAGTTGTTAATATTACGTTAGTCATGATGAACTGATCGTGTATATGATGCTATTTTTAAAAATATGGTGGTAAATTTTTAATCTTTATTACTATTTATATTAATCTTTATTGCCTTATAAAATTGAATTGTTGTCCTGAATTCTTAAGGTTGAATAGACTAGTTCTTAATGCACAAGTGTAAAATGATATTCTTTCAGAGTTATTCTTATATTTGGTTATTTTTCTTAATTGCTAATAAATGCAATAAAATTTTATTAAATAGAATATTTCCTTCACAATAATGCGACGAGTAATTGTATCGGAAATATTTTGTTTATCCATTACATTTTGCATGTGTGTGCTTCACATATACCTTCATAAACTTATTTCATTAGACAATGTAATTTCACGATATTCAACATTTTATACTCTAGATTTACTGTGTTAACTAGAACACTAAACAGTTCCTCATAGAAAATGGATATTAAACAAACAAAATGCAAAACCTTTAATATCTTTCTCCAGGTTTTACCCATCTATTCAACAGCTTAATAAACATTGATGCCGAGTATTTCATAAAAGCGTGTAATGGTGAAGGGCATAATCACGAAAAGATCATCTGGGATTTTTCTACTAATTACTACAGTCTTCCCGGCTAAACTCCCCTTCATATACTCTCCTAGAACTTGAGTTAATAGAAACCACTTGTTTGCTCTTCGAAGATTCGCCGCGTCTAATGATCAGTCCGCTAGGATCCTTTGAGATGTGCATTTGTAGATAATTCAGAGCATGTGAGGAAAGCGGAGCGGGTCATACAGTTTTGTAATAAAAGCCGGATAAATGCAGCGATAAATAAGTGCTTCCTCCTACAATAATTATAATTGCATTCGGTTGAGGAATAGTGTTTTCGTCCCTTTTATTAAAGCAAAATTCTCGTGTTATTGTATTTCTGTAGGTTTTCGAAAAATTGAATGTTATTTTAAGAGGAAAAGTTTTAGTTTAAAACTAAAGGAGCTATTTTAAAAGTAAATGATGTAGTCTAAATAATAACTGTTCTAAATGTAGTTTGTCGAAAAAATTTGAGAAGGTTATATTTTCTAACCTTATCCGATGTGTACACATATAAAATTACTCACATTCGAAAGTTTCGGGGAATAAAAATTCTCTCATTATTTATACACTACTAGCTGCTTCTCACCCAGCCTTCGGTCTGAGTTTTAAATATTACAATGAAAGGTTTAGAACCACTATTAAAGATAATAAGACGTATTAATAGAAATGCTGAATAAATCTCGTATGTTTCAGATTGTTGACGATTATAACAATTTATTAATAGCTGAATGTCCAGTGAGTGCTCTGTGTTGCCCGTGAGCCGCTGCATAATAATTCCCAATTCCACGACTTTTTTTAATGTAGGAGTCAAATTTCAAAATACTGTGGAGAGTAATATCTGTGTACTATTCTGAATGGGATAATTCATTTCCAAGATAGGATGACTTTTAGTACTAATGTTTTACATACATAAAAAAATTAAATTTGAAACAACAAAACCTATGATGATAACTTTTTCTTTAAAAAATATCAATTGTGAAATAAAAACAAATTTGATAGAACATGAGGAATTTGTATTTATTGAAAATAAAAATCACGATAAGATATAAAAGAAAAATACTAACTTCTTAAAAAATTTGAGAAAGTAAAATAAAGATTTACATATCTTGAGGAAGTAAAAAGTTTAGCTAATAAAAATTAAATGATTTTGATACTGTTATATTTCAAAGAAGAAAAGTTATTGCGCATGACAAATAGTTGTAACTATAGGCAATAAATGGCACCACTCATTACATATTTTAATTAATATACTTTTAACTGATAGTAATTACGGTATTTCAATGACGGAAAGATAATTCAGTGGATTGGGCGAAGTAATGTATCCAAACGTATTTATGTTTATAAATGCATTTATTTACACTCGAAATTTAATGTTATATATGTACAAATATATTATAAAGAAATATATCAAAAGTAAGGTGTTGAACAATTCTTCAAGAATATAATAAATCACCAACAAAAATACCAAAATGTGCCGCAGCTCAAATTTTCCAAACAAACAAACAACGTTTTGGCAGGATAATAATCGGATAATTTTGAATAATGATATGAAACGCTTGAAAAAGGAGGAAGAAATGGATTTCGAACGTTAAAAATTTACAAACACCTTCCTTGGGATATACCTAATAATTTTCCAAAAAATTTCACGGGGATTAGATGTATGGTTTTTGAGTCTATAGAGTAGAGACAGACACAAATTCATTTTTATATATATAGACAAGTATGATGTAGACACATAACTGCTTTTTAGAGCTATTCGTTAGACAAAGTAATTTCCGGATATTTAAAATTTTATACTCTAGATCAGGGATGGCAATGTTTTTCGGTCGACAATAAAAAAAAATAGTTTTGCGGGCCAAGATAATTATTTCTAAAGTGTTAAAAACAGTATACAAGTATAACGATTTTAATATATTAATAAAATGAATGAAATTCAGGTTTCATTTTTAAAAGTTCCTTATATTGAGATTCGAAAAGAGATGTACTGATTTTAATGAACGAGGCTAAATGTTCATCTGTCAGTCTACTTCAGGAGTTCTAAGTTTCATAGTTGAAAATACTTCACATACATAAGATGAAGCAAACATAGCTCTGATGTACTTGGTTTGAGATATTAAATTTGGAATATAATATTTAAACAAAGCGGAAAGGAGAGGCGATGGATATATAATATTTCTTTTAATTTACCGCAGTTCGTCAACTTAAAATTATATCTGTGGGCCAGATAAAACCTTCATGTGGGCCGCAGTTGGACCGCGGGCCTTAGTTTGCCCATCCCTGCTATAGATGTTCTGTATTCCTAGAACATTAAACAGTTCCTCATAGAAAATGGATACTAAACAAACAAAAAGTAAAACCTTTAATATCGTTCTCCAGGTTTTCCCCTATCTATTCAACGGCTTAATAAACATCGATGCTGAGTATTTCATAAGGGCGTGCAATGGCAAAGATCATAATAACAGAAAAGTCTTCTGGGATTTTTCTACTAATTACTACAGGTCCCGACTGAACTCTCCTTCTAATTCTCTCGTAAAACTTTAGATAATGAAAACCACTTGTTTACTCGTTCAAGATCCGCTCCGTCTAAAGCTCAGGCTCCTATATTCCTTCAAGATGCATTTCTGGATAATTGAAATTGTATAAGGGAAATGAAATGAGTCATATTGTTTTCTATTAAAGTCTGAATAAATGCAGGGATAAACAAATACTTCCTGCTACAGTACAAATAAAAGTGTAAAACTGAAATGTAATGTCATATTCCGTTTATATTAAAAGTAAATGCTTCTCATTTTCTTCAAGTATAAAACTAAAAGGTAACGTCATATTTCGTTTATATTAAAAGTAAATGCTTCTCATTTTCTTCAAATATAAAACTAAAATGGAAAGTCATATTCCGTTTATATTAAAAGTAAATGTTTCTCATTTTCAAGTATAAATCTAAAATATAACGTCATATTCCGTTTATATTAAAAGAAATGCTTCTCATTTTCTTGAAATATAAAAATAAATGTAACGTCATATTCCTTTTGTATTAAAAGTAAATGCTTCTCATTTTCTTCAAGTATAAAATTAAAATATAACGTCATATCCCGTTTATATTAAAAATAAATGCTTCTCATTTTCTGCAAGTATAAATCTAAAATGTAATGTCCTGTTCCGTTTATATTAAAAGTAAATGCTTCTCATTTTCTTCAAGTATAAAACTAAAATGGAATGTCATATTCCGTTTATATTAAAAGTAAATGATCTCATTTTCTTCAAGTATAAAACTAAAATGTAAAGTCATACTCCGTTTATATTAAAAGTAAATGCTTCTCATTTTCTTCAAGTATAAAACTAAAATGTAACGTCATATTCCGTTTATATTAAAAATAAATGCTTCTAAGTACTTCTTCTTTTCTTGAAGTATAAAACTAAAAGGTAACTTCATATTCCGTTTATATTAAAAGTAAATGATCTCATTTTGTTCAAGTATAAAATTAAAATGTAACGTCATATTCAGTTTATATTAAAAATAAATGCTTCTCATTTTGTTCAAGTATAAAACTAAAATGGGATGTCATATTCGTTTATATTAAAAGTAAATGCTTCTCATTTTCTTCAAGTATAAAACTAAAAGGTAACGTTATATTTCGTTTATATTAAAAGTAAATGCTTCTCATTTTCTTCAAGTATAAATCTAAAATGTAACTTCATATTCCGTTTATATTAAAAGTAAATGCTTCTCATTTCCTTTCCTTGGAATCGTATTAAATTCAGTGTTTCCCAGTATAAAAGGTATTTAGCATACAATGAAATATTTTTACCTAGGATACAGTATATGTCATAAACAACTCATTATTAGTCAACTAATTAAAATAAATTTATAGTAAAAAGTATACCTCTAGCAAACGAACGTTTGTGCAATATTTTAATTTTACCTAAGTAAATGTATTGAGTCATCATAAAATCAGAAATTGTTTTAAATTGCTTATCAAAGTAATATTTTAAAAATGTATATTTTAAAAATTAATGGAAATATTAGCCAGTTTATAAGCCGAAACTCTTTAAATATATTTACCACCAGATGATGTAATCGGTTTACTGAAATCTGATTATGTAAAGTAGTAGACTATATATATATTATTTTTATGACTTAATCGTTTGGTTTGGTTTGGAGCGCTACGGTCTACTGTTTTGCACACGAGGGCTAATGAGACCGGGACCTACTGCTTAAAGCCGTGTACTACCTGTAACCAGCCACCCACCCGAAGTCGGGTGTAGGGTGTTGAATTGCTGGTTCGGTCTGGCCGTCCGGCAACAATGCGTTACGCAGGGTCCAAGTCAGCATTAAGCCAAGCAAGCAAGCCCATAATATTTAAAATAACAAAAGAAAATATATATATATAAATATAAACATATAAATGTAGAAAACTAGACTAAAAGGTACAATTAATGCAGTTTACGAAAGTGCGGGGGATACTCCGCAGGAGTCCTGCCCAGGTAAAAGTCCGGTGTACTGCATGATACTTTCTGTCATGAGAGCAGGTGTTAGCGAGGGAAGCAATATCTGCACAGGGCAGTTGTGATGGCCATTCTTAAAGGGGTACTTTGACCCTTGCGGTGTGGTACTAGGTTAAATTCATGGCCGCACGACGGCGCCTTGGTTAGCGGTGAGCCAGTCAACCAGGCTCCCGGCCTTTCTTATCAGTACCGGGTTTTTGATTAAGCTCTCTGCCCAGAGTTCCTTGGATCTTTCAGAGGGTTTCTTAAAGTGCAAGTCATGTGTCAAGGGGCAGTCGTGCAGGTAGTGATTGGAGTCACCGAGTGCACCGCAGACACAGTCTCCCGATGAGCTATCTGAGACCTGGAACCTGTGGAGATACTGAGGGAAAGGTCCATGGTTCGTAAGAAGGGCATTTACTGCCGCATTTCCGCTCAGTCTAGAAAATTTCACATCTCTTAAGAAACCATAGAACTGTTTAAAGCCGATTCCGAACGGCTACGAACATCCATACCATAGTGGGATTCGAACTCAAGAACTCCGGTACCGACGATCAGCGCCCTAACCAATCGGCCAGCGTTCGGCTTATGAGTTAATGATTGTAAAACTTTAAGGAATGCTCAAAAATATTGTTCTTAGAAGAGAAAAAATGCCTTTATTCAACTGTACTTTAAAAAAGGCGAAAAATGACATCGAGGTATATTGGGAATTATACTGAAGAGTCGGGACTCCATGTAGAGGAAGGGAGCTGTATGTAGGATGACTCATGAAGAGTCGGAGGTTTTATTTTAAGAGTCACCTCAGGTAGAAAAAATCAGACGCTGACTTGATGGAGAGACATCCTTTTATTTAGTATTTGATCAAATAATTTTTAATTTTATAATCTAAAACTACCATAGTCCACTTCTGCCTTGATCTAATAGTGGGTAACTGAGAATCATTCAATTGCGTTGTTTAAAAGTATTATGGAGATTAAATTGTTGCTTTAAGTAAAAATATGATGGAGACTAATTTGTTGCGTTATATAAAATATAATGGAGATTAATTCGTTGCTTTAAGTAAAAATAACGCCAGGAACGTCGCAGTAAAACAGGACAAGGATAGAGTGCTTAGACTAGCCAAATATCGAGGTGGCTCCAACGGAAACATTTTTGGACCAAAAAAACGCGTCGGCAAGGGTGTTAAAACTTCATCTCTGTGTGTCTCTCCTTCTAGCAAAATTATCAACTTCTAGGCTGAGCTCACGGCAAAAGCGCCGAAACACAGCCAGCAAGAGGGTTGCCAGACGCCAAGAAAACAACGCGATCTCAGGGACAGCGACGGGTTCACGCGGCTCTGACCAATGAAACGTCGAGACAAGGTGCACGGAGAACAAAAAACCCAATCGCACTGAGGCGCAACTTCAGTGGTGAAACTTCGCCAAAGACGATAAGGAGCGGAGCTGGGTAACACATCACAATGCGGCACCTTTCAAAGGAGCGGCTGTTTATCTCAAACCAAAACTTATGACTTCGGAAACAGTCAGAATATGAGCTGATGTGCGCAAATTATGGTCGAGAGGTCGAAAGGCTGCGGATGCAGGTGGCCAGAATTGGACGCTCGGTCCGAAACTTAATCCCAGATCGAGGGCGGCTCTGTTTGAAAAGATAGACAGCAATCGTGAGAAAAACTAAAGCTGCACCTGCAAGGGGCAATATACGAAAAAAAGGTGCAAAATGCAGGTTAAAATATATATGTACCCCACAAGGGATATATGTAATGAAGGGATATCAAAAAATCTTCATTACATATTACTCCCCTTCACCACGAAAGAATTAAGACACATGGTGAAAGTAAACTTAAAGCTAGCAGGAAATGAGCTAAATTAGAGAAAAGTGCGCAAACTAGATCACTGGCAGAAGTGACATGCACAAAATGCATAGACACTTTACTTCTCCCACAATAGAGGTGTCCATTCGTTGGTGAATTTTGACATAGTGGACTCTTTTTTTCTCCTCGGAGAGTGGAATATGGACACAATGTTACGAGAAGAATGAGAGGTGAAACTGGCATCCGCGTTTTGTGGGAGAATGGCAAAGAAATTTTCGCCATTTTTTTAGATCGACGCCGACTCGAGAGCAGTCTTCAATCTACAAATGATAAAATTCCACATTTGTATTCCTTAGGCATATTATTGTATAAAATTATTTAATCAAGAACTATATTTCATGTTTTTCTTAATGAGTTTTAATTTCTTTCTCAAACACTAGGCAACGTAACATTATTATTTACAGTGCGCAAACTAGATCACTGGCAGAAGTGGCTCACAAAATATACACATTATACACAAAAATGAAGAATAAGATACATATATCCATGATACACTGGACCACTAAACACATTACACAATACCACATTTCTTTGTAAAAATAAATCACATGAAAATTGACTTGCACACACTCATTATATAGACTTGAGTCTACTTTTTTGCTTAATCAATAAAATACAATTTTCACGTCATAAAAATTTAAATATATCAATACAAAATAACAGCACATTAATGAAACATTTGATCAAGTTTGTGATTTGTACTCCAAAGTGTATGTAAACAAAAACAGTGGTGTAAACAAATCCTGTGTGTACAACAGGTGTAAATAAAAAATATATGCCCCAACAACAAACAAAAGGTAAACTAACATTGGAAATAAAAGTGTGTGACACACCTTGCGGTGAGTATAACTAGCAAAACTGCTCAAAAAATGTGATTGAAGGTATAAACAAAAATGTAAAGAAATGTGTAAGCTAAAAGGTATAACAAAATATAAACAAAAGTAATAACAAAGTTGTGGTGAAAAGTATACTGGCAACAACATCTCCATATTTTGGACCAAAAAGTAAATACAGCACGCTAGAGTTTGATTAAGTAAACATATGAATAGTAAATACTGAGTTATTGTGAGATTTGAAAAGTACAGTACAGAGATGAGTGTCAATTATTAGCTGACAAGTGAAAATGCTGACACAGGTCTACCATCAATCTGACCCATTCAGAGAAGACAGCACACAAGTGACAAGCAAAAACAATTGTCTGCAACCAACCCATTGTGCCCCATAGGCTAGAAACATGCCTCAAGTTGACAAACACACAGTAATATTAATGACGACAGCGAGGATTATTGTGAAAAATCTTCATTACAGGAATATATCATTACAGGAATATAAAGAAAGCATGGTATGTGAGAGAATAAAAGATGATGGATATAACCTTCATTGACCTAGACGATTAACCCCTTACGGTAAGATTTAATAATGAAAAACTGTGCATGAAATAACCATTTAATTTTTATTTAAAAAACTTGTTTAATTTTACAATTCTTACATATTCTTAATTAAAATCCACTTTTGTGTTAAATAATATCAGAAAGAGTAAAATTAAGAAAATATCAAAGCAAAACATTAATAAGGTATACAGATAATAGTCTTCAAGCTAGTGGTACTTTTCAAAACAAAGTGCAAAGGAATTCTTAATTGTTTACACCGCCAAGTAGTCTCACTTTTAATTTGATTCTTGTAAAACACACGACATTTCTTAGTAGGTTTTCTTTTATTCTGACTCATTAATTTGGCAATGACTTGTACCAAGTAAACAATATGCAATAGTGACTTGTGATTTTCAAAAGTGATAAAAGTGTTGCCAAATTCAGTACACTAGAAATTTTAAACTAAATTAATTATCATATTTAACCGTAACTTTAATCGCATGACAAGTGTAGCTCGTCATTGTGCGGTATGGAATGAAAAACTAATGACGAGCTAGACTCGTCATTTTACCGGAAGGGGTTAAAAAACTTTAAGATGCAAAATCTTTGGTGAGAAGAAGCATATATCTTCCATTCCATGAGAAATTTTACGAAATATTTTTTCACACCAGGTCACCGGTGTGAACGAACGAATTGAAATATTTTTATTATATTTTCAATCTTTTTATTTTTAATAAAAATTATATATAACTTTTTAAAATTATATTTCATCTCTGATTTAAAAATGAGTGATTTACGAATGTATTTTGATCAGAATTTTCCATATGTAAGCATAATTTTTTATTTTATGAAAACTGTGCTTTATATTATTCTTTAATATAGCAAACATAAAACCTTTAATTTTAATATTATTTTCTTATGAATACTTTTTTGCTTTTTTAAATATTATAAATTAAAACATAAAATTCAGAAATGTGTACTATAAAATATTCTTACTTTCATTTTATGAGAAAAATAATTAAAATCCAATCATATTAATCGATATATTTTCCGGATCCATAAGTCCTCTAACTCCTTAAAGAAATTAAAATAATGAATTGAATGTTTAGGAAATCGATTTATGAAAACTTCCTCATTAATCGTGATAAACTTTTTAATGATGCAGTTATTAATAGTACACAATATTACAGCCATGAGATAAATGAATCTGATAAATTGAAGAGCTAGGTATAATGATAAGTTATTCGGAATATTTATGCATCTCAAGAATTAATTCTAAACGTTATTAGATCTAAGTTTAGATAACTCTTTTAGCCAGGCATACATACCAATCTTTCTTTCCTTCATGGCGTAATTAAAAAGACGGAAATAGCTCAATACACATTACCTTAGCTATCAAGCTCCGTTATTTTGCAAATGAAATTGGAACTATCTAACGCAAATAATCAAACAGTATCTGCAATACGTAAAATGCACTCATTTCGTATCCAAAGCATCAAAAGATAAAAGTCGGAGTGTAATTGCTTCGTGAAATGTGATTACATGGTCTGCATATCTCCAATTGAAAAAAGAAAATTTAATATGATTGGTGTATTGATGATATACATATCAAACAGCAATGGGAATAGGTTGAAAGTAAATCATGAGCTACTTGTAATTAGCTCATTCCACCGGGAGAAAACCATTTATGCCGATTTACTTTGTTAATTAAAATATTTTTATACTTAGGAATCATTTTTAGGATAAATTGCTAAGTAACATATCGGATACAGTTAGGTTTCAGTACATTGGTAAGGGACAAATTGATAGCGATGAACTTTTCGTATTTCAGAGGTTCTTTAGACAGAGGATTCTAATTACAAAATGAAAATTTCTCTAAGTTGATACCTGAATGTTTAAAATATGGTATTATACTTAATATATTCTTAATCGCATTGTTTACAATATTTTTGTAAGAAATTGCAAAAAATCGTGAAATTTTTATTATTTTATTATTAAATACAAGTAAATGAAACAAAAAGAAACATGCAGATTTTTATTACCCCTTAATTTGACAAGATGTTTTTTCAAATATTTTAATTTTAATTATTTATTTTCCCATGTCTGTATAGACATTAGGATCTCTGTAATAGAAACAAAAAAAAAATATATCATTTTCCATTTTCCAGATAATTAATATCCTCTGTGGCGAACACTGACAATTATGTTATATAGTCGTTATAAATATACATGTCCGGTGTAGAGGACTCAGCCAAATTAAGGATTAAGAATGCAACGAATGTCCATTTGGCCGGATAAAGGATACCGGATATCTGGTCAGAGTTTCAGCCTTATATCCGGCCGGTGGTCAATATGTGTTGCACTTTTTCTTTGTAAATTTATTCTAAATAAATCAGCTTTATGTACTATATTTTTGTAAAAAAATTGTAATATTTTTTTCACCTTTTATATTTTTTTATTAGTCAACTGTTTGTAATATAATTTATTTTAAATATATTCTTTATTTCAAGTTTAAGTACTCAATATCTCAAATCGACATTACTTATTTAGAAAAATCGAATCTGGTTAAAAACTGTTTTAATACTCCTTTACTTTAAATTTTTAATGGTAGTTATGTTTGTGTATGAAAAATTTCAAGAATATCCTCTCACCTTTTTTTTAGTAAATTGTCTTTATTTTCTATCCTCTCAAAGAGCAAATTATGTTTTTTATGTTCTCAGATGCATGAACACAATTTTGCAGTTTACATATATGAAGAATTTATGCTTTTTTGTAATATAATGTATAAATACCATAATTTATTATATATATATATATTGTTTTATGTATTTTACATGTATACTATATTGTATATATATATGTATATATATTTAATTATATTTTTGTTACATTTATATATATATAATATTTGTTATGTAAATATATTGTATATATATTAAATATATATATATATGTATATGTTATATAAATATATAATTTAAAATATATATTTAATTTTTACAGATATAAAATATATATACATAAATATATATATATATATATATATATATATATATATATATATATAATATATATATATATATATATATATATATATATATATATATATATATATATATATATAATATATATATATAATATATATATATATATATATATACATATATATATATATATATATATATGTATATATATATATATATATATATATATATATATATATATATATATATATGTCTATATATATACATATACATATAATATACATATATATATATGCTATATATAATACATAGATATGTATATATATACATATATATATTATATATATATATATATATATTTATATATATATATATATATATATTATATATATATATATAATATATATACATAGATATATATATATACTTATATATATATATATATATATATATAATATATTTTATGTATATATACATATATATCTATAGATATGTATTTATTAAAATATATAAATATATATATATATTTATATATATATATTATAAATTATATATAGGATTCTTAATATTTTGATATATGATGAAAAATTTTATTTGCATGTTTTAACTTTAAAAATTGTCCTTAGTTAACAGTTTTTTTCTTGGTAGGTAGATGATAAAATATTATTTATTATTAATAAATATCACAGTCTCATAAGTAAACTAAAATGAATGTAGAGTATTTTCTGATATGTATTTTCATTAATAATCAGTACATAATTTTCAACAATCTGTAAGAAATTAGTGAATTGAGTGGCATACCCACAGCAATTTTAGTATCTGGTGCTCTGAGATTTCTTTAGAAGCATTTTATTAAAAAAAAATCTCAAAAACTCCAAATAAGGTTTAAATAAACACTGACATTTATTCGCTTTGATTTATTATTCCACCTTGCTTTGAGTTTCTGGTTTGTTGAAACGAGTAACAAGAAATAAACAAAACTCGTTAAAGATTGAAGAGCCTCGCTGCATATACACACTCTTTCCATTCAGCATCGAATCTGCGATAATTTCAGTGGAAAATCTGAAGTGCATGTATGTAGGGGGGATAGGGGGATATAAATGTCGACTCTTTTACATTAGTAATCCATTTTCTCGGTTCAGTGTTATCATTTCGAATTCCTGTCTTCCAATAATTTAGCTCTTTAGAGAATGGTGTTTTAAATTGATTTATCCACTCCATTGTAAAGAGTGCAGATTTTTCCTCCGGTGATGGAATTTTATTGCTCATGTCCTTCATTAATTGTGTTACTAATGAGCAGTGAAATGTACTTATCATTTTAAAATGTTCTGGTAATTTAAATCTACTGCGGAATGGGTCAGGATTTGGTATTGAGAGCATTTTTAGCGTATCCAGAAGTATCAATTCTGGAAAAGTATGTATTTCATACATTTAAGTTGTTAAAAATAATTACGTTAAAAAAATTGCAGTAAATAATTTTAAATATACTTTTCTTATTGTATGTTAATTAGAAAAATTTCAGGAAATTTGGAATTGTTTTTTTTTTAAATAAATTTATAAATTTATCTAAAAACATAGTATTTTTATACATTTAATTTGTTTAAAAGAAATTACGTTAGATTGCTGTAAATAATTAAAAAATACTTTTCATTGTATTTAATTTTAGAAAAAATTTAGGAAATTTTTAATATATTTTTTTTAAATCAAAATATACCGGTTTTAAATTATAAACACATAATATTATTTTATTTATTGTTTTTGTACATGTAATTGTAATTCCTTTATTTAAAAAAAAAAATTCAACTAATTTCAAAGTATTTCATGTATTGAGAATCAGCTTTTAAATTCCGTTTTATACATATTTACTGCCTATTTCAATTATTAAAACTTTATACAATTATGTAAACATATTTACTGTATATATATATATTTAATATATATATTTATTTATATAATACAAAA
>CM063500.1:75384667-75387167 GCA_032207245.1 Pardosa pseudoannulata | reverse complement strand
AGACGGAAGAATTATGGTGTAGCATTGATTCCATTAGGACATCGCACCGACCTGCACATCTTTAAACAGGGTTCTATGACGGCTATCCGGTATCGAGATGAAGTCCTAGAACACATTGTAAAATTTTACTCTGCCGCAGTTGGCCATAATTTTGTTTTAATGGATGATAACGCACGTTCCCATAGAGCTGACATCGTCGATGATTACCTGGAGATTGAAAGGATTACGCGTATGGCGTGGCTAGCATATTCACCCGACCTTAATCCCATTGAAAATCTTTCTGGAGCTCTCGACCGTGCTATATCTTCACGTTTCCCACCTGAAGCCACCCTTATTGAGCTGGTAACTGATCTGTAAGAAGAACGGCGTGTACTTAATTATGCGGTGGTTGACCGCATTAATGTCCTTTTTTTCATTTTATGCTGTTTATTTTCACTTTATACATAATACTATTTAAATCTCCAGTATGTCATTATCTGATAACTTACAAAAATTTAATGTTGTTTCCATTTCTGTATATAATTATTGAATTTGTTTTATGCATAAATATATATGCTGCGTTTCTGCTGAATTTTGTGCCAATCAAAGCAATATTTGTTAATTTTTTTGCATTTTACAGCTACTTGCCGAACTTTTGGAAGTGAGTGTATATGTATACGTATATGCATATATATATATATATATATATATATATATATATATATATATATATATATATATATATATATATATATATATATATATATATATATATATATACAGTAAGTAATTGCTAAAATATTCCCTACGCTCAATATTTAACGAATCTTAACTAATTTCTGACAATAAAAAGAAACTTTGAGAGTCGTTTATTGGTTTGACATTTCTAAACAATAAATGGATCAAGAAATAGCAGGAAACATAAACAGTGTTATCTATAATAAATAAATATAATTATGTATGTTCAAGTTTAAGTATTCATTGTATCTCTAAATTTATGGGTATATCTCCCAGATACAAATCTATCAACTTTCATCAATATCAGTAATCATTCTAATAAACTCCCTATAACCATTTTCCGACAAATCCCGAAATTAGTTTCCAATAAATCACTGGTTTCATCGCTTTCAGTCAATTTGTTAAGTATTTTATTTAAGGATTATTAACTGCAACGATAAAGAATGCTAAATAAAGAACCAAATATCCATTAAATCCGAGAACGTCCGAAAAATTATATCTTTCCATTCATAATTATAAAGAAACAGAACATGACTTTCAAAATCAAATCGCACTAAAAAGAAGAATCTATAAATAGATAAATGATATCAATTCTGCAAGAGTTTTTGTTCTCTTTAATGTGGATTGTCTAAGATTGATTAAGATTCTTCTTGCCCAGTAGCCCGACAAATAAAAACAATAGGGTCTACATATATATATATATATATATATATATATATAGATAGATAGATAGATAGATAGATAGATAGATAGATAGATAGATAGATATATAGATAGATAGATAGATAGAATAGATATATAGAGATAGATAGATAGATAGATATATACATATATACATATATATATATATATATATATATATTATAATAGATAGATATATTATATATATATATAGATAGATATTTATATATACATATATATATATATTTATATATATTTATATATAGATAGATAGTATATAGATATATACATATATATATATATATATATATATATATATATATATATAATAGATATATATATACATATATATATATACATATATATATATATATATATACATATATATATACATACATATATATACATATATATATATATATATATATACATAATATATATAATATATATATATATATATATATATATATATATATATATATATATACATATATATATATATATATATATATATATATATATATATATATATATATATATATATATATATATATATATATATATATATACATATATATATATATATATATATATAATTGAAATATCTACTTGTTATATATGTGTATAGTATTGCGCATCACCATACATTTTTATACTATTGGACATAGTTATTATGGCAGAAATACTCGAAAATTTCCCTACGCTCCATATTTAACTAATCTTAACTAATTGCTGACAATAAATAGAAACTTTGGGAGTCGTTTATTGATCTGACATTACTAAACAATAAACAGATCAAGAAATACCAGGAAACGTAAACCGTATCCCCTATAGTATAAACATATAATTAAGTATGTATGAGTTTAATTATTCATTGTATCTCTAAAGATATGGGCTTATCTCCCAGATAGATATCTATCAACTTTCATCAATATCAGTAATCATTCTAATAAACTCCCTATAACCATTTTCCA
Organism: Pardosa pseudoannulata; assembly: GCA_032207245.1. NCBI lineage: Eukaryota > Metazoa > Arthropoda > Arachnida > Araneae > Lycosidae > Pardosa > Pardosa pseudoannulata. The sequence continues at coordinate 75,384,795 of CM063500.1, read as the reverse complement.
ACAAATCCCGAAATTAGTTTCCAATAAATCACTAGTCTCATCGCTTTCAGTCTATTTGTTAAGCATTTTATTTAAGGATTATTGACTGGAACGATAAAGAATGCTAAATAAAGAATCAAATATCTATT
>CM063500.1:75364667-75382167 GCA_032207245.1 Pardosa pseudoannulata | reverse complement strand
GGGTGGTACCAAACGCTATTTTTGACTAACATTTTTTTATTATTCTCCATATTCTTAGGAATAAAATCTTCTCTGAAATACACAATGTCTAATATGCTCTCTGCACAACAGTTATTTCAGAATATTCTGTCGGAACAAAACATCTGAAACCAAAATTTTCCTCTCATTTTAGATAAAATATTGCATGTATGCAGAGAATATGTACCCATGAATAAATACGTATTCAGTAATAAGTGTAATTAAAGAATTAATGACCTTTACGTATGTTTTGATTTAATCGTTATTTTGCGGCAGTAAATCTGGTTTGAATATTTTCAGCGATTTGCTTTTAAAAATATATATTTCTTTAAACGGCGCAATAAAGCATGCCGGAAATTAATGTTCAATAAAACGGAGGGAAGAAATTGCTGTCATTAGTTTTGGCGAGAAGCATATCAGAGATTTGCAGAACATCAAATTGCTCTAAATGGAATTTTTAGAATTGCGGGAAATATTAAGCTAAAATGGAACTTTGGGGATTTCAAGTGCGTTCAAATAACTTTTTAGTGCATTTATTATGAGCTTATGTTGTTACTGAACTTACAAGTGAAGGACTAACATGAAATCGTTTATTACTATTTTGAAACCTAAAAATAAGTTAGCTTAGGTAAACGCTGGTTAATGATTAAGGGGAGAGAACACGTTAAGTAACGTTTTTATAAATTATTCATTTAGGGTTATGAAATGTTGTGCTCAAAATGAACTACAATATAAGTAAATTATTAACATTATTTATTTACTAAAAACTAGACAATATTTTTGAAAAAATCTTGTTATGAAATTTTTTTTAGATTTTCTAATTTTTTTACAACATAATTACATCAATAACAACATAATTAAATCAATAATTTTATTCAATTTTAAATTTAGATTTATAAATTATTCATATTTATTGACTAAAAACTGGTAAATACTTTTTAAAAATCCTTTTTTAATGAAACATTTTCTTAGATTTTCTAATTTTCTTTTTGACATAATTTATTGACAATTTCTTCAAAATATTTTCTAAACAATTCTAATGTATTTAAACCAACTATCTTTATTCATTTCAAATTTAGATTTACCCATTTTAATTTTAGATAAGTAAATTATTCATATTATTTATTTACTAAAAGCTGGGTAATATTTTTGAAAAATACTTTTTTAATGAAAATTTTTCTGAGATTTTCTAATTTTCTTTGCGATATAATTTATCAACAAATTCTTCAAAATATTTTCTAAACAATTCTAATGTATTTAAATCAATTATCTTTTCCATTTCAAATTCAGATTTATCCATTTAAATTTTCTATAAGTAAATTATTCATATTATTTATTTACTAAAAGCTGGGTAATATTTTTTAAAAATACTTTTTTAATGAAATTTTTTCTGAGATTTTCTAATTTTCCTTGCGATATAATTTATCAACAAATTCTTTAAAATAATTTCCAAATAATTTTAATGTATTTAAATCAATTATCTTTATCCATTTCAAATTTAGATTTATCCATTTTAATTTTAGATAAGTAAATTATTCATATTATTTATTTACTAAAAACTGGGCAATATTTTTTTTAATGAAATTTTTTCTGAGATTTTCTAATTTTCCTCGCGATATAATTTATCAACAAATTCTTCAAACTATTTTCTAAACAATTCTAATGTATTTAAATCAATTATCTATAAATTTAAAAAAAAACGCATCATAAATTTCCTGAAATTTTTCTAAAATTAAAATACAATAACAAAAGTATTTTTTAAAATTATTTACAGCAATTTTTTTTAACGCAAGTTCTTTTAAACAAATTAAATGTATGAAACACATGCTTTTTTCAGAATGTAAACTTCCTGGATACGCAATAAATGCTCTGAATTCCAAATCCTGACCCGATTCTGCAGTAGATTTAAATTACCAGCACATTTTAAAATGATAAGTACATTTCACTGCTCATTAGTAACACAATTAATGAAGGACATGAGCAATAAAATTCCATCACCGGAGGAAAAATCTGCACTCTTTACAATGGAGTGGATAAATCAATTTAAAACACCATTCTCTAAAGAGCTAAATTATTGGAAGACAGGAATTCGAAATGATAACACTGAACCGAGAAAATGGATTACTAATGTAAAAGAGTCGACAGTTATATCCCCCTATCCCCCTACACGCATGCACTTCAGATTTTCCACTGAAATTATCGCAGATTCGAAGCCGAAAGGAAAGAGTCATGTATATGCAGCGAGGCTCTTCAATCTTTAACGAGTTTTGTTTATTTCTTGTTACTCGTTTCAACAAACCAGAAACTCAAAGCAAGGTGGAATAATAAATCAAAGCGATTAAACGTCAGTGCTTGTTCAAACCTAATTTAGAGACAGGTTTTTAGATTTGTTTGTGTTTTTTAATGAAAAACTTCTAAAAAAAACTCAGAGCACCTGAAATTAGAATTGCTGTGCGTGGGCCATTTATTTCACTAAGAGCTTACAGAATATGGAAAATTATGTACTGATTAATAATTAAAATATATATCGATGGCCGATTCGTTAGGGTGCTCGCCTTCGGTATCAGAGTTCGTGGGTTCGAATCCCACAGTGGCATGGATGTTCGTAGCCGTTCGGAATCGGCTTTAAGCTGTAGGTCCTGGTCTCATTATCCTTCGTGTTGCAAAAATAGACCGTAGCACTCCAAACCTAACCAAACCAATTTTGTTTACTTATGCAACTGTGATATTTACTAATAATCAATAATATTTTTTCTCTTCCTACTGAAAAAACGGTTAACTAATGACATTTTTTAAAGTTTAAACAAGCAAATACATTTTTTTCATCCTATATCAAAAATATTAATAATATTAATTATCAGACTTAAGAATCCTATATATAATTTATACTATATATATATAAATAAATAATAAATAAATATATATTTATATATATATATATATATATATATATATATATATATATATATATACACATATATATATATATATATAATATATATATATATATATATATATATATATATATATATATATATATATGTGTGTGTGTGTGTGTGTGTGTGTGTGTATATGTATATATGTATGTATGTATATATATATATATATATATATATATATATATATATATATATATATATATATATATATATATATATACTACAAATTCCTTTTTTTCATTATATACAAAAAATATTAAGGTGTTAACTACATGTGTGAACAGGGAATAGCACTGAAATATCGTAACACATTAATTAATTACGGAAGTATACAATGCAATATGGCCCTGTATACTTCCCTGCGTCAAAAATAAGTCTACTTTTGATAGGTCCTAAAACTTCTTATTGCAGTAAGCATTCTAAAATTATCTTGAGTTCTAATAAATTATGTGTTCAAAACTACTTAAATTTCTATAATATAATTTTGCTGAAAGTTATGTATCCTTTAAATTAAAGATATTGCAAAAATATTAAAAAATATTCATACTCTTAAAAATAAAGAAACAAAACATAACCTAGCTATGAAAAAATATGTCCATGTTAATTTTTACAAATTTTTATTTATTTTCAGCTTTTGTTTTTGTAAAATGTCTAAAACCCAAGATATTTTTCAAGAAATCGAAATATTTCAAGATAATGTTTTTACTGTAGTATTATAGTATTTTAAGCTTAAAAAAGACAAAATTTAAAATTTCTTTTCCTCCGTTCTTTTTTTAGTTTTGAGAAAAATTCTTGGTTGGTGCATATGTCCCTTTTGACCCTTCCCGGGTACGCTTCTGATTAATGCTACTGAAAAAAGAACCAAATCCAAGGACACAGACTAAAATTTAACTCTTTCTACTTGCCCGAGATAACTCGGGATAGTAAAGTAATATTAAACTAAATTTTTTTACACCTTAAAAAAATAAAAATTCAACTTGCTACAATACCGGATAATTGGCAGTAGCCAAATATTACAATTACCCAGTCGTACATCCGGCCAAAAATTATACAAGAAATATGATATAAATAAAAAAATGCAAAGTATTAGGCAATATACTACATGAAACAATGAACATTTTTGGGACATTGTGTAAAAAAATAAAGGTTTATTAAAAAATTAGGTTTATTTATACATTTCATTACAAAAAATCAGAAATCATTCTTTTTTCAGTCTCAACTGAAAAACTGTGTTCTTGCATCTGAGAACACAAAAGACATACTTTACTTTTTCGTAGGATAGAAGAATAAAGTCAATTGGAAAAAAAAGAGTTAATATTTTCGTGAAATTTTTCATACACAAACATAAGAACCATTAAAGAAGGAATGTAAAGGACTATTAAAAATGTGTTTAACGAGATTTGATTTGTCTATTTAAATAATGTCGATTTGAGGTATTGAGTACTTACACTTTAAATAAAGAATTTTTTTAAATTAATTATAGTACAAATAGTTGACTAATAAAAAAATATTAAAGGTAAGAAAAATACTACAAGTTGGTTACAAAAATAAAGTACAAAAAGCTGATTTATTTAAAACAAATATACAAAGAAAAAGTGCTAAACATACTTACATCAAGCTGGATATCCAGCTGAAACTCTGACCAGATATCCGGTATCCATTATGAAGCCAAATTGACATTCTTTGCATTCCTAACCCTTAATTTGGCTAAGTCTGGCCGCTACACACTGCATGTATATTTTATAACTATTATAACATAACTGTCAGTGTTTACCACAGCTGACATTAATTATCTCAAAAATGGAAATTGATATCTTTTTTGTTTATTTTACAGAGATCCTACCTTCCTATACAGATCCTAATGTCTATACAGACATGGGAAAATAACAGAAAATAAAATTAAAAAATATTTAAAAAAACATCTTGTCAAATTAAGTGTTAAAAGTCTTCAAATTTTTTAGAACACAAAAAATTTTATTTTAGAAAGCTGATATTGTACCTTAAAATTTTAAATAACCCCATTTGTATACATATATTACAAATAATATGCTAAATTTCTGATCAGATTGATTAAAAGCAAAATAAATTAGTATTAAAAATCCACTGTCGAAAACCTTTTCAGAGGGGCTGGGACAGCATGTGTCCCGCAAATGCATTAGTTCTTCAGAGAGCCCCTTTCCAAATGTTAACATTTTAATAATTTCGCTTTTGTGAGGATTGAAAAAGTGGGAAAACCATTGCTTTAAGGCACTTTACTTAAAAATTCAATATGGTTTTGTCAATGTATATAAAAGTACTTAATATTTCAAGGTGAAATAATAAAAAATTTAAATACTATTAATTTTTTATTATGTAAATGTACTAAAACTCAAAATACTCCATGCCCATAAATTTTCCGTATAGTAAGTCTTTCCTTTTTTTTATTTCTAAGATATGTATCGTATATTAGACCCAAACTTTATTGTTCTCAATAATAATCGTGGTAAATTGTAAGAGAAAAATATAACATTATTGAACAAATTATTTGACCTGTAGTGAATTCTTGTAATATTTAATTACAGAATAAACAGTTTCAAAACTTTTATTCGATGTAAACTAAAATGTATGAAAATGTCAAAAAAGTAAAATAGTTGAAATGCATTTAACCCTTAAATTGGCTAAGTCCGCTACACCGGACATGTATATTTATAACTACTATATAACATAATTGTCAGTGCTCGCCACAGCGGACATTATCTCAAAAATGGAAAATGATATATTTTTTTTTGTTTATTTTACAGAGATCCTAATGTCTATACAGACTTGGGAAAATAACAGAAATTAAAATTAAAAAATATTTCAAAAACATCTTGTCAAATTAAGGGCTAATAAAAATTTGCATATTTCGTTTTGTTTCTTTTCCTTGTATTTAATAATAAAATAAAAAATTTGACGATTTTTTGCAATTTTTTTTAAATTGTACAGAAAGTCGTTAAGAATATATTAAGTATAATACCATAGTTTAAAGATTCAGGTATTAATTTAGAGAAATTTTCATTCTGTAATCAGCAACTTCTGTCTAACGAAACTCCGAAATGCGAAAAGTTCACCGCCAGAAATTTGTCCCTTAGCAATTTGCAGAAACCTAACTGTATCCGATATGTTACTTAGCTATTTATCCTAAAAATGATTCCTAAGTACAAAAATATTTTAATTAACAAAGTAAATCGGCATAAATGGTTTTCTCCCGGTGGAATGAGCTAATTACAAGTAGCTCATGATTTACTTTCAACCTATTCCCATTGCTGTTTGATATGTATATCATCAATACACCAATCATATTAAATTTTCTTTTTTCAATTCGAGATATGCAGACCATGTAATCACATTTCACGAAGCAATTACACTCCGACTTTTATCTTTTGATGCTTTGGATACGAAATAAGTGCATTTTACGTATTGCAGATACTGTTTGATTATTTGCGTTAGATAGTTCCAATTTCATTTGCAAAATAATGGAGCTTGATAGCTAAGGTAATGTGTATTGAACTATTTCCGTCTTTTTAATTATGTCATGAAGGAAAGAAAGATTGGTATGTATGCTTGGCTAAAAGAGTTATCTAAACTTAGATCTAATAACATTTAGAATTAATTCCTAAGATGCACAAATATTTCGGATAACTTATCATTATACCTAGCGTTTCAATTTATCAGATTCATTTATCTCATGGCTGTAATATTGTGTACTATTAATAACTGCATCATTAAAAAGTTTATCACGATTAATGAGGAAGTTTTCATAAATCGATTTCCTAAACATTCGATTCATTATTTTAATTTCTTTTAGGAGTTAGAGGACTTATGGATCCGGAAAATATCGATTAATATGATTGGATTTTAATTATTTTTCTCATAAAGTGAATTTAAGAATATTTTATAGTATACATTTCTTAATTTTATGCTTTGATTTATATATATTAAAATACAAAAAATATGCTTACGAAAATAATATTAAAATTAACGGTTTCATATTCGCTACATTAAAATTAATTTAAAAGCACTGTTCTCATAAAATTAAAAATTATGCTTACATATGTGTTGTAATGTGCTTACAACATTAACACCAGTGTCCGTTAAGGGGGAAACACAATAAAAAGATAATACCTTATATTTGAACTAAAGCATTTATTATGTGCACTAATCATTTACAAACATTATTTCTTGATTAATATCTATATATAACATTTTTTACTCAACGTTTATCATTACAATAATTCATTAATTTCTTTTTTTTATGCGTTATTCCTTAATCAGAAGATTCCGAGACCCAAGGTAATGATTTATGAATAATATCAAGTTTACCTCCAGTAATTTCAGGAGAGCAGGCTGGGACTTTCATCAGGCTGCACGAAGGTGCTGTACTTTGGACGTAAAGGGCGTCGGTACTGGTGTAGCGGCCGTTATTTTGATGTACGTCTATCCTGATTAATCTCATGTACGTCTATCCTGATTAATCTCATGTACGTCTATCCTGATTAATCTCATGTACGTCTATCGTTCGGGACTCGATTGCTTTTCCTGGCTCTCTAGATGTCCAGCATCTCCTCTATCCCAACTTCGACTGCTTTTTCTTCACTCTCTTTCCCAACTCATTCACCTCGGTTTTAACGCCCGTTTTTTCTTGGTCAATCGCTTGTTGGTGAAACTTTACCACATCTGCACCCCCCCCCTTCTTGCTGGCAGGTGGGCTCATTAAAATAGCCCCTTTTGTGAAAGCTCACATTATTTTTTTACTCCCCCATATAACTCACGGTTACATCTCTGTGAGAACTTGACGTTACGCTTTTTGCCTTTCCGTGATCTATAACTCCTCTACAGGGGTCCCTGAAACACGAAGTCAACAGCTGCCCCTAAATCCTTCTTGGAAATTTCTTCCACATTTGTTGCATGCACGTGCTGACCATCGTGGGAAAATACCTAGGTGCATTATGAAAAATTCCGGTCAAATTGCATTCGTAAAACACTTATTCTTAAATCAAGTTCAAATAAATTTTTAATAAGTTATATATAATTTCAAAAAAGAAGATAAAGATTGAAAATGTAATAAAAATAATTAAATTCGTCCGTTCACTACGGTGACCTAGTGTGAAAACCGTCCCAATGTAACTCAGGTATGTCGTATGAAGCAACGAAAATGGGCATACAAAATATGGGGGTACGTGGTCGCTCTGCACCTAGGGATTATATCACTCGACTGGTTCTTCAAGTTTGAAGTTGGTTAAAATACTAACCTGTAAAAAACCTTCTGTTGCGAAGCCTGTAAGAAAAATTAACTGGACTAAATAACTAGTTCCCCAGACTAAATTACTAAGCACCCCAGAGATATTGTTTTTGCATTAAAGTATAAAGACAAACAATGTCCTATTTAAAAGCAGAGTAAAATACGTAAACGGAAGTTCAGTTAGAAGAGTAATTCCTTCATAATTATCACCTAATTTTGGTACTATTACTTTGCTAAATCTCTCTAGTATCTTTAGAATTTAACACCAGTCTGTGCTGTACTTTTAGATGGTGAAACGTCATGTGGGAAATTAATCTCCTATATAATAATAGCAGAAGTTATCTGTATATCTGTCCTCGAATTTATGAAGTGGTTGGACCTGGAATGGATAGAGGCATCCATATTGGATTCTGGATGACTTAGTAAAATTCAAAACGATTAAAGATTATCGTCTCCTAAACTATCTAGCCCATTCTAAAATAAATTGGCATAAATATGCTTCATATGACAGAGAAAAATACTGTCTCTTTAAAACGTTCGAAATCCTTCCCTTCCCCCCTTTTTGAGTGTTTAATGCCATTATTTCAAACTCTATTTTTCGGGTTAAGAGCAAGCGATTAAATTTATCAATTTATCTCAATATAAGTAGATGAAAAAAACATTTTTTTTTCTAGCATTATGACGTCATTCCTTTAACCATCTCTTTCAATCATTTCTTATTTTAAATTATTTAAATATCGTCTGCATTATTTTCATACGTTTTATCACTGGACTTAGATATTACGTAAATAATTTTCTTTTATATTTGGCTTAAATAATAGATTAGGTACATATGCGATAATTTTAAATTTAATTATCGATTATTTTTGTTGCAATGAAAATTTTATCACCGGTATTAACAACAAATTCTTTCCATAAGAGTCAACGAGTCAATTTTAAGTACTAATAAGTATCTAGTGTTTAAATTATATATGTTTGAAAATTAGGGAGTTTGTGGGCTTGTGTTGGCTTTTTATACATAACCACACGGTTTGCTATCGATTCGATCAATTTTGGACATCATTCATATATACCTCCAAATAATCACTGTCAATATTAAAACTTCTGCTGTCAATCTTATGACGTAATATGACAAGATAAATTAAAGTTGGAAATTAACATACGGTTATTAAAGATTAATAAATTATTGAGCGTGTAACAGATAATTCTCATCCAAAAAAAAACACATTTTTTTTCGTGTCTCATAGGGTACTTTACAATTCTGGAAAATTAAAAGTTTTACTGAACTCATCATATGACAGGCTATATGCTAGTGTGGTTATATTATAGAAAACACAGGGGTTTTATGTTATAATAATACAATAATAAATTAACAAATATATTTCTTATATCTCTAATAACATTATCTAAAGCTAAAATAGTTGATATATATAAACATTATCTAAAGAAAAAAATAGCATAAAGTATATTCAAATTACTATTTTATGTCTGTAATTATGTATACAAACATCAAATACTGAACCCAAAGCGGCTAGTAAGGATATATTACCCAATATGTTCTAAATGTAATACTTTGAACTCATTTGCATCGGTTAATTAAAAAAAAATAAAAAATATTAGTTAATCGAATAAAATACTTTTGCCGAATAAAAAAACTAAAAATACAAAAATAAATTAAGTATAATACCTTAAATTTATCGAATAAAATCTCTTCCCTAACGAATAAATTTAATCGAATACACCCCGAAATAAATTTTCTTTTCTAATATTAATTTAAAAATACGGGAGAACCAAAATTGCTCGACAGCTGAAAATTATGATAAAATCATTTTCCATGTTTTCCATTTATTTCAAATTAAAAACGCCACAAAAAATTAAACAGTCCTCTATTTTAAGAGTCGATATTATTTTAATTGAACGAAAAGAAAGCGTAATGAAATTTATACATCTATTAAATGCTAGAAATTGAATTTATTTCCATAAAAATTGTTTTCAGGTTATTTTCAGTTTACTAGAAAACATTTCTTTTTTTTATATTGCTATTTTGGATGCGGAAAAAATGTATAAGCATAAATTTAATATAAATATATTTGTGCCTCTTTATTCAATTGAATAAGTTTTCAGACACGTAAAGAATGATTTCTTTGAAAGAAACCATTAAACGTCTGTATTTTATTTAATATTATTTTGAAATGTATGTTATGAAATTGTATTTTTTTAGCATTAATATTGCTGAAAATTTATAAAGGAAGTGAAATACAGGAAATGGTATTTCTCCTGGAGCTTTTAGACGTGACTTGTAGTTTGACTGTGAAACAGGAAATTGTTTTTATTAGAGAGGAAAATGTCTGCAAAACTGGAAGGGAAATTCAAAACAGCTAGTTGCTTGAAACGTTTAAAGAAAAAGAAGCATCATTAGCATATTTTAAAGTTCAAATGAATTTTTTAACATCCATTGCTCTTTAACGTTGAAATTCAAAAAATTATGTGACGTTAAGAGAGTTGAAATAAAAATAATGTATAAAAGGCAACAAGGCATTTTCATTGGTGTTTATTTCTTTTGATTATTAATAGTGTCCTTAAACACTTTTTTTTAAATTTATAATCATTTTAATTGTATTCTTAATTATTTTGAAGATCACAATTCAGCAATCAAATACGAAGAAATAATGCTGAATATTTCTGTTTAACCACACAGTAGTACTGCATATTAAGTACTGCATTTTCAGTACTGTGCGGAAAAACCAAACTGAATTTCGGTCAAATTTGAGCAGATAAACTCTATAATCCCCGATGATAGAAAAATCTCAATATTTTAATCAGGGTCAATGTGATACAATTAAAATCTTTTTGAAGAAGAAGTTATTAATGGTAAAAAAATTACTTATACAGTATTAAATATGTACATTTTAATTTTTTCTTTATAATTTACTACTTTGTGTTTATTTTAATTTAACTTTCGTGATTTAATTTAGTAACCAATAAAATATGTAATTATGTTTAATTTGTTTCAAGAAGTTGTTAAAGTAAAAAAAACCCACTTATTTAATAATAATCTAATTTTAAATTTTTTGAAAAAGACGTTGTTAAAGGAAAAAAAACTACATATACAGTATTAAATATATGAATTTTAATTTATCCTTTATAATTTACTACTGTTTTATTCATTTTAATTTAATTCACTTGATTTAATTTAGAAACCAATAGAATATGTAATTATGTTTAATTTGTTTCAAGAAGTTGTTAAGGTAAAAAACCCACTTATTTAATAATATTCTAATTTTAATTTTTTTTAAAGAACTTATTAAAGGTAAAAAAACTACTTATACAGTATTAAATATATATAAATTTTAATTTATCATTTACCATTTACTACTACTTTGTTTATTTTAATTTAATTTGCTTGATTTAATTTAGAAACCAATAAAATATGTAATTATGTTTAATTTATTTAAAGAAGTTGTTAAATTAAAAAAACTACTTATTTAATAATAATCTAATTTTAAATTTTTTTTGAAAAAGAGGTTGTTAAAGGAAAAAAACTACGTATGCAGTATTAAATATATAAATTTTAATTTATAATTTATAATTTACTGTGTGTTTATTTTTATTTAATTTGCTCGATTTAATTTAGAAACCATTAGAATATGTAATTATGTTTAATTTGTTTGAAAAAGTTGTTAAGGTAAAAAAACTACTTATTTAATAACAATTTAATTTTAATTAAAAAAAGAAGTTATTAAAGGTAAAAAACTACCTATACAGTATTTAATATATAAATTTTAATTTATCCTTTATAATTTACTACTGTTTTGTTTATTTTAATTTAATTCACTTGATTTAATTTAGAAACCAATAAAATATGTAATTATGTGTAATTTGTTTGAAGAAGTTGTTAAGGTAAAAAAAAACTACTTATTTAATAATAATTTTTTGAAAAGGAAGTTGTTAAAGATAAAGAACTACTTATACAGTATTAAATATATAAATTTCAATTTATCCCTAATAAATAACCACTCTTTAGTTTATTTTAATTTACTTGATTTAATTTAGAAACCAATAAAATATGTAATTATGTTTAATTTGTATTACTTATACAGTATTAAATATATAAATTTTAATTTATCCTTTCTAATTTGCTACTGTGTTTTTTAAAATTTGGTTGATTTAATCTATAAACCAATAAAATATGTAGTTATGCTTAATATATTGGGGTTTATAGTTTTGTTTCTTATATAAGTAAATTGCATAAAGATGTATTTTGTGCATGCAAAAGTAAACCCATGACATGTTAAATTTTAAACCCTAAATTAATGTTGCTACTAATAGAAGTGCATGATTGTTCGCATGTCTGTGTAATAAAAACTTGAATTGATTCTTAATCTACTCCAATGTGTCTGTGTGTTTACATTAGCCCCTTCACGTGCACGCTCGATTTAACTAGAGCGTGCACACTCGAGAAAATTTGAGCGGCGCTGTACTTTATGTTGCTATAATTTTTCAGACTCGAATGCAATTGAGACTTGAAAATAACAATGTGAAAGCAAAAATAAAAAACCATCATTTTATTAATATTTATCATTTACATGGGATTGTAAGATATAACACTTACTTATTCAAGTATAAAATATATATATTTATTTTCTACTTATCACTTACGACTTATCTGTTCCTTGTGAACCGCTTTCCGACAGCGTATTCAGATTCAGATTCAGATTCTCTCATTTTTCAATATATATTTTACTAAAATATAATGTAAAATAAAATATAATTGTTAACTAATTCATTACTAAGCTCTGGCTGTAAAGACATCCTTGACTAGAGGCGGCAATTTGTATACACTCACGAAGGAGAAAATGCTAATTTCTGGAAGCCAATCAGAATTGAAAAGGATGCAATTCGCTGCAGAGGTTGATGGAAGTATGCAAATGTGTTAGTTAACAGCCAATCACGATTTCATGTAAAGGAATATGCCAAAAGGTCAGTCTTATAAGATGCCAGCTTTATGAAGGGTTACAGAAGTTGATTGTAAGTGTTGATAGAAGGTTTTTAAAACTTTCGTGCAATTTGTTTTCAAGACATACGTGTTTGTATGACTTCCAGAAGACGAATGGAAGATTCTGAGCTCCTACGTGCTGTAGGGCGCATTGAAGCAGGAGAGTCGGTCATACATGCTGCTCTTTACTTCGCCGTTCATCATTCTGTAATTTCACGTTCATGGAAATAATTCCAAACCACACAGACAGTTGTCTGAATACCCGTAGCCAGTCTCTCAAGGATTACAACCCCCGCGGATGATCGATATATTGCTATTTTAGCCAAAAGGAATCGCAGAGTGACCTCCATGCTTGTGACATCTATGGTTACAGCGTCCATTGGTAAGGCGGTAACTGCAGCTACTGTACGCCGAAGATGACATATGAGTGGAATGTACTTCCAGGTACCTCGATTTTGTGTTTTTCTATCCGCCCAATAAAGGGGGGCAAGATTAAAGTGGTACCGGGAACTTGTCAATTGGACTGTGTCTGAGTGAGGCAATGTAATGTTTACTGATGAGTCAAGATTTGCTCTGGAGACAGGTGACAAGCGTATAAGGATATGGCGTGTTCTTTACACGCAATCAGCCGCTAAACATCACCGAACATCACGCATTTCGAGGCGGAAGCATTATGGTGTGGGCAGGGATTTATTTCATTAGGATACCGCATCGACCTGCAAATCTTTCAACGGGGTTCTGTGACGACTGTCCGGTATCGAGATGAACTCCTAGAACCCATTGTGAGATTGCGCGTATGGCTTTACCAGCATATTCGCCCGACCTGAAATCCATTGTGGGACGCTCTCGGTCGTGCTGTATCTTCACGTTTCCCACCTCCAACCACTCTTATTGAGCTAGAAACTGCTCTACAAGAAGAATGGCTATTGCTTAATTCTGTGGTGGTTGACCACTTAATTGAAAGCATGGTCACAAGGTTTAAACTTTGTATACAGAGGAAGGGGGATCACATACCCTATTAATGTCCTTTTTTTATTTTATGCCGTTTATTTTCACTTTATACATAATTCTGTTTAAGTCTCCAGTATGTCATTAACTAATAACTTACAAAAATTTAATATTGTTTCCATTTCTGTATATAATTATTGGTTTTGTTTTATGCTTAAATATATATGCTATTTTCCTGCCGAATTTTGTATCAATCAAAGCAGTATTTGTTGATTTTTTTTTATTTTACATCTTCGTGCTTAACTTTTGGAAGCGAGTGTATTTTATTCTTGATATATGAAACATAACGTGTTTCATAATTGATACATACGCATCAAGGGATGTCACACCATACTCTCAATTGGTAGATTGCCTACCATTGAACATTATACTCTTTCGACATTAATTATAATATTCAAAGTATTAGAAATCATACCAATTGTATAAATATCCAATATACTCAAAGTTTGATTATTTTTGTAATTTTCCTGGCAAGACAACGTTCTAAATTGTGTTTTTTACATTAAAAGAATTGATTTTTTTTTTGCCGGCCCTTTTAAAAAAACTGTGCATTAAGGTGTTAACGCTGGTATTTGATGAATTAAATATTTGAACTATACATGCATACATATACAGACAGCAAAAATTATAATTGCTATATAAAGTAACTAATTTTAATAAAAAGGTTATTTTGTTTATTTCTAGCATCCCAATTTTATAACGCACATCTTTATAAAAAAAATACATCCTTTCAAATAAATGCTTAGCTAATACTATACAAGAATAAAAGCCCTCATTTCTTATTCTTCGCTTTTACTGCTATCAAAAGAAATTATTCTTCAATAAAGAAGGAAAAAAGGGTATAACGCGCAAATAAAATATTCTAAGCAAATTAATCATGCGTATCTCTTTTAAAACGGTATCTCCTGCCTTCAATTTTTAATATCGGAGGTATATTTCCTTTCAAGTCAGAGCTTACCTTATAGTTTTCTAATCTCAACGTATGTACACGGTTCTTCTTTTACGAACAAAAAATATTCATAATGCAAACGTTTCAAAGCAGTGTAAAGATTAAAACGTACAGAACAGTTCCTAATTGCGTTTAGTTTACTTTCGTAACTTCTCAAAGAACGGTTTTTCTCTTATTTTTTTATCCCATCTTAAAAAATATTCATGATACGCATTTTTTAGAGGTGAAATGAATTTGAAAAAAGAAAACTTCGTAACGTAAGCTGGGAAAAAAAGACTAACTGTTCTTATCGTAAGTAGATAAAGGTAAGAAAAAACTTGACTAGGCAAATTGAAAACGTGAATCTTAAATACAGAAAGGAATCGTTATAAAAAATGCATATAAAGAGAAGAATAAAATTTAAGAAATCGAGTTATTTGAATAAAAGTAGATAAAAAAAGAAATGAAGTCTGTTATCTGATAGCATTTCTATAGTTTTTTACTTTTTCTTCAAGAATAAAACTAAAGATTTTGTTGTTATTCAAACACTGTTTATTTAAAATCAGACAAAAATTGTGTTTATCAGTAAAGAGTAGTTTTTCTTTGAACGTTGAATTAATTCAGTTTTCCTCGTATAAG
Organism: Pardosa pseudoannulata; assembly: GCA_032207245.1. Taxonomy (NCBI): domain Eukaryota; kingdom Metazoa; phylum Arthropoda; class Arachnida; order Araneae; family Lycosidae; genus Pardosa; species Pardosa pseudoannulata. The sequence continues at coordinate 75,366,379 of CM063500.1, read as the reverse complement.
CTTTTAAATTGAGATAGTATTTTGCTTCGCTTTTTCGCATTTCATTTACAAGTATTTCGATATTCATAGACCACAGTACGAAAGGAACCAAGCTCTTGATGTATAGCCGAGAAGACATAACTTTTTCTTTTGAACGTTCAATAATTTCAGTCTTCTTTGAATAAGCTTTTAAATTGAGATAGTATTTTGCTTCGTTTTTTGGCATTTCATTTACAAGTATTTCGATATTCATAGACCACAGTACGAAAGGAACCAAGCTCTTGATGTATAGCCGAGAAGACATAACTTTTCTTTTGAACGTTGAATAATTTCAGTCTTCATCGCACATGCTTTTAAATTCAGATAGTATTTTGCTTCGCTTTTAGCGTTTTATTTACAAAGTGATTCTATATTCTAAAGACTACTGTATGAAGAAAACAAGCTCTTGATGAATAGCCTAGAAGACATAAGGTTATCAATTGAACATTGAATTAATTGAGTCTTCCTCGCATAAACTTTTAAACTGAGATAGTATTTTGCTTCGCTTTTTGGCACTTCATTTACAAAGTATTTTGATATTCATAGGCCACTGTATGAAAGGAGCCAAACTCTTTATGTATAGCCAAGAAGACATAAGTTTTTTTTTTAAATTGATTTAATTCAATCTTCTGCATAAGCTTTTAAAATGAGATAATGTTTTGCTTCGTTTTTTGTGCTTCATTTACAAAGTATTTCGATATTAAAAAGACTACAGTAGCAAAAGAACCAAACTCTTGATGTATAGCAGAGAGGACATTGAATTATTTCAGTCTTCCTCGAATAAGTTTTTAAATTGAGATAGTATTTTGCTTCGTTTTTGGCTTTTCTTCTACAAAGTATTTCGATATTCATAGACCACAGTACGAAAGGAACCAAGCTCTTAATGTATAGCCGAGAAGGCATAACTTTTTCTTTTGAACTTTAAATAATTTCAGTCTTCTTTGAATAAGCTTTTAAATTGAGATAGTATTTTGCTTCGTTTTTTGGCATTTCATTTACAAGTATTTCGATATTCATAGACCACAGTACGAAAGGAACCAATCTCTTGATGTATAGCCTAGAAGACATAAGGTTATCTTTTGAACATTGAATTAATTCAGTCTTCTTCGCATAAGCTTTTAAATTGAGATATATTTTTGCTTCGTTTTTTGGCATTTCATTTACAAAGTATTTCGACATACAAAAGACCACTGTATGAAAGGAACCAAGCTCTTGATGTGTAGCCGAGAAGACATAAGTTTTTCTTTTGAACGTGGAATAATTTCAGTCTTCCTCGCACAAGCTTTTAAATTGAGATAGTATTTTGCTTCGTTTTTTGGCATTTCATTTACAAGTATTTCGATATTCATAGACCACAGTACGAAAGGAACCAATCTCTTGATGTATAGCCTAGAAGACATAAGGTTATCTTTTGAACATTGAATTAATTCAGTCTTCCTCGCATAAGCTTTTAAACTGAGATAGTATTTTGATTCGCTTTTGGGCACTTCATTTACAAAGTATTTTGATATTCATAGGCCACTGTATGAAAGGAGCCAAACTCTTTATGTATAGCCTAGAAGACAAAAGTTTTTTTTTTTTAAATTGATTTAATTCAATCTTCTGCATAAGCTTTTAAAATGAGATAATGTTTTGCTTCGTTTTTTGTGCTTCATTTACAAAGTATTTCGATATTAAAAAGACTACAGTATGAA
>CM063500.1:75357167-75359667 GCA_032207245.1 Pardosa pseudoannulata | reverse complement strand
CTAAAAGAAAAGTTATCCAGATTTATATAAATCAAATCATTTCTGAAATATGAAATTTTTAAAGAAAAAACTTTAAAAGAAATTAAAACTTGTTACATTTACAAAAATTCATATACTTTTTTTACTTCTGAAAATATTAGTAATATAAGAATATAAAAGAAATTACGTAAAAGTCGTAAATATAAAAATACCCCTAAATTATTAATTTTATATTTGTAAACCTGACATATATGTATTTTTGTACATGCTTACATATTACATATACACAATTACTCACACACACACACAAACACACAGATATATATATATATATATATATATATATATATATATATATATATATATATATACTATAAAAATCCTGTAATAATATTCTGTAACAATTTTTTTATTATTACTTTTTTTACTATTATATTTGTTTAAAATGGTATTATCAGTTGATTAAGGTCAGTCGTCTTCTTTTCTATAAAAATTCTCATTCAAAACATATTTTCTCCGTAACTGCTATATATGTTTTTCTCAAGTAATGTTTACTTTCCTCAAGTAATTTTCATCAAACCAGCACAATCTTTGAAATAGTACAATGATTGTTTGTAATTCAAGTAATATTCGAGTGACACCCAAAATAGCAGCTAATAAGAGATAAATAATTTATTAAAAATATAGGAATAAAAAAGAGTCAGTGTAAATAATAAAACTCTGAAAACAAAAGTTTGATTTGCTATTACAATTGAGCTGCATTATCGAGGTTGTGGGTCTTACTGGATGAGAATGCAGACTAAAGAAGAAGATTAAAAATGCACTCCTCGTATAGGCCACACGCTAAAAGAAGGGTAAACATGAATGAATACACAACAAAAGCAGGACAAATCATGCCCTTTCCCCAGTGATGAGTAAGAGCACAACAAAAAGAAAAGAAATGAAGTAAAAATCCGAAAGAGAACAAAAGTTTTTCCAATTTGAGGAAATGTAGCGATGCAAGTATGTTACTAATGAACAAAGAAAAACTTTCGACAAAATATCCGTATGTTCAAAATCTAGAAAATTATGAGAAATCAGTATTTGTGAACACGTACAGTTTATATATAACTGAACAAAGTTAAAAAAAGCTTTCGAGATTAATATAACACAAATCATTTCAGAAATATGAAATTTTTAAAGAAAAAACATTAAAAGAAATTAAAACTTGTTAAATTTACAAGATTTCATATACTTTTTTTTTACTTCTGAAAAGGATCTACGTAAAGTGAGGTTATCACTAGCGCTCTAGCGACTGCTAGGATTAATAGGGAAATTACTAACTTTCTTCAATTACCCCTCTATATTAAATTAAATATTAAACATAGGAACAACATAAGAAAAACTTGGCAAAGGACCAGGGATCCCGTAATTAAAACTGAACTAAACAGGTTAAATGCGGTAATTAAAAGGTTAATTACGAATTTTAAAATGTCTCGTTGGAAAAAATTTATCGAATCTCTCTCCCCTACGGACAACAGCTTATGGAATTATATTAAAAAAGTTAAAAAGCCTTTTCAAAACATTCCCCACTTAACTGCTCCTTCAGGTTCCATTATAACGGATCAACAGGAAAAAATTGATGCTATTGCCGACTGTTACGAACGTCAGTTTAACCCCAATCAGGATGTTTATTGCCCCAGTACTATTGATAAAGTATACGATGTTAATGATAGGTTTTTTAATAATAATCTTAGAAATGCTAGTAATGACCCTATTTCCCCTACCAATGATCAGGAAATTATTACTGCTATTAATAATCTCCCCAACAAAAAAGCTCCCGGCGCCGATAGAATTAGTAATAACGCGCTAAAAAACTTACCCATAAATTATGTTAAATTATTAACTAAAATTATTAATAAAATAATTGAATTTAGGTACTTCCCTAAAATTTGGAAAGTTGCTTGCATCATCCCATCCCCAAACCTGGTAGTGATAATAACTTACCTAAAAATTACCGTCCCATTAGTCTTCTCCTCTCTGAGTAAACTGACTGAACACATCTTATGCACCAGAATTAACTCCTTCCTCAACACACATAACATCATAAACAATTCACAATTTGGCTTCAGAGCACAACATTCTACCACACACCAGTTACTGCGCGTTGCCGAATTCATCCATGATGGATTTGAAAACCGTAAGCATACTGGAGCTGTCTTTTTTGACATCGAGAAGGCTTTTGACAAAGTATGGCACAGTGGCCTCATTTATAAACTCATTAAATACAAATTGCCAGCTGCCATGATCCACTTGATTCACTCTTACCTTCTCGATAGATCCTTCACAGTCCGCCACACACAATACTCTTCCACACACAGGCCTATTAATGCTGGAGTCCCACAAGGATCCAAGCTTGGTCCTATTTTATTCAACTTATACATTAATGACATACCACATCATCACAACACAACACTGGCTATGTTTGCGGACGACACGGCAATCCTTGCTAAAAATAATAACACTAGATACATGCACCTAT
>CM063500.1:75339667-75347167 GCA_032207245.1 Pardosa pseudoannulata | reverse complement strand
TTTATTTTGTAAATTCTTGTCTGCACGTATCTCAAAAATATCAGTGTAACCTTCTTATGTGGAGTTATTTAAGAATTTTGGAAACTCTAGAAAAATTTATATCCCTCTTAAAGAAAGGATGGAGAACTTATAAAAATAATCATATTGAATTTTTACCACAATTCCTATCACAATCAGAAAACAATTAAAATAATTGGCATGTATCAACGAAGCATTTATTTTTATAGATGTGTTTTTGCATAAATATATATCATCTATCAAGTATAATGCACTAATATTTTTGCCATGCTCTATTGAAATATTAATAGGAAAATATATTTTAAAGACATTACATTATTCTCTGCTTTAGAAAATCAAATTAGTGTGGAATGTCTATTATAGTTCTTTACTAATACAAATAATGATACTAATACAAATACAGATTAATAAAAATGAATAATAATATTAATACAAATAATCATACTAATACAAAGACACAATAATGCTAATGCAAATAATAATATTAATACCAATACAAATTAATACAAATCCACAATAATAATAATACAATTAATCATAGTAATACAAATATAAATTAATACAAATACATAATAATAATAATACAAATAATCATACTATTAGAAATGCAAATTAATACAAATACACAATAATACAAATAATCATACTAATATTAATACAAATCAATACAAATACATAATAATACTAATACAAATAATCATACTAATACCAATACAAATTAATACAAATACACAATAATACTAATACAAATACAAATACAAATTAATACATATACACAATAATAATAATACAAATAATCAAACTAATACTAACACAAATTAATACAAATACATAATAATACTAATACAAATAATCATATTGAATTTCTTACCACAATTCCTATCACAATTAAATGAAAATTAAAGGAATTGCATTGTATCAACATTGTATTTATTTTTATAGATGTGTTTTGCATAAATATAAATCATTTATCAAATATAATGTACTAATATTTTTGTCATGCTCTATTGAAATATTAATAGGAAAATATATTTTAAAGACATTACATTATTCCCTGATTTAGAAAATCAAATTAGTGTAGAGTCTCTTTTATAGTTCTTTACTAATACAAATACAAATACATAATAATACTAATACAAATAATTATACTAATACCAATACAAATTAATACAAATACACAATAATACTAATGCAAATAATCATACTAATACAAATTAATACAAACAAATAATAATAATAATACAAATACAAATTAATACAAATACACAATAATACTAATACAAATAATCATACTAATACCAATACAAATTAATACAAATACATAATAATACTAATACAAATAATCATACTAATACAAATACACATAAATTAATACAAATACAAATTAATACAAATACACAATAATACTAATACAAATAATCATACTAATACCAATACAAATTAATACAAATACATAATAATACTAATACAAATAATCATGCTAATACAAATACACAATAATACTAATACAAATAATTATACTAATACAAATACAAATTAATACAAATACACAATAATACTAATACAAATAATCATACTAATACCAATACAAATTAATACAAATACATAATAATACCAATACAAATAATCATACTAACAAATTAATACAAATACATAATAATACTAATACAAATCATACGAATACAAATAGAAATTAATACAAATACACAATAATATTAATACAAATAATCATACTAATACCAATACAAATTAATACAAATACATAATAATACCAATACAAATAATCATACTAATACTAATGCAAATTAATATTAATACATAATAATACTAATACAAATACATTAATACACAATATCACAATAATTAAATTAAAAATTGCATGTACAACATAATTACTATAGATTGCATAAATATAAATATTACCAATATAATTACAAATACATACTATAATATTAATACAAATATATAAAGACATACATACATAAATTATAACATAATACAAATAATTATACTAATACAAATACAGATTAATACAAATATATAATAATAGTAATACAAAAATCATACTAATACAAATACAGATTAATACAAACACATAATAATACTAACACAAAAAATCATACTAATACAAATACAGATTAATACAAACATATAATACTAATACAAATAATCATACTAATACCAATACAAATTAATACAAATACATAATAATACTAATACAAATAAATATACTAATACAAATACAAATTAATACAAATACAAATAATTATAATACAAATACAAATAATACAAATATTAATACTAATACCATACAAATTAATAATACAAATACAAAAATATTACTAATACCAATACAAATTAATACAAATACTAATAATAATACAAATAATATACTAATACATATTAAATAATACTATAATACTAATACAAATTATCATATTGAATTTCTTACCACAATTCCTATCACAATTAGATGGTAAATTAAAGGAATTGCCATGTATCAACATAGTATTTATTTTTATAGATGTGTTTTGCATAAATATAAATATCTTACCGAATATAATGTACTAATATTTTTGTCATACTCTATTGAAATATTAATAGGAAAATATATTTTAAAGACATTACATTATTCCCTGCTTTAGAAAATCAAATTAGTGTAGAGTCTCTATTACAGTTCATTACTTAAACAAATAATAATCTACAAATACCGATTTTTTATTTAATACAAAAATAATTACTAATACATTATAAATAATAACAATACATACATACTATATTCAATTATACACAATAATACTAATACAAATTTTTTGAAATTTATTTTGCTTTATCTTCAACAAATACAAATTTAAAATTTTTTTACAACATAAATAAAATAATTTAAATCTAATATTGCAAATTCTTTGTAAATAGACCAAAAACAAAGGATAAAACATACATAAAAGGATATTACATTTATGTCATTTGATTAAGATTTAATGAAGATAATGAAGTTTACTCGTTGTATCCTTTGAAATTTAAAATCTTAAAAATCTTGTTTTTCTTCATTATAAAATAAAGGATCTGATCCTTTTAAGTTTTACTTTATACCATTCTAGCTTAGGAAAAATTATTTAATTTAATTTTGTTATTTTAAGTATTTTTTTTAACTGCATTAAAAATGCTTACCAACTGTAAAAAATTAAATAAATTTACCAGGTAGTTAGCTTTTGAAGTATGTATAATGCAAACTAAATTTTTATATTAATTTGAAGATTAACATTTTCTGCATCTATATAATTTGGCTTTGTCAACTGTAGAGAACGAAACAAAGTATAATTGTTAATAAAATATACTAGTACTATAAAAAGATTTGAGAAGTGACTCCGACTCAGAAAAAATCTAGTCCTTACACCAAGTGGCATTTTCCGAGAACTAGCCATCCATGGCAGACAATTATAATTTTTATTACTATTCAGCGATGACCGACCGTACATTTCTCACATTCCAAATGGACGGGTGACAATGGAAGTACTTCAAAGAGGGGGACAGGACAACTAGTTACGCCGTGACGTAGCAGCTGCCCCCAGCCCAGCCTCCCCCCCCATATTACGGAGGAAGAGTACTGGGTGGCCGGACGCCATCCCCGGTTGATTCCGAAGAATTCCCCGGCGGCGAACGATGCGAGACCAGTAGTCCGGGGATTGCCGGTCCCCGAACTTATGTCGACCCTGCGGCGGTTTTGCCCTGCAACGGAAGAAAAGTCACTCGCAGTCAGCAAACCCCGCAGTACCGTCCCTTCCTCCGAAGAGGAGAGTTAGAGGAAGAGCCAATCCAAATAAACTGCAGCGCTCAAGGGCATACAGTACAAGCAGATTCGCAAATAAGAAATAACAACAAATACTAAACGCCGAAGCGTCACCAACGCCGAAGCTTCATAGCACACACAATGCGATTAGGATCGGTGGTGGTTAACCGTAAATGTCAACCGCCCACCAAGACCTCGAGGCTGCCTACCGGAAAGAAGCCGGCTTATTTAAACCTAGCACCAGGTGGCCTCCCGGGGAGTGTGCGTCAACACTCCCGGTAATACCCCCCGGTACCCTTTTTCGCCAGTCCTCGACCAGCGGGGTGTAGGCACCTCATTGAGATCTATTCCGAACAGAAGCTCGGTAATGCTTTCGACACCACCCTGGAGGGCAGGGTTGAATAGCGGCCTTCCTCAGCCAGGGGTCCAGTCCTTCCTCCTGCATGGAGTGCGGCTCACCATTGCAGGTCCTCGTATGGAGAAGAGAGTACCATCACGAGAGAGCGTAAGGTCCGGTCACCTTCCCCTGGTTCGGAGAAGTCACCTCCATCTTGCGATGGGTCTACACCGTCCTATAAATTTGAAGGAAAGTTCACCCGAAGGTTGTTATTCCCTCCTTGAGAGGACTGTACTATCGACAGATCACGTCTCCACTGAGAGGGAACCCTCTACCTCCCAGCAAAGTGTGAATCGAGCTGAGTTCATTTCAGGCATTAACGAAATGCGACGAGTGGCTTACAGAGTCCCGACTTATACATCAGGCCATATCTAACACGATTTAGGTCGACGAATTTCTCCGATACGACCAAGTAGTGGCGAACCACTTCTGTGTTGTGCCCGTTTGTACTTAGGTCGACGAAGTATCACCTCCGACACGACCAAGGAGTGCGGTTTCCCACACTTCGGAATGTGCTCGAGTCTTAGGTCGACGAGGTTTCACCCCCGACACGACCAAGTAGTGTTCAGCAGAAACCTGCCTCCCCCTCCGCATGGAGGACGATTTAACACTTCAGATACGACCAAATAGCCCAGCAGTAACCTGCCTCCCCCTCCTCATGGAGGACGATTGAGCACTATTGGTCAGATCAGACGATAATCATTGGCCTAGGAGGAACGCTCCTAGTTACCAGGAGGCGCCACGAGGAGGCTGATTACTGTCCTGATTACGAGCACCCTGTTGCTCTTCCCCAGAGCTGCACCGGTTCATTCATACGACAAAGGTGAATCACTGCAACGCCCCCCTGTAGGAGAACGTAAAGCCGGAAGATGGCGCTAATGATTGCATGTTGAAAAGCGTTTTCTTGCGCATGTGCAGTACAATCGGCTCCATTTTAAAATAAATGGTTCTCGGGGAAAGGTGCATTAAAAAGTAGTTCTGAAATTCCTGTAAAGTAAAAATGGAGCAAAGAATTAACATTAAAGTTTTCTTCAAATTGGGCAAGACAGCTGCGGAAACCTAAAAATAGTTAAAACAAGTTTACATTATCATGAGGTTTAGCCCTCGTGTTGCAAAAAGTAGACCGTAGTACTCCAAACCAAACCAAACCAAACCAACATTATCATTAGGAAGCATTATTCCTCTCAAGAACTTTTGAATGGTCGAAAGCGACGAAGATGATCACACACAGGTCGGCCGCAGTCCGTACGCACTCCGGAAGGTTTGGTTTGGTTTGGTTTGGAGTGCTACGATCTACTTTTTGCATCACGAGGGCTGAGGACCTACAGATTAAAGCCGATTCCGAACTGTTACAAATTCCGAACTGTTCATTCCACAGTGGGATTCGAACCCACGAATTCCGGTACCGAAGGCCAGCACCGTAACCGATCGGCCATCTTTCGGCGCATTCTGGAAGCAAATGTAACGTTACTACTAAAAAGCATTCCAGAAGAGGACTTTAAAACTTCTTTCCGAAATTTGTACAGCCGAACACAGAAGTGCATTACGTCTGATGGAGATTACTTAGAATCATATTAAATGGCTATGTGTTTAACCGTTTTTTCTCCTGAGTTATTCTATGAGTCCTGGAAATGAATAGATAGATCTTGAATTTTCCACAAACCTAAAACTTAACGATATCTGACATCTTAAATTCAAAAAGTAATTCAAAATTTTAAGAAATTGAAAAATTTAGAAAATTAAAATGTATTATAATGCAAAATAAACTATATCCCCTACTAACATATCACAGGTACGCCTAATAAAAAAATAGCTATCTTCTATTTAATGAAAAAAATATTTTTTGTTATTTACATTTTTCAAAACTTATTGGAAGTGTAATTACATTTTGCACTGCATGATATTATTAGTATAAAGGTAAAAACATAGGTTTTCTTTTTAAACTTTTCACTACTGGAAGTCTAATTTATTCGAAAACAAAAAAACTGGCACATTCTTAACAATCTCTTTAACGATCACAGCCTCCTATTTTTCCTCCTCTAGGTTTACTCACTTCCTAGTCTTCTCTCATTTCTTCGCCAATCAAATTTTTTGTTAAAAGTTGCCAGTGAATAAATACTACGCCAAGTTACTTTCTCCAACACAGTGACCAATTCAACATAAACAGTGAAATGGTGAAAACAACACTTTCCTGTGATACTGGCGATATCGGGATACTAATGCAAAAGCAAACTTACGGATCAGAAAAATTAATATGGGGTGGGGGATAAGTACAGTATCTATCTAGTAAACATTTGTTGTTATTTACATTTTTCAAAAGTTATTTTGCGTGTAATTACATTTTGCACTACATGATCGAATTAGTATAAAGGTAAAAACATAAGTTTTTTTTAAACTTTCCACTCCTGGACGGATAATTTTTTTGGAAAAAAACGGGCACATTCGTAACAATCTCTTTAACGATCACAACCTCCTATATTTCCTCTTCTAGGTATATTATTCACCTTATATTCACTAGGTCTATTCTAGGTTCTTTTATTCACTTTATTGTCTTCTCTCAGTTCTTCGCCAACCAAATTTTTTTGTGAAAATATCGCCAGAAAAAACTTTGCCAGGTAACTTTTTCCAAGACATTGACGAATTCAGCTGAAAGCAAAAACAGTGAAATGGCGAAAACGATACTTTCCTGTGACACTAGTGATATCGGGATATTAATGCAAAGGCGACCCAACTAATCAGAAAATTTAATATGGTGTGGGGGATGAATACAGCACCTATCTGGTAAATAATTGCTATTTGTGTGTGACAATGTACATTTTGTTTCTAACTTTTATTTCACTTCGTGTACTTATGTTTTAATTTATTGCCTGATATAACAAAACTATAAGATTCTACTGACAAGCCATTATAAAAATATAAAATTATCTATATTCAAAACTGAGAACTGTGATTTTTACAAGCAAAATTAGATTGTTATAATGTAAATATTTGAGTTCCAAGGTACTGTGCTACAATAAGAACCATACAAATTGTAAGGTATTAGAAAAGAAACATTAATGAAAGCAATGTGCAAAGCAAAAAATAATAAAGAGGAAAAATAAAAGTTTCACCTCAAATATTGACTAATCCCTGTTAAAATAAATATAAACTTCTCTATTCAAATTATTTCAGGACAAAACTATTATCTGGAATTTCGGTCATTTCTAATTTTTTTCTGGATTGTAGATTTTCTATGTGTCTGCAAAACTACATTTCGGATATTTTTTCCGAAATCCGAAAATAAATCCGAATATTA
>CM063500.1:75317167-75334667 GCA_032207245.1 Pardosa pseudoannulata | reverse complement strand
ACAAATTTCTTAATTTTCATACATATATAACTTAAACTCTAAATATTTATTAGTCCATAAAATAGACTCCTAGATTTTTATGAAAAAAATTTCTTGTTAATACCGGTGATAAAATTTTCATTGCAACAAAAATTAATCGGTGATTAAATTTTAAATTATCCCATATATACCTAAGGTATTATTTAAGCAAATATAAAAGAAAATTATTTACGTAATATCTAAGTTCAGTGATAAAACGTATGAAATTAATGCAGACGATATTTTAATAATTTAATATAAGAAATGATTAAATGAGATGGTTAAAGGAATGACGTCATAATGAGAGATAAAACTGTTATTTTTACCTATTTTTTATGTGATTAAATGATAAATTTAATCACCTGCTCTTAACCGAGGAAAATAGTGCTCGAAATAATGGCATTAAAAGCTTGAAATTTGGGGAAGGGATGAATTTCTTATGAAGAATCCAATAAGGATGCTCTTATCCATTCCAGGTCCAGCCGCTTCACAAATTCGAGGACAGACGGACAAATAGCTTAGAATACAATTATATTGGGTAAGTAACTAAAATTCTTCTATTTTTCCGAACCTTTTAAAAAATAAATACTTTTAAAGACATAAAGGCACAAAAACTAAATTTGAAACAGCTTATAATCGTACTGTTTATACCAAAGGTTCTAAACCTTTCTTATACTACCGCCTCCTTTCGGAGCCTAAATCTGCTCAACGCCCACTTATGGAGACAAAAGATTTGCTACGTTCCCCCTTTTTTTAAAAATCCCGTCATTTAAACCCTTCCCTGTTTTGCCCGTACGCCGTACGGGCACAGCTTTCGGGTCTTTACTGATTTGCCCGTATTCCGTACGGGCAATCTGATCTATATTTCGCTTGCACTGTTTCGGCCGTATTTTTTCCAATTTTAGTAACAAGTTGTTCATATAGATGTCCAGTAAATGATAGATTGCAGTTTATTATATTTTCTACTCTGATTGGTTCAAAAGCGCGAGATTTTTCACATGTTTTGTATCAGAAGACGAATTGTTATCTTTCAGTGTATAGCTTTCTGGTTATATTTTTCTAACTGCCTGATAATTTTATTGATGTAAGAATTGAATAATATATTTTTACTTTTAAATAATGGATAATTCAGAACGTATGGAGCTAATTTCTTGTGATTCGAACTGTGACTCGGAATCAGAAACTGAATTATCTGTAAATGATAGTAGCGAAAGTTTACTAGATGACCTGGATAGTAGTGACTCTGATAGTAGTGCAGATGGAATCAGTCAAGGAAGACAATTTTTTTAAATTAATTGTGATAATCCTTCGGATCTGTCTCCTAGATTTGCTTTTACTGGAATTCCAAAAATTAACTTGGATATCGATGATACCAAGTTATCCATTAACTTGGATATGGACTCTGATAGTAGTTCAGATGGAATCAGTCAAGCAAGATAATGTTTTGAAATTAATTGTGATAATCCTTCGGATATGCCTCCTAGATTTGCTTTTACTGGAATTTCAAAAATTAACTTAGATATCGATGTGACTAAAGGTAAACTTCAGTTCTATGATGGTTTCATAGAAAGAAAAAAAGTTGTAACAAATGCTTAAAAATATTAGAAATGTTAATTTTAATAACATATCTTTACTTAAAAATGTAAAATGAACAAAAAGAATGAAATAAAAAATGTGACATTTTTTTACCGTATTCTGTAAAAAAATGAAACTATCAAAGGGATAATATTTAGGGTAGGAAAAGTACTCAGTTATAAGAGACAAAATTTTTAAATGATTTTCTTCAATATTTGTTACTGAGATACGTTGTAGAAAAGCTGAAATTAATTGTTACGAAGCTGACCTTCGGTTCTGAAGTTCTTGGATTCGAATCCTATTGGAGCATAGATGTTCGTAGCCGTTCGTAATCGGCTTTAAGAAGTAGGTCCCCGTCTCAATATCCCTTGCGTTGCAATAGAGTGCAATAGAATGCTGTTGATAAAGCCCTTGAGAAACAGCACATAAAGGCTATATCAGTCGATCGCTGTTAAAACTGTTGCCATGTAGTAATCGTATCTGGCATATATAAATTAAAATAAACCGTTCAGATCTCCTGTTAAGCATACGCTAAGCTGATCTCTCAATATCAACCGAAGATCACCATGTGGAGGCAACGCTGGACTGGTAAGAGAGAAATCGCTACGTCGCGTATACGAGACATTGGTCGCGAAGGTGTTAAATATATTTTTCTGAATGTCGGCCCAATTTAAACCCGAACGTAGAAAATGGAAATAACTGGTACTGGTAGCACTGAGTAAGTTTGTTTTATTACTTCTAAATATCGTGTAAATTTGATAATTAAAGTAGTAAATTTATTTAATCTTTTAAAATTAAGTTTGAAATTCCAGATGTAAGCCAGTAAGAAAAGAAACCAGATACCAGTGTACAAAATGTCAGGTATCGCTTTGTGTTGTCCCGTAATTCCAAAACTATGATACAAAGACTAATATTCAACTTTTTATTCCATTTATCGAGATAACTCCATTTATCGAGTTCCATTTATCGAGTAAACTAATACTAAAACTAGATGCTTTTACACATGTAAAAAATTAAAATTTCGTCTGAAATCCTAAAGATTTTGTCTTGTTTCGTTTTCACGTATTTAATAATAAAATTTTAAAAAGTGTAATAAATATTTTTCAATTTCTTTCAAAAAAAATTGTGAGGGAATCGGTTAAAAACATTTCACATTTCTATATAAGGAGAAATACTTGCTGAAATACGCAGAAGCACATTGTTTTCATACGATGTAAGAGTTAAATTACATTTGCGTAAAATCTAACTAATACAGAAACATTATCCATCATATTTTGAACACAAATTTAAAAAATCCTAAACGTCGCACTTGAAAATTTTATCAAAATTTCGTTACAATAAGTATGATTAAGAACTCTCAATATTTTGCCATAATGAAAAGAAGATATTTTAAAAAATGAAAAAGGAAAAAGTTGAATCACAAATATAGATTAATTAGAATCGAAATAAATATTTTTATTATTTAAATTTCACTAGAGATTTACGCCCCAGTAATTCTGTCCTCTGAGATTTTTTTTTCTGGATCAAAGATTTTCCCTCGATTCCATGAAGTACTATTTCAGATAAATTTAAACTCCAAAAAGTGAGAGCAAAAAGAAATAGGATTTCGTAAAAGCAATTTAAGCTGCAGAAATTCAATATACAACCCTTTGATCGTATATCTCAATACTCTGTACATATATGTTTGGGAAGATATTTGCGAGAAGTATTCAGTAAAATGACTATTCTTTCTTATTCCCTTTATAATGAAATACAACGATCTATCTATGAACATTGTAATTTGTTTTAAAATGAGTTATGTGTTATTTGCTTACTAAGAAATAGAAATAAATTATTTGTGACTTGGTTATTTAAAAATTGCTTGTCATATGACGATATTTAAATATGATGATCTTTTAAATTTGTCGGCTTAAATAACTTCAAAGTATCTTTTCACTGAGCTAGATATTTTAGTTTAAAATTTTCAAAGACTATTGTGGATTAATGCTTAAAGATATGTTAGTAAAAATTTCAAACAGTATAAAATGCAGTTTATAAAGTTTTTTAATTTCCGAAAGTTATTTCCTGATATATGGTATTTCGTGTAAAAATGCAACTAGTTTTAAGTATAATATAAATATTTTTATATTATTCTATGAACGTGTTGTTTTAAATAGAAATCATTTTCAAATTATAACATACACGTGTACTTAAAAAAAATATTTTTACATGAAATACGTAATTTTAATCCATCTTTTAACATAACTTCCGTTTATATCAAGACACTTGTTCTATTGTATCGTCGTTGGTTTTCATCTTTATAAAAATCTGTCGTCTGGCAACACAATGTTTGAGCAGTTGATTTTGTTCTTCCCAAACAATATTTTTAATCCCCAAAGTTAGCCTATGATAGTTTAATTTTCGTGCATATTTTCATAATGATAATATCTTCAAATTTGAGAAAAACGCATTGAGAAAAAATCATGAAATCGTAAACGGTCTATTTTCTGAAACTTTTCCATCTTCAGTAAGGACAGAAAAACCTTCACTCCGCCTCTTCATGCACAGTCACATAGACATATTCAAATGATGTAACACCTTTTTTTTTCTTTCGTTAAATTCTTTCTCTGTATATTTCGTATATTTCATTAATCGGCTAAGATATTGTAGCCTTTTTCACATCTTTTTCATTAAATAATAACAAGACACAGCCCACTTCACAGTCGATTACATTTTCGATTGACTAAGACAATTCTAATACTCACGAACAGACTTCGAAACAGAAGAATTTTCCAGGATAGTATCTGTAGTTTGCCAACAGATCCAAGCTATCTTTTCAACAGGTAGAAAAAATTAGAAATATAGTCAATAAATGCAGGTACTTTAAAGAAAATATAATGATGATTGATTATGTCGTGTAGTCCTCGTTTATATTTGAGTATTAACCTGTGATCAAATGTATAGTGCTGATTTTATTTTGATTGTGTTGGGTAAAAGTATTTTTGTACTAAATTTAACCACAGGATCTGAGAAACTACAGACATAAATATGAAGATAAACTAAAAGCTAAATTAACAGCATCCGAAACTAGTTAAATATGAAAAAAAGTAAATTTATTATAATATATATACATCTATGTACATACAAAACTGATGCTAATTTTCATAAAATAAGCTTTGTCAACATCTTCTAAATTAGTTCTGACATTTTTTAAAAAATTAAGTAATTTTGTAAATAGAGAGAGGACCTAATCTCAATTTCAAAATGTATGTAAAAGGGGGTACCTTTGGGGAGTGAAAATGGTGTTCCCGGAACACTGCTGGTTGATGGGTATCTATGGATCTTTCATCGGTCTGGTCAGGAGCTTCCTCCTGAGTGTTTGGGGTGCGGCTGTGCTATTTGATGAACCCTTCCTGTCGGACTTGGCTGGACTCTCGAACTCGTTCCGTCGGACTTCTCTCCTAGTCTAGACTTTCGAACACTTTCTGTCAGACTCTCTCCTCGTCTCGACTCTCCTCTAGTCTCGACTATCGAACACTTTTTTTTGGGGGGGGGGACTTCCGAACACCTTTTTTCGGGACTTCCCAACACCTTCTGTCGGACTCTCTCCTCGTCTCGACTTCCGAACCTCTTCTGTCGTTCTCCTCTCTTCGTCTCGACTATCGAACCTCTTCACCTTTTCTTTTTTCGATCTTTCTTATTTAATTAATTTCATTCTTGTCCCCTCTTCCTTCCTATCCTCCAATCGGGATAGTTGTAAGAATCCAATTGGTCTGCTTAAACCCCGCCTTGAGACAGCCAACGTGGAAAACCTTATCCCTTCTAATTGGGCACTGTCCCTTAGGGACTCATAAATACTCCACAAAGGTACATTCTTATTTAATGTCAAGTACGGAGACGGGATTCTAATCTGGGACTGCGGTCTGAACCCCGTCCGAGACCACCGTACAAGACAACAATATCCGTAAAATATAAGTTTATGGTCGTCTGTCTTTTTACAAAGATGTGATGAGGTCAGATTTAGATCCCGAGCATTTTACTTCTTGTATGAATGAATCAATTATATTACTGATCTAATTCGCCTCATCACAGATTATACAACCATTATAATTATGAAATTGAATCAATGATTAAGCACCTAAACAATCAAATAAATGTTCTCAAAAACAAGTGATTGATCATATAGTATATACCCAAATAAAATGAGAAATAAATGCAATTCCGTAGGTAAGTAAAGCATCTAGAACACTGATTCTCAAAGGGGATCCACAGGGGGCAGGGAAGTGTATTAATGGGCAATGAACGTGTTATTTTACTATGCTATATTATACTATACTACACTACACTACGCTATTCTACACTATATCATACTTTGCTGATGGGCGATGAACTTGTTACTGTAATAAACTATGCTATACTATGCTATACTATATTATACTATACTACAATACACTATACTATGCTATATTATACTATACTATTCTGTGCTAATGGGCTATAAACATGTTTTGGGCGATAGAGGTTGGTGCTTAAATTTTGCCGGTAAAGAGCAATACTCGCACATTTCGCAATTCAAACATTAAAAACTCCCTATTATGGCTATTAAATTAACTACCGAATTCATAACATTTATACCAGTAATAATACCAGTAAATACCAGTAGTAATAGCAGTAAACCGAATTTATACATATGATCCATATTCAGCAAATACAACCCCCTGCATTTCCAAGCTTGCAAAGTGGGGTTCTCGACATGAAAAATATAAATATTTTTAACGACATTCCCTTGAACGTTGTTTAGTGCGTAATTTTAGTGAGTAAATTTAAGTAGATCTGTAAAAATATTTCCGAATTTCATAATTTAAGAAATTTTTCTTTTTCTTGTAACAGTTCTTACCAGAATATGAAAAGAGGGGGTCAATTGAAAATTTTTCGCTCGTTTCGGATGCAATAACTTCAAAAATGTTTGAGAATTACTAATCTAGATTGATACATTTAATTCAAATAACATACTGAATCATTATTAGTTCTTTAAATTATTTGTTAGAATTGAAATATATGAGTTATTTTGGACTAAATAATGCATTGATAGTGTACACTGTGGTGTCACTCATTAATGTGAAGCACTTTCCCCATGGCTGCACCTTCCACTCCGTCATATGCAAATTCTACCACGTGAGAAATGCAAATTTCCGGAGTGCGGAAGAAGTTAGAGACTGGTGATGCTGACACCATTAGTAGCGTCATCGTTAGAAGGGGTTAGGTTGTGTTTCTGGCGCTGATGTGTATACTTTTAGATAAAAAATTAGTGGTAGATAGGTTCGTATGGTCTTTTTCCAACTTAACATTATTAGAAATCAAAATCATTAAAAATAAGCGCCGAACGATGTCCGATTCGTTAGGGATCTAGCCTTCGATACTCGAGTTCGGATTACAGTATCATAATTGCCCTGTTCTATGCCTTTGGTTTTGAAATTATTGTTGATTATTATTGAATTATATTGCAGAGTAAAATATTCAACAAGATGAAAAAAATGAACTACTGAAATGTATGCATTTTCAAACGCATTTAAAATAAGTACTATGAATAATAAAATAACTTAACATTAGTAATTTTAATTACCTTAAAATAGGAATAAAACTTAATGAGCTTATATTTATAATATAATATAAGGGCATCAAGTTTAATGATATCATTATCTATTGAAAACTTCTGAAAACATTTGGCATATCTATTTATGAGGAAATATATTTTAAGATATGTAAAATTTAAAGTATACTTATGGGAAATCCAGCTATTAAAGAAGCAAATTATACATAATAATTTCAATATGATATGAAAATATAAATAAATTTTGAATATCAATAGTTTTGTAAAAATTTAATTATAATAAGGAAATATGAGAACTTCTAATACTTTTGATACTTAAAACAAGAGAATAATTAAGTAAAGAAATGAAGTAAAAAAAGAATGATTTTACTTGAAATCACAAATATAAATTGATAGCAAGTATTCAAATAATTTCTGAAGAATTTTATGGCTCAGTAATTCTGTCATTTTTTTTCAAGCTCATGTACTTTTACCCGACACTTTAAAGTATATTTTGGATATGTTTAGACTAAAAGAAGTCTGAGTAAAATGAAATAAAGCTCCGTAAAAGCAATTTAAGCTGCAGAAATTCAATTTACATCCGTTTGAGCGTATATATCTGCTCTGTAGATCTTTGTTTGAAAAGAACTTTTCTAACATTACTCAGTAAAGTACCAATCTTTCTTTAGTGTTTTGGCGATTTATAATAAAATACAAGTTTGTGAGAATATTGTAATTCATAATACATTACGTGTTATTTGCTTTTTTAATAATAAAAAGAAATACTTTGTGATTTAAAGTTTACTTCGAAATGGCATCTGCTGAAGATGTTTGCTGAAGTATATTCTTCTATAATACATTTACCTACGCATACGAAGTAAAGTACAATATTTCCATTATTAACATTATTTAAAAAGATGAAATTTTTTCACATTTGTATAAGATTTGTTCTCATCTTTTTGTGCAAACCTTACATTACCTCCGTCTCCTAAAATTGAGAGATTTGGTAAATTTTGAACGATATTATGTTTATAGTATCCTTCCGAATTTACTAAATCTCTCAATAGTATATGGTTACGAGGTAAAAAGCCCCATTTAGACATAAAGCTTCCTATTTCAAGCTATCGTTGCCTATTTATATGGATTGTTTTCTTTATTACCTCAAAGCTATCTGCAAAAGTTTTTACTAAAAACGTTTCCATTCAAACAAATATTTAATGTAAATTTTTAAGTTTGTGACATAAAGCAATTTATTTCCAAAATATACACACACACACACACACACACATATATATATATATATATATATATATATATATATATATATATATATATATATATATATATATATATAATATATTACAAAAGGAATAAAAGTTTAAATAAGACTAAATAAGAAAATCATTAGCAATTCTGATGCGCTATGCCACTATCAAGAAAAGCTATATTAAATATCAATTAAAAGGAATCAAAAAATAAAGAATTGGAACGAATATGGAATTGGTGTACTTGAAATAGAGGGGGGGGGAATTGCGACCCCCCATTCCGGTTAAATGGCCATTTTAATCATATGAAACGCTCCCGGTCACCATAAGTACATCAATAAAAACAGACTGAAGTCTAAAAACAATCTATACAAAAAGCAATACCATAAACAAAATGAAATTTAAACCTATTACAACAAACCAGTGTATAAATTAAAATTATAAAATTCACTAAAAAATACTAAAATGGATTATAAAAACCACTAAGAATACCAAAGTAAAAATACTCATACTCATATCCAACCCACAAGACGCATAACATCCTCTTTACTCAATCCAAGTCACGACCGCATAACTCCAAGTACGAATAAACGTGGGCGACCAGCAGTTAAAATCTGGCTGACGTATTCCTTAATAATATTATCTCTATTTTTTTATTCCTTTTAATTGATATATATATATATATATATATATATATATATATACATACATATATATATATACATATATATATATATATATATATATATATATATACACTGCTAAATATCTGCTGAATGAATATATGAATATGTAAATGTTGAACTTTTACCAAATTCAGTATACTGCAAAATCACTATTGCCTACAACTGGTCAAGATAACACAAACATGACCTTTTTATGATCTTTTGAGTAAGACTACAAGTCAGTATTCTAGTTCAAAAGAAATTTAACTTTTTTCTAATACATCACTATAATAGAATTTCCTCGAAATTTACATACTACGAAGATTCTACAAATATAACCATGGTTATATATTCGACAAGATATTTTATTCTTAGACATCACCAAATAAGTAGGAGCTTCCTTTCAGAACCGACTTCCCAAGTCCCACATTGGCTGTTTGTATGGATGTTCGTATCTGTTCTAACGTCCCGGTCTAAGATTAGGTTTCACCAAAGTTCATTAACGTCTAATCGCTGTTTGCCCATGGTGCCAACCAATGGTGGGACGCAATTTTTCGTTTAAACAGACATTATTCGCGGTTAGCCATTAAAAGACTTTGTTGAGACCGACCCTAAGGGCCTTACTCCGGGAGTTGCGGTTCGTACCGAACGTTCGTTGTGACGTCACCTTGACGTCAGATTGCGGAAATTTTGACAGCAAACGATATTTCGGTACTCTGGGGGTTACATGCGGAAAGTTACCGATAGTTTAGGTTGCTGTAAATTTCCGCATGTAACCCCCAGAGTACCGAAGTATCGTTTGCTCTCAAAATTTCCGTAATCTGACGTCAAGGTGACGTCACAACGAACGTTCGGTACGAACCGCAAATCCCAGAGTAAGGGCTTAAATGTTCTTGATACAAACAATTGCCACCAAGCTCTAATCCTATCCAAACTAATTCCAAATTAATTCAAATTTCTCCTCTATATGTGCAATGGCTACATAATAACAAGAATTATTATATTTCTTTTCTGCCAGATTAATTTGAAATTCCTAACGCGTATAAGCCAAGACTTAGGGCAGGTCTCACCAAAGTCGTTTAACACTAACCGCGATTAAACTCTATTTAAACGGAGAATAGTGTCTTACCATTGCCTGGAACCATGGATTAATCGAAATTAAACGTTAAACGACTTTGGTGAGACTGACCCTTATCTACTCGAAATTACCGTACTACAAAAGAAATATCCTAAGGGCCTGTCGCACTAAAGTCGTTTAACGGTTAACCGCGATTAACCCATGGCGCCAACCAACGGTGGGATGCAATTCTCTGTTTAAACAGAGATTAACCCTCCGAGTGGAACACATCGAGGAAAAAAAGTCTCCAAAAAATACACTAAAGGTTTACTGTGTCATTGGCCAAAGCGTTCTATGATTTTACTTCACCTTCAGTCGACTAGAATGAAATACGGGATACTCAACCTCGTTATTGTTCCTTTACTTCCGGTTATATATAGATATATAAATAGATATTATAGATTGTTAATTTTTAATATGTATAAAGCTCTTCAAGTCTGGAAGATCATTCCATAAGAAATAATGGATTCTAAAAGTACAAATAAAAATATTCTTTAAGAGACTTGTTTATATTTTTTTACGAAAGTCATCCAAGATATTTAAGTGGTGCAATTAGAGGTACATCTGCTACCGCAAACGAAATACTTCGAAAGACAGATTTACAAAGCCACGAAAAGCTATCATGTTCTTTGTGCCTCAGGGGGTAGAGGTACATCCCTCAATAAATGTTAGTGAAAGAAGGGTGCAGTTCCTAGACAATCGACCTTATCCTCCTACCGCAAAATTGCATGGGCAAAG
This sequence comes from Pardosa pseudoannulata, assembly GCA_032207245.1. Taxonomy (NCBI): domain Eukaryota; kingdom Metazoa; phylum Arthropoda; class Arachnida; order Araneae; family Lycosidae; genus Pardosa; species Pardosa pseudoannulata. Next base: position 75,323,720 of record CM063500.1, on the reverse strand, counting down.
CACTGGCAGAAATGTACATTACATTCATTTCTGGAGGTCGAAAATTGTATGTGACAAAGGTTTTGAAGACATCATCGTTTTGGCGGAATTGTACGTCCAAACCGCTTAGAGGGTTAATTGTAGTTAGCGGTTAAACGACTTTGGAAAGACTGGCTCTAAAAAAATATACACTAACTCATCATTTACTTATTATCATAAAAATTATAATGTGTGTAAAATTTGTTAAACATATAGGAATTGAAAGTTTTTTCAAGTATAGGTGATCTGATGAACTTTTACTTAATTTTTGTCAATTAATATTTAATTAGTGTTGCATATACACTAGAGTGTCTTATGGCCGGTCTTACCAAAGTCGTTTAATGGCTAACCGCTATTAACCCATGGGGCCAACCAATGATGGGAAGCAATTCTACGTTTAAAGAGAGATTAATCGCGATTAGCCGTTAAACGACTTTGGTGAGACTGGCCTTTATTCGAATAACTTCCGTTTTCTTTAGGTCAATTTTAACGAGTACGGTGTATACACCAAGGTGTTTTATCAATTTAAATTTACAATAATTAATCTGTAATTTAATTGAACAACGCCTTGATATTCTACTTCCATATTATGGATTTAAATTATAGATCTAATTACTGATTTAAGCAATACGTGGTGAGTCTTATGATTTCAGTTCCTTTAATCGTATTTAATTTTTGCTATTATCATAAAAATTATGATGTGTTTAAAATTTGTTAAACATATAGGTATTAAATTTTGTTTTGAAGCATTGTTGATCTGATAAACTTCATTTTTGTCAATTAATATTTAATTTGTGTGGCATATACACTAGAGTGTCTTATGCCCGGTCTCACCAAAGTCGTTTAACAGATAATCGCGATTAACAAATGGGGCCAACCAATGATGAAACTCAATTCTATGTTTAAACAGAGATTTATCGAGGTTAGCCGTAAAAGACTTTCTTGCGTGTTATTAATTTTTTCAATTCAATTAACTTTCAATTAACCTTTATTCAATTAACTTTCGTTTTCCTTAGGTCAGTTGAAAGGCGTATGGTGTATACACCGAGTTATTTTTCAATTTAAATTTATAATAGTTAATCTGTAATTGTATTGAACAACCGTGATTAACATAACAACCAATGATTACTCAATTTACGTTTAACAGAGATTAATCGAGGTTAGCCGTAAAAGACTTTCTTGCGTGTTATTAATTTTTTCAATTCAATTAACTTTCAATTAACCTTATCAATTAACTTTCGTTTTCCTTACAGTTGAAACTATGGTGTATACACCGATTTTTATTTTATCAATTTAAATTTATAATAGTTAATCTGTAATTGTATTGACAATGATATAACATATGAACCAATGATGGAACTCAATTTTACGTTAACAGAGATTAAAGGTTAGCCGTAAAAGACTTTCTTGCGTGTTATTAATTTTTTCAATTCATTAACTTTCAATTAACCTTTATTCAATTAACTTTCGTTTTCCTTAGGTCAGTTGAAAGGCTATGGTGTATACACCGAGTTATTTTATCAATTTAAATTTATAATAGTTAATCTGTAATTGTATTGAACAACGCCCTGATTTCTACTTCTATATTATGGATTTAAATTATAGATCTAATTACTGATTTAAGCAATACGTGGTGAGTCTTATGATTTCAGTTCCTTTAATCGTATTTAATTTTTGCTATTTTCTTCCAAACTGTATGGGTATTTAGAGTTTATTTTGCTGTAAATGGATTACAATAAACAAGAAAGAATAAACTACCAAAGTTTTTCTGGCAAGAATCTGTCACTTTTTCTTTTTCTTAATAGATTTCTCATTAATTCGTCATTTTCTCAAGAATTTAGACTGAAGCTACCTACCCCGATATAAATATAAAAATATTTGTCTTTTTTATTGATCAGTGTAGTAACAATATACGAACTTTTTTATAATAATTGCCTTATTATCTCCTTTAAGAGATAAAATTATTGTTCGATCGTTTTTAGATTTCTTTTCTTCGACAGTTATAGAATAATAAAAGCTAATAAAATACTTTAATTTTTCAAATATTTTTCCCTAATAAGTACTGTTAATAAAGAATAGCTTAAGCAATAACATTGAAAGAATCTATATTTGCATTATTTTATTCAAGTTAGAATTTGATACTATCATTTTTACGAGGTTATTGAGAAGGCTTTTCATTTCTAATACGTAAACACGCTTGTATCAAGTGAAATAAAAAAATAGTCTTTTCAGAGAAATTAAATATTACGTAAGTCAATTTTTCGTCTTTTTTATATATAAATAAAAAAATTAAATATTTGAAAATTTCAGTTGAAATTTGGTTAAAGTAACGAAGTTTAAGCATTGCAATACTTTCAATCAATAGAAAAGATTTAGAATATAAACGTACAAAGAAATACAAAAACAGTTATACATATTTTGATTTTAATCATAAAAAATACTAATCGGGATTGAAATAAACATATATTTTTATTAATATCAAAAGAGATGTATTGCATAATATCGCACAGTCATTTTACATTTTTCTGAATCATAGATTTTTCCCAGAGTTTCAGAATTATATTTTGGGTAAATTTAAATTGAAAATGTGATTGCAAAATCGAATAAATTTCCATAATACAAATTTTAACTGCAATGATTCAATTTACCACCTTTTAAGAATATTTCTCAATAATATGTAGATTTTGTATTATACGGGAAACATTCAGTAAAATGGTAGTTTTTCTTTACAAATGCAAGAATGTCAGAAAATTGATAAAGAATATAAACAAAAATACAGAATAAAACATGGTATTAGCTTATCAAGAAAAAAAGCAAATATTTGTAATTCAGAGACTACAAAAATTAATTTATCCAAAGCTGTTAAAGATTATTTTTTTATTTTCTTTGAACTAAACGTTATAATTTTTCTATGTACTTTCAATAATATTGGTAATAGTTATAACTTGTAATTTTAAGTCTTGTAATTTTTATTACATTTTACAAGTAATATTTTTTCATAATTAGCAATTAAAATATTTATGCAATTTATAAACTTTTGTAATTTTTAAAAACTGTCGAGAGAAAATTTTTAAATTAACTGTAAAGTAATCTCTAGTATTTTTTTAGAATTTTTTAGAACCGTATAGTAATTTCTAAGGAGGTTACTATACGGTTCTTAAAAATTTCTATAGTACTAAAATTCTTCTAAAAAATTATTTTTATTGAATTAACTTTTCTAACTGACGCCCCTTCCCCATTATCGTCTATAGTAATTTTAGTGCTGATGAATTGAGATTTCATCATTGTGATTTTAACATTGGATTTAACAAGCAATCACGTTAACTATTAATTAATTATATCACATAAATCGTCATATATTTTTACCCGTTTTGGTAATATTAATTAAATGAACGGATTTAAAGCACTTTTTTATTAATATGTTATTAATTGATGTCCTTTTAGTATATCGGAAAAAAACAACTATATAGTTAAAAAGATTATAGGTTAATGCTAAGAAATAAACCTAGAATTAATAAATTAACTATCATAAATGATGAATTTAAACTTTGTACCTTATATAATGCACCTTAACTACTTCACTAATTTGAAAGCTTTTTAATTTTTGAATGAATTTCCCAAATAATTACTATAAACAATAGAATTACTTATTCCATAAAATTTAAAAAGCTTATATTCCTAATATTTTATTTATACTTTCCTATTTCCTTTATTTTATTATGCTATCCTATTATTCTATTTTATAAATTAAATTATTAACTTTCTCCAATTCAAAAAAATATTGAACATACTCGACTGTCCTATTTTCTGAGAAAATAGTCGGCTTAAAAGCTAAATTATTTTTGCAGAGAACTTAAACTATTACGTAAACCAACTTTCAGTCATAAATTCAACATAGACAAAAAATATAAATAAATCTGACGTTTGCATCGTTTAGTTAAATTAATGAAGTTTAACAACTGACAGAAAGGAGATTTAGAATATAAATGATGAAAGTAGAAATAAAAAGAGAAAAATTTAAAGTTTTAATCACAAATATAAATTAATAGCAACTCAAATTATTATATCTTTCTTCAACTAAATTTATCTTTAGAGAAAATTATAGCCTAATATTTCTATCATTTTTCTTTTTTCTATAGATCATAGATTATTTTTTAGATTCTATAAGATATGTCACAGATATATTTAAACTGCAGACATTCAGTGCAAAAATAAATAAGATTATGTAAAAGATTATGTAAGATTATGTATATATATATATATATATATATATATATATATATATATATATATATATATATATATATATATATATATATATATATATATATATATATATATATATATATATATATACATATATATATATATATATATATATATATATATATATATATATACATATATATATATATATATATATATATATATATATACATATACATATATATATATATATATATATATATATATATATATATATATACATATATATACATATACATATATATATATATATATACATATATATATATATATATATATATATATATATATATATATATATATATATATATACATATACATATATATATATATATATATATACATATATATATATATATATATATATATATATATATATATATATATATATATATATATATATATATATATATATACATATATATATATGTATATATATACATATATATATATATATATATATATATATATATATATATATATATATATGTTAGGATTTAAAATATAGATTAATTTTAAGAGATTTTAATTAGGATTCTTTTAATGAGAGTGATGTGGCTCGAGGAGTTAGCCACATAAATACGGCTCACTCGCAGTGATAAGAGCAGAGAGCAGTATGCACTTTCCACAGTCAGACCTGTAACTCCTCGAAGCAGTAAAACCTGTCTTTGTTAGAAGTTAGGCGCCAATGTGAGACGCCATTTTAGAGTAGTGTGTGATTAGATTTAAATAAAGAGATGAAGTGGTATTCCGAACTCTAGTGTCATTTAGTGAAACTCTGACACACACACACACACACACACACATATATATATATATATATAATATATATATATATATATATATATATATATATATATAAATATATATATATATATATATATATATATATATTGGGAGATAAATTTACGATGAATACTCAATAAACGTGTTTTTTATTTCTGTGGCGATTGATAATAAAATAGATATAAGATGGAGTACTGAATTCCATAATAAAACAGGTTACGAGCTATTTCCTTAGCAAGTAATATAATGATACACTTTGTGATACAGGTGTTATTTAAAGGTTATTTTTTGAAGATTTTAGCTAAAGTTCAACTTAAACTTTTAAAATTAAAAAAAACTTTAAAACTTTTAAAATTTAGAATATTTATCATTTTCTATACTTGTTTTATTTATTTTGTTATATTTATGTCATTATTTATTTCCATAAAATTTTAAAAGCTTATATTCCTATTATTTTATTTATGCACATATTATCTTTCTTCTTTTTAAAAAAATATATTAAAATACTCAACTGCCCTAATTTCTGAAAAAAAAAGTTGACTTAAAAGCTAAATTATCTTTTTAGAGAACTTAAACTATTAAGTAAACCAACTTTCCATCATAAATTCAACATAGAAAATAAAATATAAATAAATCTGACGTTTGTATTCTTTAGTTTAATGTAATGAAGTTTAACAACTGGCAGTATTTTCTGCAAAGAAGAAAGGAGATTTAAAATATAAATGATCAAAGTAGAAATAAAAAGAGAAAAATATAAAGTTTTAATCACAAAATAAATTAATGCAACTAAAATTAATACACCTGTTGTGGTGTAGTACATTGCATTATTTCGCAGACACTGATAACCCAAATTGCTTTACATTGCTTTTAATTATAGTATAGTACCACTGTTCTATATTACAATTTCAAAATTAGAAGAAACGACAGAAAATATGCAAAAAATAGAAAATTAAAAAGTAAAAGAAGCACTCCACTTGCTACGCCTAAAAAAAAAAAAATTTGAAATGTCAGATAAACTTGCATTCTTTACCTTCCTTCTTTGACTCAGCAATATTTTTCCATATATTCTTGTTATTGTTTTACAATATTTTATATAGAAGGAAAATAAGGATATTAATCGCCTCCTGGAGACCAATCACAATTCTCCAAAACTTGTTGAACTTTAAGTGCACTTATTTTCTTGCCACATTACACTCTTCCTAGTTGAAAAAACTTGGGTATTCAAAACAACGTGTGATTCTAGCAAATCAGTTAACTAAACATAGCTGCACTCTCACACACCTGTTTAAAATTAAATTTATTTTTAGAGAAAATTATAGCCTAGTATTTATCAATTAACTTTTTCTCTAGATCCCAGATAACTTTTTATATTCTATAAAACATCTCTCAGATACATTTACACTACAAAACGTAGTACAACAATAAATAAGATAATGTAAAATAATTTGAACTGCAAAAATTCAATTACAAACTTTGGGGTGAT
>CM063500.1:75307167-75309667 GCA_032207245.1 Pardosa pseudoannulata | reverse complement strand
TTACTTGATAGGATGAACAGCAGAAATTTTAATATTGACAGAGATTATTTGGCGATATATAGGAATGATGCCAGAAATTTAACGAATCGATTGCAAACCATGTGGTTATGTATAAAGAACAAACACAAACGAGCAAACTTCTTAATTTTCAAAGATGTATAATTTAAACGTTAGATATTTATAAGTCCTTGAAATAGACTCTTAGAATTTATGAAAATAATTTGCTGCTAATACCGATGATAAATTTCCATTGCAACAAAAAATAATCGACGATTAAATTTAAAATTATCACATATGTACCTAATCTATTATCTAAGCCGAATATAAAATATAAATATCGGTGATAAAATTGTCATTGCAACAGAAAGTAATTCATGATTAGTTTATAATATACATTTATTTGATATAAAATTAAATCTGAAGGGTCTTCTAAAATTTTAGTTTAAAATAAAAAATATGACTAGTTTAAGAAATATAGTTGAGTTGGAACTGTATTTCATAATGACATCGTTTCTTGAATAGTAATTAGCACATTCGGATAAATATAAACTTTTAATCGCTTCAGTACATATTTTGTTTGAATACTTTTTTTCATTCAACTAAACATCACCTTTCCATTTTGAAGAATTTAGAAGAGTAAAATTCGTTTATCCTTCTTCTTCTAAAGGTTAAGAAATCGGGTTACACTTTCGACGGAAAAAGAAGTTTACGAATTCTGCATACTCGATCGTAAGCTTTCCAGTTTCGAAAAATATTAAAAATTAATTTTCTCTTTAACCCTCCGGCTCAGCAAAAGAAATTTTAGTTTCACAAACATTAATCGAAATTTCTCTAACTGATCCTCGTCTTTTCAAACATCTGATACTGTTGGATTTTATTGTTATCTTTTATTTTATTTTCCCCATTTTCCCTTTAAACAGCAATTTTAAATTTCATTAAAAATGATATTCAAAGTTTTTACACCTTTAAAGCTAAAATCCTGAAATGTGACATAAACTGCTATACATTTTTACAATACAATATTTTTACATATGTCAATCATCTTGATTGCTGCGTTTTTCTATTTGTGTTCTCATAAATATATGTAGTCATACAGCTAAATGAGCAAAAATCTAATTTTAAAATTTTTGTTCGAGAAAACAATACTTACTGAATTGCTTAAATCGAAATATTTCACTATTAGATTTGATTATGTAATATTTTCTTTGGAGTTGGGATACTGTAGTGCATTATAATATAAAAGTATTCATTATTTATTTCGAAAACAAATACAAAAACAACTATTTTCAAATTTCAGTAAAAATGATATTTCAGGTTTTTGCATATTTAAAAAGCTAAAACCCTGAAATGTGACAGAAATTGCAATACATATTTACAGATGTCAAACATCTTGATTGCTGCGTTGTCTCATTTTTGTTTTTAAAATATATATAGTCATATAGATAAATGGACATAAATGCAATTTTAATATTTTTGTATGAGAAAATAACAGTTACTGAATTGCGTAAATCGAAATATTTCACTATTATATTTGTTTATGTAATATTTCCATTTAAATTAGTAAAAGGGGATGTTTTAGTGCATTATAACATAAAAGTATTGATTATTTGTTTCTAAAACAAATACAAAAACAACCATTTCTAAATTTCAGTAAAAATGATTTTCAAGGTTTTTGCATATTTAAAAAGCTAAAACCCTGAAATGTGACAGAAATTGCAATACATTTTTATAGATGTCAAACATCTTGACTGCTGCGTGTTTTATTTGTGTTTTCAAAATATATACAGTCATACAGCTAAATAAACAAAAATGTAATTTTAAAATTTTTGTATGAAAAAATAACACTTACTGAATTGCTTAAATTGATATGTTTCACTATTAGATTTGTTATGCAATATTTCCTTTCAAGTGAGTAAACTGGGATATTTTTGTGCATTATAACATAAAAGTATTGATTATTTATTTGATAAACAAATACAAAAAGAACCATTTCCAAATTCAGTAAAAATGATATTCAAGGTTTTTGCATCATTAAAGTTAAAATCCTGAAATGTGACAGAAATTGAAAACACTTTTGCAGATGTCAAACATCTTGATTGCTGCGGTTTTTGATTTATGTTTTCAAAGTATATATAGTCATGCAGCTAAGGCCCCCACCCCCCAACACACACAAAAAACCCCCCCCCCCCCCCCCCCCCCCCCCCCCACCCCCCCCCCCCAAAGAACAAAAATCTAATTTTAAAATTTTTGTATGAAAAAATAACACTTACTGAATTGCGTAAATTGACATGTTTCACTATTAAATTGGTTTATGCATTATTTCCTTTCAAGTTAGTAAAATGGGATATTTTGGGCTTTATAATATAAAAGTATTGATTATTTATAAAAACAGTCTATCCTTTACTAAAATATACTATATAGTATGGGATAAATACAGTGTTTGCAAATTTAAATTTTTTAAGAAAAAATGAAAATGTTAAACTATATTTACCAAAAATGC
>CM063500.1:75299667-75304667 GCA_032207245.1 Pardosa pseudoannulata | reverse complement strand
TGCGTAGCCCCATATCCAACAGTGTCCGCTGAACAGTGTGCTCCGATACTATTCTACTTGGCCCTGCATTGTATTGGGTTGTCAGCTGAGCCACTCTCTTGCTCCGGTTTTGCTTCACCATGCGAGACAGTCTCCGACGACCTTTTTCTTTGATAGCGTGTGGACGTCCAACACCATGTCGTCTACTGCTGGTTTCACCGTCATTCATCCACTTTGCATAAGTACTAACAACTGTAGATCGCGAACAACCCACGAGTCATGCAGTTTCGGAAATACTTGTTCCGAGCCTTCGAGCCATTACAATCTGCCCTCTATCAAAATCGCTTAGATCCACAGCCTTTCCCATCACACACAGAAGTAAGTGAAAGAATGATTCTTCAGACTCTCCAGCAGCAGTTAAATACCACTTCCACCTGATCACGTGCCTTCCACGTCATCCAAGCGAGTTCATTGCAAAATGTAGGGTGGTCATAATGTTTGTCTCTTTAGTCTTAGTATATATGTTTATATATATATATATATATATATATATATATATATATATATTTATTTATATATATATAAATATATATATATATATATATATATATATATTTTTTATATTATATATTAGTTTTTATTTATATATATATATATATATATATATATTATTTATTTATATATATTATATATATTTATAAATATATATATATTATATAATTTATAATATAAATTTATATTATATATATATATATAATAATATATATATATATATATATATATATATATAAATATATATATATATATATATATACAAATCACAATTCTTTCCTTTAATATCTCTTTAAGAAATCTACTCCTATTCTAATTCATATGTTTTTCTGAGCCACAAAATGTCTTAATAAAAAAATCTTAATTCAAATACCTTCGAGGTACTTTAAGGGTATTTTAGGGGTCACTGCAAGTGGAGTGTCCAATATTTGCGATTTGCCCACCACCAACGGAGACATGAGGGCTTCAGGCCATATAATAACAGTTTCGGTGCTTGATTGTCATATTTACTAATACAAAAATAAGATTATTTATTTTAAATCAGTATTATTTACAGAATAAAATATGTAATGAAAATATTGAGTGAGAGTTTTTATAAACATGCTAATTTTAAATCTTTTAATAAAATTAAAAAGGTTTAATGTAAAATACATTTTTATAAATTTTTCATTAATTTACAAGACTATTATTTAAAAAGAATGCGTGAGTTAAAATAATGGTTTAAAAACTAGTCGACTGTTGAAAAAAAAGCGATAATGCATGTCACGTGTCATTTTTCAGCGTCATTTTTGTTGAAAGTTCATCTAAAGGACATCATCTGTCATAGAGAGATTACCGTTGAAAACTTGTCTGCAGATGTTAAAACACTTCTTCGAAAGGAAAATATTCTAAGCTTTAATTCAAACGATTTTCTCCCTTTCCAACTCTTTTTAATATTGTCTTGGAATGAATGATAACCGAAGCTCGGCCATTAAAACGTTTTCAAAAGAATTCCGGCAAGTTTAAATGAGAGAAAGCCATTAAAGTCTTTGTAATTTTGGTCTTCAAGGTCTTAGATTTCATCTTCTGGAAAAAGAAAAAATAGTGAAGCACTTGGCGTTTATAATTCTTTCTTTTCAAAAAGAGAAACTTCGCCAAGGCTTAAAAATTTTACACACGTTTGAAATTGTTCGTGAAAAGGTCCATTTCAAGTTTGAGAGGGTAAATTTTATATATTTTATGTAGAGACTTTAAAAGAATGTGCACGTCTGATGAAATAATCTTACTACCTTTGTTTTATCCGGTTTTTGTTCAAAAGTGTATTTTTATGATGCTTTAATGTTATAAGATGCTTAGATTGGATTTTTCGTTTAATTAAATACATTTCAACATGTCATGTAAAAAATGAATAAATGACTTTTTATAATGGTTATGATTAAATGTTAAAGTAGATATCTATTCCACATACTGGCTTTAATTAGATTGTTTTTTTCAATCTATTATAATAATAGATATTAATACTATTTCAAGAACGCTACTGTATATATCCACCCCAATGTATTTATAATTTTCTGAGTTATACTCTTTATTGTATTACAGAATGTCATACAAAGATTATTTGCTCATTGTACGTCGTTACAGTAAATATCATTGTTGTAAATATCGTAATTTAATATACCGTAACTCCAATTTTATTTAAGTTTGGTTATAATTTCTGGTTATATGATATTAAATTGAACCACTTTCATAATCTCTATTAGCATCATCCAGCATGAATTTCTCTAACTGTAACGCAAAGTGTTTATTGGTATATTTTAAATTACTTTATTTAGACATTGCTAACATTGTGTATATATAAGGTAGTTCAATAAACTTTTGGTATAGCATTCTATTTATAATTTCTGTCTAAAATTGTTATTAAATATTATGCATAGACATATGCATGGTTGATCAGTGATGTTTCACCCGTAGGTTCTTACAAATTCCTTGATAAATGAAGAAACTCCTTGGAGTAGTATAGTCTCTACTGTCTACTCTTTTGCAACAAAAGGACTAATGAGACCGTGATCTACTACCTAAAGCTGAATTCCAATAGCTACGAACACCTATGCCACAGTGCAATTCGAACCCACGAACTCGGTACTCAGCATCTACCATCAGAGAGTAGCAGAGGAGTACAACTAGTTAATCATGGAGGTTATTCATAAATACAAGGGTTAGTACTTTCATAGTGGCAACTATTTATTTACATGGAATACAAAAGTGATTAATGTCACCATGTTTTACAAACCTTCTATATAGTCGTCAGCATTGTGTATAATACGCTTCCAACAATGTGGAAGTCGCAGAACACCTGTAGCAGTGCCTGTTCAGTTGATAGTTCGAATGGACCGGTCTATTGCCACAAGAATCTCTGGAACAATTCTGAAGCGAATACCACAAAGTGGTTTCTTCATCATACGAATTAAGTCACAAGGGCTTAATTTGGTTTGGTTTGGAGTGCTACGGTCTACTTTTTGCAATACGAATGCTAATGAGACCGGTACCTACAGCTTAAAGCCGATTCCGAACGGCTACGAACACCCATGCCACTGTGGGATTCGAACCCACGAACTCCGGTACCGAAGGCCAGCACCCTAATCAATCAGCCATCGTTCGGCCACAAGGGCTTAGACCCGGAGAATATGATGAATGGTAAAGCACTTCCCAGCCCAACGACCGAACAAATCAGTCATAGCTCGAGTTGTATGTGACCGAGCACTGTCACGCAGAATAATAGGGCGGATTTGCAAAAAGTGCAGAATTCTCAGGCATTCCTTCAGAATGTGTAACACAGTCGTTAGCGCAAATCCTGTCTTTCGGACTCGCTCACGGATCGTTTAATCACTGTCCATAAGTGCGGCAACAGCATGCACTTCTGCATCACTGACACTAGAGCGACCTGGCATGCATGTGTGCTATATTTTGGCGTTCTTCATTGAAGGCTTTTACACATCTAGCTACAGTTCTGTAAGCAATGCAGATTTCCTGAAAGACTCGTGAAGCCCTAGATGACATTGTCGTGATGTACGACCTCTGGCACATTAAAGTTTTATCCATTTTCGTTGTTCTTGTTTTGAAAACATCCAGCAACACTTACTTTAGACCGCAAGCTTATACAAGGAACAGTTCTTTGCGTCACTCCGTATTTGTATGACGTAAGAAGGATGAGTCATTTTGCTGAGAGGTTAGGTGGTATACGCGACAATCTTTGGTTTTGTTGTGTAGCATTTTTACAACAGTGTTGCCAGTATTAAAGTACCAACCCTCGTATAATACAAATGTCTTGTTCCTAATATGATTTAACTAGTTAAATCAGGGAGTATATTCATAAAATGATACAAATGTCTTGCTGCTATGTTGTTTGTTTAACACTTGGCATGCGCGTATACTTCACCGCCAACTTACTCGTGCAGCGGGCGTTTCTTCGTGAATCGCGCAAAAGTTTAGTTATTCAGAAAAATCGCAGTAAATCGAAAACTACTTTGTTTTTATGAAGAAAACTTTTTTTATTCTACACTTTAATATATACTGTGTGTTTATTTAACAAAAAAAATAATATTTTTACGAAATCACAAAAACAAACAATTTTTAAAATTAAAGTCCGATAATCTGTCAGCGCATATTTCTTCCTCACTATCTTTCTCACAATGGCTCATTTTATCAATTTTGTAATCGACCAAAAAAAACTAAGCTTCAAATTGACAAAACACGACTTGTACGTTCTAGAGCTAGGAATTTGATTGAAAACGAAATAACGCAACAAAAGACCGAGTAACTCGACAATCATAACTTTTGGAAAGAAAAAATGCAAAGCGTTGCATTGCAACGCAAACAACACGAATATAATATCACACATACATATAATTATACGTATCTAGTAGATTTGTGGTGGTTAGCGGGTATCCACCGCAAATCTGCGTAATATGTAATTTTACGTGACCCGCGCTCCAGTGAGATACTGCAAAAACAGTAAAAATACGATGCCCGCATGCGAAGTGTGAAAAAATAGTCCCTCTGCATACTATTGCAGTGCAACCCAATTTTTTATTTCATTTCATCTACTTGTTATGACCTATACTAGCTTCGAACAGCCTATGTTTTTCAATTGCAATGAATTTAAAACGATTCTTGCATTAATGTATTTCCACTTTGCGATCATTGTATTACATATTAGATAGGTAAGAAACGTTTGTATCAACCTTTTATTTGTAATTGTTGTATAAAAATATTATTAAATTTTATGACTCTACATATTTATAATTGGTCACTGATATTTGCTGAATAGGTCCGTGAACTAAATTAATAAATACAGAGTCCCTATAGCAAAGCAAAGGAATACAGATAATAAAATCAAGCAGAATTAATCAAATCAATCTTGATTAAAAAATGTTTTTTCAACCTGAGTTGTTTGTTTAAACAGGATTCCTTTACAGCAGTGTGACCTAAAG
>CM063500.1:75279667-75297167 GCA_032207245.1 Pardosa pseudoannulata | reverse complement strand
GGAAGACTAATTAAAACCTCAAAAGATAGCCGTTTCTCATCGATGTAAACATCCAAATCAGATGCAATCATTCATAATATTGAAACGGACAGGAAAATTTGACTGATAAGAGATAACTGATTAGTGCTTAATTGTCGTTAATCAGAACTGTAATTATATTTTTCAATCGCTTATTCGCAAATTATTAATTGTCAAAATCAGACAAAATATTATTAATCAAGAATCTTATCTTATTCATCCTTCATTCTGGGTTTAATTTGCAAAATTATAGTAGTTTCATACAAAATACAATTACGAATAATAATTACAGTTTCTCATTAGAATTGTTTTATGTTCACAAATTATAATGTTGATTATTTTTAAATAAGCAATATCATAATGTTTTTTTTTAAATTAATTTTCATTTTAATATACCAGATCTTTTTGGGGTTCATTTTCATATCAAAGCTATGAGAATACAACTGTCTAATTAAGTGGTTAATTAGACTGCTTCTTGCATGGCATACTCTCTATACCATACACATTTTGAATCCAACGATACATTCCTCTGGCATTTACTTTTTCCTCCGAAACAAGCGCAGTCTTCTGTATATTAGCACGATAACACAATCACGTAAATGTCACTTGTATTTCTTCCAATCTATTGCCTTATTATAGTCTATGTATTTTCAACAGGCGTTTCAAGTTTACTCTTTCTGTTTCTTCATTCATCAGTTACTAAAATAGCAACTAAAAAGTTTAAATTGTTGTCAAATGAAACACCTTGGTTTGTTCACTCATACACAAAATACTAGTCAAAAGTACGTGTCTTAATCTAACCTTTGGCCAGGCCAACTTCTCAACTCTACAAAATAGTCAGCTTCTAATTGGGTAAGGGAAATTTATCCCAACGAGTTTAATAATACAAGTTCTTACTTAAGCGGTTCATTTTAACTTGTTTGTTGCTTGAGAAGTCGATCTGCGTAATGAGGGGTGCAAAACAACTTCGCTTTATGAGGTTCTGCTCGTGCCTGGTTCTGGGTTAGCCTAAGTTTTAGTAAGGTCAAATGTATTCATTTTTTTGTAATCGTTTTCAATGTTTTTCTTTTACTAGTAGTAATATTGTTTAACAGTTTAAGTTACCAGTTTAAAGGATTCTATACCATGTTTATTTGCCTTAAACCTTTTCTTTGTATGTTTTAAGTAAATTAAACGTTAGTTTTATTTTTAAAAGTTTGTTTATGTTCATTTACATTTAAAACACATTGCTGATACTCTGCAACGATAACTTTTACAATTCCATTTTTTTGCAATTTAAGACTGTTTAAGAAGTCTGTTTAATTTTTAGTTTGACTAAATTAGATTGACTATCATAAATTTCACTACTCCAGTTGAAGTCCCATACCTTATTAAGTTCCACCTAATTGTATGTGATTTGGATTGTAGCGTTACGATCTATTGTTTTGCTACACGACCGCTAATGAAGCTGGAACCTACTGCTTAAAGCCGTTTCCGTCTACGAACATCATGCCTGGAATTCAAACCCACGAACGTTCGTACCAAAGAACAGCGGTTTACCCTTATTAAAAATACTAATCTACTGTTATATAAGCTTCGACACAATAAATGCGTGTATATGTGTGTATGAGTGTATCAAAAGTTAACTTCAGGGGAGAAAAATTTTGTTTTTATTTCAATTAGTGATAATTTTATTTTTTATTTAAAAAAATAATCTACTTAAAAGGACTAAGAAGTTTTTCAAAAGATAGGATTATTAAAAATTTCATTTAAAAAAACAGAACATAATCATAAATTGAAAAAATGCTGTTATAAAGAATATTTTAAAAACTGAAATGGTATACTATATCGTTTAAAGAGCTTTAAAAATGAAATTCTACTATGTAGCAAATAGCTTTACAGAGACAATTCTGTAAAGCTAGTCTCTATAAATCTTTCGACAAATAAACCTGGGAAATAAATCTTCGTGGAAAAATGCTTGTTACGATTAATTGCAGCTAATTTTATCATTAACAACCAAGATTTTAAAGATTAAGTTAAATACTCAAAACATGACTCTTTCGCGTCAATGTAAACATTGAAATGCGGTTTTATTGTCCATAGAAATCAAACGGATTAGAAAATTCGACTGATAATAGATAACTGATTAGCAATTAATGGTCTTTATTCAGAAGTAAAATTATATTTTCCTCTCTTATTCGTTAGTTATTTTTCAATAAACTCAGACAAAAAAAAGTTTAATCAAAATTTCCATGCGTCTAATTCCTTCTTTATTCTAGCATTAATTTGAAACCAAACTACAATTACATTCTAAACACAAAAATTAGTTGTAAGTAGGGTTTATAATTAGCAATTTATTCGCATTTGGACGTTCAAATATTGTTATAATTACTTTAAATTTTTATAGTAAGATTGTTATTATAACGTACATTATTACTTACAGTGAAAACAAATAGGACTCTATAACTTTTAAATCCCCTATATAATAATAGCCAAAGTTATCTGTACGTCTGTCCTCCAATTTATGAAGCGGTTGGACCTGGAATGGATAGAGGCATCCATTCAAAGCGAATAAAGTGTATCTTCTCCTAAACTATCCATCCGATTCTAAAATAAATTTGTATAAATATGCTTCATATCACAGCAAAAAATACTGTCGTCTTTAAAACGTTCGAAATCCAAACCTTCGCCCCTTTTTGAGAGTTTAATGCCATTATTTCAAGCCCTATTTTCCCCGGTTAAGAGCAGGCAATACAATTTATCCATTTATCACTTAATAAATAGGTAAAAATAACAATCTTTTCTATCATTGTGACGTCATTCCTTTATACATCTCATTGAATCATTTCATATTTTAAACTATTTAAATATCGTCTACACTACTTTAATATCTGTTATCACTGAACTTAGATATTACGTAAATGATTTTCTTTAATATTTGGCTTAAATAATAGATTAGGTACATACGTGATAATTTTAAATTGAATCATCGATTATTTTTTGTTGCAATGAAACTTTTATCCCCTGTATTAACAATAAATTCTTTTCATATAAGTCTAGGAGTCTATTTCATGGACTCATAAATATCTAACTTTTAATTTATATATATTTGGAAATTAAGAAGTTTGTTCTTTTGTGTGTTTGTTTTTTATACATAACCACACGGTTTGACTAAATGAGTTCAATGGGATTCTAAACTGCATTACAGGATCGGGAGACTCTAGAGGAGTATGACGTTAAATAAATTATTGATAGTGAACCAGATAGTTCTCAGCCAAAAAACAAACCATTTTTTACCTGCCTCATTGGGTACTTAACAGTTCTGGAATATTAAAATATTTACTACTCCCGTCATATGATGGGCTATATGCTAGTTTGAAATAAATGTTTTGTCTATATTTAAGATATGCTCCTTATACAGCAAACAAGCCTTACATTATGACCACCATATTAATTACATGTAAGACCACCTTTAGCCCTCAAAACCATCAGCACCCAGTGTGACATGTGCTCCATAAGGTGCTGATAAGTAGTCTGATCCCCAGTGGTACCAATCTCGCACCAAATGGTTCTGCAGTTTAAGCATTCTAATGGTGTAGAGTGGTAGCGGAATTTATTTTTCTAGGCGGAACCAAAATTGCTCTATTGGATTAAGTCAGGTATATTTGGAGGCGAAAGCATGACTTGAAAGTCATGCTCCTCGAATCACTCCCTGGCGATACGACCCTTAGGAATTTTTGCAGTATCCTGTTGGTAAACACCATTCCCTTGAAGGGAATGGTGTTGTCATGAATCAATGAACCTGGTCAGCAACGATGTTTATGGAGCGTCGAGAGGTCAAAATTGTTCTATGGGTATTAGGAGCTCTAATGTGCTTCATAAAAATATTGTGAACACTATAATAACCTTTCCACTGGCTTGTCTCCGTCCAACTGTGTATTTGGCAGCCAGGGTTTCCTTTGGAAATCGGGGTATTCGCACACACCTCTCAATGTGTTAAACTAGACAATGGGATTCTTTGGAACATGAAACCTTCTTCCATTTTTCAAATATCCAATTTTGATGTTTCTTGGCCAATTTCAGATACAGCTGGTGATGACGTTCCGTAAGTGCAAAGACATGCTTCGACCTCCAAATGCGTAGCCCCATACTCAGCAATATAAGCTGCCCAGTAGCTCTTCAACCCCTGCGAACAATGCGTAGCAATCTCCGCTCTCCTCTGTAAACAATTCGCCATGGACGACAAACAGGTGGTCGGCTACTTGTTGTTTCACCAATCATACACCACTTTTGATATATGCTAGCAATAGCAGCCCATGTACAACCCACCAAGTGCGCTGTTTCCGATATCCATGTTTCCAGTTCCCGAGCATAACGATTTGACCTTTATCGAAGCCCGATAAATTAGCAATTCTTCCCATTATGTCGCTAATCGCTTACTGTGTATGGTAAGACAATGCATAGTCGCTTAATGTACTACAGCATCAGTCTCTCGTGACCAGTGGTATTGATTCTGTGCGAGCCTATTGCTAAAAATGGGGGTTAGTCAAAATGTAAATGCCATAATTTCGATGGAGCTTTAATGGTCTGGATGGTGACATGTTGGATGCCGAACCTCCCTGGATATTTCTGGATATTTCTCCATACCGAATGGATATTTCTCCATATTCCGTTAGATAAGGAAAGGAGTCTGATATTCAGTTTTTACTGCTAGTGAACAAGTTCTTTTATATTTCTAAATTGTATGACAATACGCAGGAAGAAATAGAAGTTATTTTTAAATTGTGGTGATATTAAGCTTATAGGGCTAATAATAAAAGTTATTGATAATAATGGGTCCGACTCGCACCGTATGTCAAATGAATAGTGGATAGAGAGTGAAATAGATCTCTGGTGTATTTTCCAACAAATCAGTATTTTTTATTTATTTCATGACTTAGTCGAAATATCAACAAACAGTCCCCAAAAGCTTAAAGAGGTACTGTGACTGCTATGAGATATAGGGATGAGGTCCTGAAGCCCAATGTTCACCTTTAGTAGTAAAAAAGTAAAAGTATAAAAAGTGATATAATATTGTAGTAAAAATTAAAAGAATAAAATGTAATATAGTAAAGTAATGAAAAGCAAGTATATAAAATTAACATAACATATTAGTAAATATTTTTAATAACTAGTATATTTATGTGAAGAAAACTAATATTCCAAATGAAAATAATTTTATAATGAAATAAAATTATTGAATTAATAAACCCGTCAACAGCAGTTAAAGAGGCACTATGACTACTATGAAGTATAGGGATGAGGTCTTTGAGCCGTATTTTCACCTTTAGTAGTAAAAAAAAGTAAAAGTATAAAAAGTGATATAATAATACAGTAAAAAGTAAAAGTATAAAATGTAATTTAGTAAACTAATAAAAAGCAAACATATAAAAATTGATATAGTATATTAGTAAATAATTTTAATAACTAGTATATTTAACTGAAGAAAACCAATATTTCAAACCGAAACAATTTTTAATGAAATAAAATTATTAAATTAATAATTGTAGATAAAATTTTGTAAAATTTTGTAGTAATTAGACTAGTTTAAGGTATTCCAAACGTGTTAGTGGAACAAAAAAATTAAAAGTGGTAACAAACTGTACATTTAAGCCTACACGTATTTGTAGCTTACTGTAATATAGTTATTATTGCTTGGTTATAGTTGCATGTCTTGCTATTCAGCTCTAATAAAATTTACAATAACTGAAGCAAAGGCAGAGATCTCATAACAGATGAGTTCCGGGTTCGTAACTCCAGCTGATTGCATTCAGCCCACCATGACCTTTTCTTAGCTATGAAACCTTGACGGAATCATTATTTTATAATTTGTATATCACAAGACTGTGCAAAGTTCATCCGTGGGTCTAGATGATCTTTTGGGAGATTGGTATGGAGGAGAGAGGTACTGAATCAGGGAAAAACAATCCCTTCTTCTTAGAGTGATAAATTTTCAGGAGAAATCAAGAATTCCGTACAACCTTAATATAAAAGACCGGCTACAAGACATAAAAGGTCCCAAATATTAAATATTCGAGATAAAATAATATTATACTCTAAATATTCAATTCTCAGCAGGACATAAAATACATTTTTCTGCTTATAGCTGTTAGCAAACACCAAATTTCATTCCATTAAAAGATCAGTTCTTTCCAAACAATAAGAGGGGAAAATATTTAACGCGAGACGGCTTAAAAAAGTACAAAATTATAAAAAGTGATATAATAAAGTAGTAAAAAGTAAAATTATAAAATGTAATATAGTAAAGTAATAAAAAGCAAACATATAAAATAAATGAGTATATTAGCAAATATTTTTAATAACTAGTATGTTTACGTGAAGAAAACCAATATTTCAAATCGAAACAATTTTTAATGAAATAAAATCATTAAATTCATAAACGCAGCAAAAATTTTGTAAAATTCTATAGTAATTCTATAGTTACTAATTAATATAATAAAGTAATAAAAAACAAGCATATAAAAATAAAATAGTATATTAGCAAATATTTTTAATAACTAGTATGTTTGCGTGAAGAAAACCAAAATTTCATATCAAACAATTTTTTAATGAAATAAAATTATTAAATTCATAAATGCAGCAAATATTTTGTAAAATTCTATAGTAATTATATAGTTACTAATTAATATAATAAAGTAATAAAAAACAAACATATAAAAATAAATGAGTATATTAGTAAATATTTTTAATAACTAGTATGTTTACGTGAAGAAAACCAATATTTCAAATCAAATAATTTTTTAATGAAATAAAATTATTAAATTCATAATTGCAGCAAAACTTTTGTAAAATTCTATAGTAATTCTATAGTTACTAATTAATATAATAAAGTAATAAAAAACAAACATATAAAAATAAATTAGTATATTAGAAAATATTTTTAATAACTAGTATGTTTACTTGAAGAAAACCAATATTTCAATTCAAAACAATTTTTAATGAAATAAAATTATTAAATTTATAAATGCAGCAAAAATTTTGTAAAATTCATAATAGTAATTCTATAGTTACTAATTAATATAATAAAGTAATAAAAAACAAACATATAAAAATAAATGAGTATATTAGCAAATATTTTTAATAACTAGTATGTTTGCGTGAAGAAAACCAAAATTTCATATCAAACAATTTTTTAATGAAATAAAATTATTAAATTCATAAATGCAGCAAATATTTTGTAAAATTCTATAGTAATTATATAGTTACTAATTAATATAGTAAAGTAATAAAAAGCAAACATATAAAATAAATGAGTATATTAGCAAATATTTTTAATAACTAGTATGCTTACGTGAAGAAAACCAATATTTCAAATCAAACAATTTTTTAAGGAAATAAAATTATTAAATTCATAAATGCAGCAAAAATTTTGTAAAATTCATAATAGTAATTCTATAGTTACTAATTAATATAATAAAGTAATAAAAAACAAACATATAAAAATAAATGAGTATATTAGCAAATATTTTTAATAACTAGTATGTTTACGTGAAGAAAACCAATATTTCAAATCAAAATAATTTTTAATGAAATAAAATTATTAAATTCATAATTGCAGCAAACATTTTGTAAAATTCTATAGTAATTCTATAGTTACTAATTATATTAGTGTAAGATATTCCAAACATGTTTGTAAAACAAAAAAATATTTAAAATGGTAACTGAAAAATATTTTTAAGCATACACGCATTTGTTGCTTGCTATAACATAGTTATATTGCTTGGTTATAGAAGCATGTCTTGCTATTCAGCTCTAATAAAATGTACAATAACTCAGGCAAAGGCAGCGATTTCATAACAGAAGACTACCGGGTTCGGAGCTGATTGCATTTCTGCCAACCATGACCTTTTTGTTATTTATGAATCATTGACAAACGGTTTATTTTGTAATTTGTATCACAAGACAGTGCAGGGACATCCGTGGATCTAGATGTCCTTTTGGAACATTGGTATGAGAGAGAGACGTACGGAATCAGAATTAAACAATCCCTCCTTCTTAGAGTGATAAAACTTCATGGTAAATCCCGAATTACTTACAACCTTAATGTAGAAGACCGGATACAAAACATAAAAGGTCTCAAATATTAAATATTCGAGATGAAAACAATATTATACGCTAAATATTCAAGTTTCAGAAAAACATAAAATACATTTTTGCTTATAGCTGTTAGCAAACACAATTTCATTCCATTAAAAGATCAGTTCTTTCCAAACAATAAGAGGAAAAAATATTTAATGCGAGACGGCTTAAAAAACGGTTAAAAATTTAACAGTGATGCTTCATTACTCATAACTTTAGAAAAATGTAACTTCAGTCTCGGAAAGATTAACTCCTTTCTAGATAAGATTTTTTTTTTAAACTTCACTTAGTATTATAAATTGTCTCACGTAATAAACCAAATTTGGGAAGTTTTTTTTTTGTAACTTTTTTAGAAAATTCCTTTAGTATTAAAAATTTTTTTGATTGGATTTTTTTAACCATAAGAAAGAAACCTTTTTTATTCGTAGATTCTTCTGTCGGGGAGATAAATGAGCTGTATTTTTTCTGACCGCTATCAATTCTTATATCAAGTGTGAGTTCAATTGTTCTACAGACAATTTTCCTAAAAATCCTTTCTCTGAGAAATAAATAAGCTAAAAGGATTTCTTTCTTAAAAGAAGTTTAGTGTCGTAGTAAGAATTTCTGGCTTAAAGGTTCACATAATAGTACTTAGTATAGGATTACTTTCACAATGTACGAATATTATCTCATTTTAAGGCTTCTTTACAGAAGTTAAATACATGTGGTTCACAGGGTTAAATGCATTGCGTTATATTTGAGAATCACCTTAGATGTTTTGCTTTAGTAGACACAGTTTCTGTTAAGAGAAACTGATATATATCAAAGCGTTTTTTAGAAAGTATTAACTGGAAAGTAAAAGTATTAAATGTAATATAGTAAAATAATAATAAGCAAACATAAAATAATTGAGATAGCATATTAGTAAATATTTTAATAACTAGTATATTTACGTGAATAAAACAAATATTCCAAGTCAAAACAATTTTTTAATGAAATAAAATTATTAAATTTATAAACCAGTTCCTAAAAGTTAAAGATGCACTGTGACTGTTATGAGGTATAGGGATGAGGTCTTGGAGCCATATTTTCAGCTTTAGTAGTAAAAAAGTAAAAGTCTAAAAAGTGATATAATAATTTAGTAAAAAGTAAAAGTATAAAATGTAATATGGTAAAGTAATAGAAAGCAAAGTTATAAAAATTGATATAGTATATTAGTAAACATTTTTAATAAATAGTATATTTATGTGAACAAAATCAATTTTAAAAATTAAAACAGTTTTTAATGAAATAAAATTATTAAATTAATAAACCCGTTCCTAAAAGTTAAAGAGGCACTGTGACTGCTATGAGGTATAAGAATGATGTCTTGGAACCCTATGTTCGCCTTTAGTAGCAAAAAAGTAAAAGCATAAAAAGTGATATAATAATTTAGTAAATAGTAAAAGTATAAAATGTAATTTAGTAAACTAATAAAAAGCAAACATATAAAAATTGATATAGTATATTAGTAAATAATTTTAATAACTAGTATATTTAACTGAAGAAAACCAATATTTCAAACCGAAACAATTTTTAATGAAATAAAATTATTAAATTAATAATTACAGCAAAACTTTTATAAAATTCTATAGTAATTCTATACCTACAAATTAGTCAAGTTTAAGATATTCCAAACGAGTTTGTAGAAAAAATTGAAACTGGTAACAGAAAATGTACATTTAAAGCATACACGCATTTGTTGCTTGCTATAACATAGTTATATTGCTTGGTTATAGAAGCATGTCTTGCTATTCAGCTCTAATAAAATGTACAATAACTCAGGCAAAGGCAGCGATTTCATAACAGAAGTCTTCCGGGTTCGGAGCTCAAAGCTGATTGCATTTCTGCCAACCATGACCTTTTTGTTATTTATGAATCATTGACAAACGGTTTATTTTGTAATTTGTATCACAAAACAGTGCAGGGTACATCCGTGGATCTAGATGTCCTTTTGGGATATTGGTATGAGAGAGAGAGGTACGGAATTAGAATTAAACAATCCCTCCTTCATAGAGAGATAAAAATTCATGGTAAATCCCGAATTCCTTACAACCTTAATGTAGAAGACCAGATACAAGACATAAAATATCGCAAATATTAAATATTCGAGATGAAAACAATATTATACGCTAAATATTCAAGTTTCAGAAAAACATAAAATACATTTTTCTGCTTATAGCTGTTAGCAAACACCAAATTTCATTCCATTAAAAGATCAGTTCTTTCCAAACATTAAGAGGAAAAAATATTTAACGCTAGAAAGCTTAAAAAACCGTTAAAAATTTAACAGAGATGCTTCATTACTCATAACTTTAGAAAAATGTAACTTCAGTCTCGGAAAGATTAACTCCTTTCTAGATAAGATTTTTTTAAACTTCACTTAGTATTATAAATTGTCTCACGTAATAAACCAAATTTGGAAAGGTTTTTTTTTGTAACTTTTTTAGAAAATTCCTTCAGTATTAAAAATTTTTTGATTGGATTTTTTTAACCATAAGAAAGAAACCTTTTTTATTCTTAGATTCTTCTGTCGGGGAGATAAATGAGCTGTATTTTTTCTGACCGCTATCAATTCTTATATCAAGTGTGAGTTCAATTGTTCTACAGACAATTTTCCTAAAAATCCTTTCTCTGAGAAATAAATAAGCTAAAAGGATTTCTTTCTTAAAAGAAGTTTAGTGTCGTAGTAAGAATTTCTGGCTTAAAGGTTCACATAATAGTACTTAGTATAGGATTACTTTCACAATGTACGAATATTATCTCATTTTAAGGCTTCTTTACAGAAGTTAAATACATGTGGTTCACAGGGTTAAATGCATTGCGTTATATTTGAGAATCACCTTAGATGTTTTGCTTTAGTAGACACAGTTTCTGTTAAGAGAAACTGATATATATCAAAGCGTTTTTTAGAAAGTATTAACTGGAAAGTAAAAGTATTAAATGTAATATAGTAAAATAATAATAAGCAAACATATAAAAATTGAGATAGAAAATTAGTAAATATTTTTAATAACTAGTATATTTTCGTGAATAAAACAAATATTCCAAGTCAAAACAATTTTTTAATGAAATAAAATTATTAAATTTATAAACCAGTTCCTAAAAGTTAAAGAGACACTGTGACTGTTATGAGGTATAGGGATGAGGTCTTGGAGCCATATTTTCAGCTTTAGTAGTAAAAAAGTAAAAGTCTAAAAAGTGATATAATAATTTAGTAAAAAGTAAAAGTATAAAATGTAATATGGTAAAGTAATAGAAAGCAAAGTTATAAAAATTGATATAGTATATTAGTAAACATTTTTAATAAATAGTATATTTATGTGAACAAAATCAATTTTAAAAATTAAAACAGTTTTTAATGAAATAAAATTATTAAATTAATAAACCCGTTCCTAAAAGTTAAAGAGGCACTGTGACTGCTATGAGGTATAAGGATGAGGTCTTGTAACCCTATGTTCGCCTTTAGTAGTAAAAAAGTAAAAGTCTAAAAAGTGATATAATAATTTAGTAAAATGTAAAAGTATAAAATGTAATATAGTAAAGTAATAGAAAGCAAAGTTATAAAAATTGATATAGTATATTAGTAAACATTTTTAATAAATAGTATATTTATGTGAAAAAAAATCAATTTTAAAAATTAAAACAGTTTTTAATGAAATAAAATTATTAAATTAATTAACCCGTTCCTAAAAGTTAAAGAGCTAATAAACCCGTTCCTAAAAGTTAAAGAGGCACTGTGACTGCTATGAGGTATAAGGATGAGGTCTTGTAACCCTATGTTCGCCTTTAGTAGTAAAAAAGTAAAAGTCTAAAAAGTGATATAATAATTTAGTAAAATGTAAAAGTATAAAATGTAATATAGTAAAGTAATAGAAAGCAAAGTTATAAAAATTGATATAGTATATTAGTAAACATTTTTAATAAATAGTATATTTATGTGAACAAAATCAATTTTAAAAATTAAAACAGTTTTTAATGAAATAAAATTATTAAATTAATAAACCCGTTCCTAAAAGTTAAAGAGGTTATAAACTCGTTCCTAAAGTTAAAGAGGCACTGTGACTGTTATGTGTTATGAGGTATAAGGATGAGGTCTTGTAACCCTATGTTTGCCTTTAGTAGTAAAAAAGTAAAAGTCTAAAAAGTGATATAATAATTTAGTAAAATGTAAAAGTATAAAATGTAATATAGTAAAGTAATAGAAAGCAAAGTTATAAAAATTGATATAGTATATTAGTAAATACTTTTAATAAATAGTATATTTAACTGAGGAAAACCAATATTTCGTATCAAAACAATTTTTAATGAAATAAAATTATTAAATTAATAATTACAGCAAAACTTTTGTAAAATTCTACAGTAATTCTATACCTACAAATTAGTCAAGTTTAAGATATTCTAAACGAGTTTGTACAAAAAAAAATTGGAACTTGAAACAGAAAATGTACATTTAAGCATACACGTATTTGTTGCTTTCTTTAATATAGTTATGTTGCTTAGTTATTGAATCATGTCTTGCTATTCAGCTCTAATAAAATGTACAATAACTGAGGCAAAGGCAGCGATTTCATAATAGAAGACTTCAGGGTTGGGAGCTCAAGCTGATTACATTTCTGCCCACCATGACCTTTTTGTTATTTATGAACCATTGACAAACGGTTTATTTTGTAATTTGTATCACAAGACATTGCAGGATACATCCTTGGATCTAGATGTCCTTTTGGGATATTTGTATGAGAGAGAAAGAGGTACGGAATCAGAATCAAACAATCCCTCCCTCTTAGAGTGATAAAAATTCATGGTAAATCCCGAATTCCTTACAACCTTAATGTAGAAGACCAGATACAAGACATAAAATATCGCAAATATTAAATATTCGAGATGAAAACAATATTATACGCTAAATATTCAAGTTTCAGAAAAACATAAAATACATTTTTCTGCGTATAGCTGTTAGCAAACACCAAATTTCATTCCATTAAAAGATCAGTTCTTTCCAAACAATAAGAGGAAAAAATATTTAACGCGAAACGGCTTAAAAAACCGTTAAAAATTTAACAGTGATGCTTCATTACTCATAACTTTAGAAAAATGTAACTTCAGTCTCGGAAAGATTAACTCCTTTCTAGATAAGATTTTTTTTAAACTTCACTTAGTATTATAAATTGTCTCACGTAATAAACCAAATTTGGAAAGGTTTTTTTTTGTAACTTTTTTAGAAAATTCCTTCAGTATTAAAAATTTTTTTGATTGGATTTTTTTAACCATAAGAAAGAAACCTTTTTTATTCTTAGATTCTTCTGTCGGGGAGATAAATGAGCTGTATTTTTTCTGACCGCTATCAATTCTTATATCAAGTGTGAGTTCAATTGTTCTACAGACAATTTTCCTAAAAATCCTTTCTCTAAGAAATAAATAAGCTAAAAGGATTTCTTTCTTAAAAGGAGTTTAGTGTCGTAAGAATTTCTGGCCTAAAGGTTCACATAATCGTTCTTAGTATAGGATTACTTCCACAATGAAGGAATATTATCTCCTTTTAAGACTTCTTTATAAAAGTTAAATACATGTAGTTCACATGGATAAATGCATTGCGGTATATTTGAGAATCACATTTGAGGTTTTGTTTTAGTAGCCACAGTTTTTTAAGAGAAACTGAGATATAACAGAGCGTTTTTGTTAATTATTTACTGAAACTAATTGTCATGATGGGTACGATTTTTATACTATAATTATATTTACTTCCCAGATTAAAGTACTTATATTTAGTTCATTGCTCTATATGTATACCTTAATTCTAACCCAAATAGTAATGTCTAAAGTTACACATTCTATGCATTATATTCTTATTTAAAATATTCATTGTTAGGTTAAGAAAATCAATTCCCTATTTACTGACATACCAGAAATGTTCTTCACTATTTATTGAAAAACACAAGAAGAAACAATTAGATAATGATTTAATTTTTAAAATAACAGCACTTTCATATTTGAAAACAAAAACATTTTCCACTTTCCTTCTCCAAACAAAGTAAAACTTCAAGAATTTATAAACTGATTTTATTACTAGCCTGTTATATCTATTTATTAATTGTATTTAGATAATATAGCCTACCTTATCCACTGTCCATTTTAGGGTCTGGTACCTCTTAAATTTAGCATACTTAAGTCTTTTTTACTCTCTGCTTTTCATCCACTCCATCTGAAATTCTGGGATTTTTACTACCCCATATTTAACGTCTTTGAGATACCTGATTGGTAGTATTTTTTAATTTTATTTTGCTTTTTTATTTAAATATTGGTTAGCTTAATTTGTTACGCCACAAGTTGGAGGTTTTGTACTCAACAAGTTGGAGAACTATGAAAATTCACACCTAAAATTGTGGCATTGTTTTTTGCCTTTCACTGTAAGAAATCCATTGCATTTTAGTTTTCACAGTCTATTATTCCTTTTCACATAACGACTTTATAAGAAATTTTCCTTTCATGTTCCTAAAATTAAAATCTTATTCCTATTCTACTTTTTCTCTTTTCTAAATGTCTCGTGTCTCTTTAGTGCCACGTTGAGGAAATGACTCATATATTTAGAGATTTAAAATCAAGAGATGTTACACGTGTCTTGAGATTTTAATTTAGCTGTTGACGACCAATATGTTATTTAGGCCATGAAACTGTGCATGATTGTTTTGTAGAATGACACAGCTACCTTTACTTATATTCTGTAACTTTAATAATCTATTCTAGAATGTAGCTGTGAACAAATCGAACATTTTCCTACATTTTTAGGAAAATTGTTGGTAACTGTTAAATTTAGCAAACTTAAGTCTTTTTTACTCTCTGCTTTTCACCCACTCCATCTCAAATTCTAGAATTTTTAATAATCGGTTTATGACATGTTTAACTTCTTTGAGGTACCTGATTGGTAGTACATTTTAATTCAATTTTGCTTTTTTACTTAAATATTGGTTAGCTTAATTTGTTACACAACAAGTTGGATGTTTTCTACTGCAGACGTTGGAGAGAATGAAAACTCACACCTCGACTTGTGTCATTGTTTTTTGCCTTCCACTGTAAGAAATCCATTGCATTTTAGTTTTCACAGTCTATTATTCCTTTTCACATACGGATTTTATAGGAAATTTTCCTTTCATGTTCCTAAAAGGGAAATCTTATTCCTATTCTACTTTTTCTCTTTTCTAAATGTCTCGTGTCTCTTTAGTGCCACGTTGAGGAAATGACTCATATATTTAGAGATTTAAAATCAAGAGATGTTACACGTGTCTTGAGATTTTAATTTAGCTGTTGAAGACCAATATGTTATTTAGGCCATGAAACTGTGCATGATTGTTTCGTAGAATGACACATCTACCTTTGCTTTTATTCTGTAACTTTAATAACCTATTCTAGAATGTAGCTGTGAACACATCGAACATTTTCGTAAATTTTTAGGAAAATTGTTGGTACCTGTTAAATTTAGCGAACTTAAGTTTTTTTTACTATCTGATTCTCACCCACTCCATCTCAAATTCTGGAATTTTTACTAATCGGTTTATAACGTTGTTTAACGTCTTTGAGATACCTGATTGGTAGTATTTTTTAATTTTATTTTGCTTTTTTATTTAAATATTGGTTAGCTTAATTTGTTACACCCACAAGTTGGAGGTTTTATACTTCACAAGTTGGAGAAAATGAAAACTCACACCTCGACGTGTGTCATTGTTTTTTGCCTTCCACTGTAAGAAATCCATTGCATTTTAGTTTTCACAGTCTACTATTCCTTTTCACTTACGGATTTATAGAAAATTTTCTTTTCATGTTCCTAAAAGGAAAATCTTATTCCTATTCTACTTTTTCTCTCTTCTAAGTGTCTCCTTCTCTTTAGTGCCACGTTGAGGATATTAGTCATATATTTAGAGATTTAAAAACAAGAGGTGTTACACGTGTCTTGATCTCACCTTAGATTTTAATTTAGCTGTTGGTGATCAATATGTTACTTACGTCATGAAACTGTGCATGATTGTTTCGTACAATGACACATCTACATTTACTTTTATTTTGTAATTTTAATAACCTATTCTAGAATGTAGCTGTGAACACATCGAACATTTTCGTAAAATTTTAGGACAATTGTTGGTACCTGTTAAATTTAGCGAACTTAAGTTTTTTTTACTCTCTGCTTCTCATCCACTCCATCTCAAATTCTGGGAATTTTACTACTCGATTTATGACATGTTTAACATCCTGGAGATCCCTTATTGGTAGTGTTTTTTAATTTTATTTTGCTTTTTTATTTGAATAGTGGTTAGCTTAATTTATTAAGCCACAAGTTGGAGTGTTTTGTAAGACAGAAGTTGGAGAAGAATGAAAACTCACACTTCGGCTTGTGGCATTGTTTTATGTCATCCACTATAAGGAATCCATTGCATTTTAGTTTTCACAGTCTACTATTCCTTTTCACATACCGACTTTATAAGAAACTTTCCTTTCATGTTCCTAAAAGGGAAACCTTATTCTACTTTTTCGCTCTTCTAAGGGTCTCTTTTATGCCACTCTGAGAAAATGGGTCATATACTTAGAGATTTAAAAACTAGAGGTGTTACACGTGTCTTGATCGCACCTTAGATTTTGATTTAGCTGTTGATGATCAATATGTTACTTACGCCATGAAACTGTGTATGATTGTTTCGTAGACTGACGCAGCTACCTTTACTTTTATTCTGGAACTTTAATAACCTATTCTAGAATGTAGCTGTGAACACATCGAACATTTTCGTAAAATTTTAGGAAAATTGTTGGTACCTGTTAAATTTAGCAAACTTAAGTCTTTTTTACTCTCTGCTTCTCACCCACTCCATCTCAAATTTTAGAATTTTTAATAATCGGTTTATGACATGTTTAACTTTTTTGAGGTACCTGATTGGTAGTACATTTTAATTCAATTTTGCTTTTTTACTTAAATATTGGTTAGCTTAATTTGTTACACACCAAGTTGGATGTTTTCTACTGCAGAAGTTGGAGAATAATGAAAACTCACATCTCGGCTTGTGTCATTGTTTTTTGCCTTCCACTGTAAGAAATCCATTGCATTTTAGTTTTCACAGTCTACTATTCCTTTTCACTTACGGATTTATAGAAAATTTTCTTTTCATGTTCCTAAAAGGAAAATCTTATTCCTATTCTACTTTTTCTCTCTTCTAAGTGTCTCCTTCTCTTTAGTGCCACGTTGAGGATATTAGTCATATATTTAGAGATTTAAAAACAAGAGGTGTTACACGTGTCTTGATCTCACCTTAGATTTTGATTTAGCTGTTGATGATCAATATGTTATTTAGGCCATGAAACTGTG
>CM063500.1:75259667-75267167 GCA_032207245.1 Pardosa pseudoannulata | reverse complement strand
TTAAGTTAAATTGTTTAGTAGTTATATGAGATACGTGCGTACACATATACAGGCTTAAACTAGTCAAGACTAGATCAGAAAGGGTCAAATTTGGTATCTAATGTTTCTGAATCAAAGTCTCTCTCGCGTAGAGTTAGGTTCTCATACATGAATACAGACCTAATACTGGAAGTGGTACAAATTCAGTCATTAAGAGTCAAAATAGATATGATATGAGACCTAAATACAAAATATCAATTTTTACAGCTAAATTGTTTAGAGGTTCTACGGGATACGTGGTATTGCATGAACATTCAGACATAGACACTATAAATTAGTCATGACCAACTCAGAAAGGGTCAAATTTGGAATCTAAATTCTCTATATAAACGTCTTTAGTTCATAGAGAACTAATAACAGACGTATAATCATAAGCGTTTTATATTCAGTCAGTAATGGTCAAAATAAATACATTATATCAGACCTAAATACAAAATATCCATTTTTACATCTAAATTGTTTAGAGGTTCTACGGGATACGTGGTATTGCATGAACATTCAGACATAGACACTATAAATTAGTCATGACCAACTCAGAAAGGGTCAAATTTGGAATCTAAATTTTCTATATAATCGTCTTTGGTTCATAGAGACCTGATAACAGACGTATAATTATAAGTGTTTTATATTTAGTCAGTAATGGTCAAAATAAATACATTATATCAGACCTAAATACAAAATATCAATTTTTACAGCTAAATTGTTTAGAGGTTCTACGGGAAACGTGGTATTGCATGAACATTCAGACATAGACACTATAAATTAGTCATGACCACCTCAGAAAGGGTCAAATTTGGAATCTAAATTCTCTATATAAACGTCTTTAGTTCATAGAGAACTAATAACAGACGTATAATCATAAGCGTTTTATATTCAGTCAGTAATGGTCAAAATAAATACATTATATCAGACCTAAATACAAAATATCAATTTTTACAGCTTAATTGTTTAGGAATTATATGAGTTGAACATGTATGTAAATGTGTAGATAGAGACAATAACATAGTCATGATTAACTCAAAAAGGGTAAATTTTCTTTTCAAAATTTTCTAAATAAACATCCTTTATCCGTAAAGTCCTTGTGTTTTAATTCACATGCAACACTAGTATTGGATCAAACTCAGTCAGTATTTATCAAAATAGATGTCTTAGCAAAATTTTTATCCCTGAAATTTATCTGATAGCAATACTTCTTTTACTTAGCACAAAACAGTAAATAAAAAAAAGATCTGGCGTAATACAACGTCACAAAGCGAGTCTAAAAAAATATGAACATGATTTACAACTAATAACAAAAAATAAAAGATTTGAAAAAACGACAGAAAGAAAATATCCATTTCTCGTGATATTGAACATGATTCCTTCTCCCAGTTTTCACGCTTTTTCAGTTTGGAATTTGAGTAAAAACTCGTGTAATGCATTCGATGCGAGAGTTCGATGAAACGTGACAAGAATGTTTGAGGTGATATTTTACACGGATACACATCTCCGCCGTTCCCAGCAATTGAAATTTATTATTTTCATTTTGTTTTTGAAACGTTATTTCGAATGAATGCGTACTGTTACACACTTTAGAAGCATAAATAAGACAACTATCGTAGTGTGTTGTTCTTTTTTCTCTTTTCTCTTATTACTAAATTCAAGAGACTTAAATGAAAGGTAGAAAGAAAAGTTTACAATATTGAGTATTTCTATACAAGCATATAACAAAATGAGTGTACAGCAAAGATAATTAAAATACACACCATTATATATATATATATGTAATGTAAAAACTAAAATATCCTAAACTAAAATTACTAACACCTCTATTAAAAAAAACCACCAAATCCGCAATTTCTTCATCTTTTTAGTGGCCTTTCGGCGTTAAACTCTTTTGTTTCCTACCTCTTGGCGAGCTTAACTCGCCACCCCACTTAAGAGCACTTAAAAGCACTTATAACAAATTCCTTTCTCAAGCGGTTAGCGTCCCCAAGGTTATATAAGGCTGCGCGATGATTCTCTGTAGAAGTTTTGCTCTGTATGCTGCCTAATAAACATGTATAAAATTTATCCTGGATTTTCGTATTAATTTTTTCAACCACGCTACAGCCGCGAAGCATAGCAGGCCAAGCTCTATCACACACACACACACACACACACACACACACACACACACACACACACACACACACACACATATATATATATATATATATATATATATATATATATATATATATAATTATTTTTAAAATTCTTAACGTCACCATGCGTACAGTCATCACAAACGTAATTAGATTAAATTAAAATTCCCACGTCACCTGTACGGAGATTCGGTTTTGGGATTTCTAGTACTGAAGCCCGTTGCACATACGTTGGCATTGAAGCGTTTCAAACGGCATTGTAATAATCTAAATAAGCATGCAAATATGGATTTTTAATAAAAAAAAACATTTTCCACCGGATTTAATTGTGAATCTGTACCCTTATCGAATCAATTTAATTATATACACAAAATTTCATCAAAATCCATCCACCTGTTTAGGAAGAGTTTTATTACAAACACACGGACAGAAGAATGTTATATATAATGATACATACATATGTATATATATATATATATATATATATATATATATATATATATATATATATATATATATATATATATATATATGTATATATATATATATATATATATATATATATATATATATATATATACAGACTATAAACTGAACATTATTAACTCAGAGATGGTCATATCTAAATTTTCTGAGTTGAACTGACTTTTTCCGTTAGAGTCTTAGTGAATAAATACAGACATAACACTAGTAAAGTTCAAAATCAGTCTGTAATGATCAAAATAGACATATCAGATCTAAATAAAAATTTTCATTTTTAGGGATAAATTGTTTAGGATTTATACGAAATACATGAATACGTATGTATATACGTACATGCTGACAATAGAGTAGTCATAACCAACTGAAAATGGTTCAAATTTCGTATCGAAAATTTCTGAATTAACGTCTTGTACCCCTACAGTCCTTGTGCAGAAATGCCGTCGTAATAGTAGATGTGGTTCAAATTCAATCAGTAATGATCAAAATAGATACTATATCAGGCCTAAATACAGCATATTAATTTTTCCGCTAAATTGTTCGGAAGTTATACGAGATACGTGAGTACGTAAGTACATTCGTACATAATGACAACCCGTCGTGACAAACCCAAAAAGGTTCAAATTTGGTATCTAAAATTTCTAAATAAACGTGTTTTGTCCTTAGCATCCTTATAACAGACGTAATACTAAGAGTTTTTGAAATTAAATCGTTAATGGTCAAAATAGATATTATATCAGACTGAAATACAAAATCTCAATTTTTACAGCTTAATTGTTTACGAGTTATATGAGATGAATTCTATGTACTTACAGGCAATAAACTACTTATGATTAACTCAGAATGGGTCAAATTTGTTATCAAAATTTTCTAAATAAACGTCTTTTGTCCGTAGAGGCCTTGTGCTTAAATGCAGACGTAATACTATAAGTGGTCCAAATTCAGTGAGTAATATTCAAAATAGATGTCTTATTTGCCCTGAAATTCATCAGATAACAATATTTCTTTAACTTAGCACTAAAGAGTAAATAAAAAAATGATCTAGTGTAATACAACGTCACAAAGCGGGACGAAAAAAATATGAACATGATTTACAACAAATAACAAAAAATAAAAGATTTGAAAAAACGACAGAAAGAAAATATCCATTTCTCGTGATATTGAACATGATTCCTTCCCCCAGTTTTCACGCTTTTTCAGTTTGAAATTTGAGTAAAAACTCGTGTAATGCATTCGATGCGAGAGTTCGATGAAACGTGACAAGAATGTTTGAGGTGATATTTTACACGGAAACACATCTCCGCCGTTCCCAGCAATTGAAATTTATTATTTTCATTTTGTTTTTGAAACGTTATTTCGAATGAATACGTACTGTTACACTCTTTCGAAGCATAAATAAGACAATTATCGTAGTGTGTTGTTCTTTTTCTTTTTTCTCTTATTAATAAATCCATTAAGACTTAAAAGACAGGCAGAAGTAGAAATTTACAATAATGAGTATTTCTATACAAACATATAACAATATAAGTGTGCATAGATATATAAAATACACATACACATTATATATATATATATGAATGTAAATGTATATATATATATATATGTATGTATGTATGTATGTAATTTTTTTTATATAACTGTGTGGAGAAAGTTAACATATTTATAAAGTGATGCAGACTCATATGAGAATAGAAGTCTAATTAAAAACTTATTTGAAAACATCATCTGTTCTGGACAATACAGAATGAAAAGCCACAGAGTTATTTTTACACAAGTACAACCCAAGTATGACAACAGAATTTTTACAACAAAAACAGCTTAATGCGAATTGACTGCAATATCAGCAAAACGCGATGTTCCACCAACACCTGGGATGTTGTAGACAGAAAGTTTCAGTTTTTCACAGAAAGTTTAAGTGGTACTTCGTGATTACACCATTTAGCTGATAAAGATATTTAGATGAATTAAAATGAAGAGAGGAGTTTTTTGAAGTATTAAAGTTAAAAAATTTTGATATATTACATATAATATGTAATATATATATATAAAATATAATAATATATGTGTGTGTGTGTGTGTGTGTGTGTGTGTGTATACACCGTATAGTATTTGGACACCCGTGATAGAAAAGAAAATCTAACTTTATTGAAAATCAATAGCTCATAGATCCTCGAGAGGCAATGACAGCGTACCCACACATACTTTCCACAATCTTCGTATAGACGGGTAGTGCACCCCTTATTTCGGCGATCTAACTCGTTCCAGAGGTTCTCGATAGGGTTCAGGTCTGGGCTCTGGGCAGGCCAGTCCATTCGATGAATTCCATTGGCACCATACCAAGCCTTGGTTAACCTCGAAACATGACAACTGGATTTGTCGTCCTAAAAGTAACACGGTTCAACCCGTAAAAGTGCTACAACGTAGGAAGCACATTGTCATCCAAAATAGAGCAGTAAGCATCGGCATTGAGCTTACCAAGAATGGGGACCAATGGTCCCAATCCATACCAGGAGAAACACAACCAGACCGTAATTCCACCTGTGCCGAACTACACTGTTGGCACAATGCATTCTGACAGGAGACGCCAGACCCAGACCTTGTCATCCGAACAGTAAAGGGTGAACCTTGATTCTTCGCTCCAAAGAACCTAATTCCACTGATCTACTGTCCAATTTCGATGTGCTTTGCACCACTTTAACCGAGCATCGCGATCGGACTTTGGGATCAAAGGCTTATGGACAGCAGCACGACCATGAAATAGAAGCAGATGTTCTTCCTTATGAAAGATATTCATTGAGACAATATTCGCGGATGCCTGTTGAAACTCATCGCGGGTGAAGGCCATCGGTTGGGTGAGGTTCTTCCGAATTTCTCTTTACAGCACTCGTCGGTCTCTATCTCCCAGTTTCGTTGGTCTGCCGACTCGGGGCACATTCCGACAATCACCGCTCAACTTCCACTTCTTAATCACATAGGCCACTGTCGATTTTGGGTACTACATATCGATATATATGTCCCTTAAGGATCGGCCACATTTGTGATACCCGATAGTTATACATTTCTCGAAATCTGAGCTGCAGCTTGCATGCGACTAATGTCGATACTGTTTCCTTCACAATGTATAACGGCTGAGGTCGTGACGTACTTCAGGGCCGCAGATTTCGTCATTTGCATAGGCGTCCAAATCCTTATTTTTAGACAGTGTACATATATATATGTATAT
The DNA here is from genome assembly GCA_032207245.1 of Pardosa pseudoannulata. Classification (NCBI taxonomy): domain Eukaryota; kingdom Metazoa; phylum Arthropoda; class Arachnida; order Araneae; family Lycosidae; genus Pardosa; species Pardosa pseudoannulata. Next base: position 75,261,299 of record CM063500.1, on the reverse strand, counting down.
ATATATATATATATATATAATATATATATATATATATATATATAATATATATATATATATATATATATATATATATATATTTATAATAAATCATGATATTTTTTCATGCATCATGTATAATAATGTCATTTGGTATTTTCTTTCTGTTTCGTATTTGCAGAGTTGGACATCATGAAATATCTTGTAATCAAGTATTCTTTTTTCAAATCTTTTATCTAAACTCAATTCTTTGATGCTTCACAAAACAGGCCAAAACATTATTTTTCAACTCAACCTTAAAAACCTCTTCTTTGTTCTTATTTTGACATAGAGGTTTTTAAACGACTGTATGTCCTCTAATGACTAGTGGTACTAGTTTTCGTATATTATACTAACTACTTTAAATTATTAAAATAAATATAAAAATAAAACCTCCAGTAACCCAAGCCACTGTGGGAATCTCTGTTTTGTATCACTCGAGCAGTGACCGTAAATGAAATAAAAATAAAGAAACTTTTTTAAACTTATGTTTCACAAAGAAATAACTTGTATCCCTACCTAATTTTTTATTTGTGAAAAACAGGGTAATTTTAAGGCTGCCATCTGGCAAATATTCAACGCTGTAACAGATTGTTACTTCTTTGTTATAAAAGTCATTAAACGTTGCCTTATTTTCTCAATTCCTAACTACGAGCCATTGATTCCATTGAAAAAGTAATGTTCTTAAAACATTTTGAGGTTATTTCTTTTCTTAGGGTTTCGTTAAGAACAAAAAATAATAACGTTTTAAGCTTTTGAATCTTTTGAAATGTATTTTGTATGAAAAGATAAGAGTCATTTATTTGATTTCGAAAATAGCTATTTATTATTCAGATATACATTGCGGATTTAAAGATCATTTAGTCTTAAGAGATTTTCAGTTTTATAAATATTAATGCCCCATTGTACGATCTGTAAATAGGGGGATTTTTGAAATAAGCATCGAAGAAATAAAATGTCATTTATAATATATGATGTTTAACTAATATCTGTATTATAAAAATTTAGGAATTACACTTGTATCGGATATTAGAGTCACAAATGCATTAGAAAATAAATAAATTTTGAAAGAAGAAATATTTTTAAGTTCTTGACTGTTATTAATGCAGGGAACTGTGCAGTGTCAGAATGAATGCTGCTGAAAGAACATGCAATCATATATTATCTGTTTACGATACATTTATCCTCAGAAATGAGTTTATTCTAATATTAATCTCAAAAAACCTTATTTCAGTTGAAATGGTTTATTTAGTTTAGACAGGGATCAGGTATCAAGCCGAATCAGATCTTTACATAACTATTTTTGTAGTCTTTCAGACATTTTATGCACTGTTTATGCGATTCTCAAGCCGCATCAAATCTTTACATAACTATTTCTAAAGCCTTTCAGACGCTTTATAAACTGTACCAATAGTTTTCACTGCGGAATGAACTAACAAGAATACTCATAAGAAAATTTATTACTCAGTGAAAATCATCTAATTTCTATTCCTGCTACATTTATCTCCAGAAGTGAGTTTTATTTTAATATTAATATCAAAAAACCTTTATTTTAGTTGAAATAATTTAGTTTAAACAGCAATCAGGTCTCAAGCCGCATCAGATCTCTACATA
>CM063500.1:75234667-75249667 GCA_032207245.1 Pardosa pseudoannulata | reverse complement strand
AAAATTAAAATAGTACTTTTACTCCTTTACAAGAAATAAACTTCCAGAATTTGGTGTCATTTACACAATCTGTTAAGGTGGAACGTTTAGATTAAAATTTATCTCGTCCTTTAATCCATGATCCTGGAAGCACACATTTCTTCATCGTTAATTTAGCCCAATTTTCAATATAATCATGTAAACTCAGAAATATTGGATTTGAAGAGAACTTACAGGGTTAGTTTCCGTTATATTGAGATTTATTTAAATAGATATTTCATTATAAACCGAATATTTTCGAAATTAAAATAATAATTTTACTTCGTACAAGAAATGAACTTCCAGAAACTGATGTCATTTACACATTTTGTTAAAAAGCAGAGCTTAGATTAAAATTTATCTCGTCCGTTAATCTGTAACTATGGAAGGTCATATTTCTTCATCGTTAATTTAGACAAAGTTTCAATATAATCATGTAAACTGAGAAACGTTGGATATATCTGGAGAACTTACAGGATTAAACCTTATTTTTATTTAAATAGTTATTCAGTTATAAACCGAATAATTTTTTCAATTAAAAATAAATAATTTTACAGTTCAAGAATTAACTCCAGAAACTGATGTTTATTACACATATCTAAAAGGTGTTTTTGATTATGTATCCCGTCCGTTAACTAAATAATATTTCGTCATCGTTAATTTAGCAAGTTTCGATATAAAGTAAACTGATACCATTTATCTCAATCTGGATGAATACAGGATTAATTATATATTGTTTATTTATATAGGTATTTCATTATAAACCGAATCTTTTCACAATTAAAATAATACTTTTACTTCTTACAAGAAATAAACTTCCAGGAACTGATGTCATTTACACATTATGTAAAATATTTACATGGTTATCTCACATTAATCCGTGATGGAAAACACTTTTTCATCCTATTTGCCAAATTTTCAGTACATATGTAAACTGAAAATTGTATCCTCTTTATTGAACTGAAATAGTTGTCTTTATATTGAGTTTATTTAAAAAATAATAAAAATATTATGAATTAAATAATACTTTTCTTCGTATAAAAGTAAATAAAATTGATGTCACAAAAATTTGGTTACATTGTTTTTTATTAATGTCCGTTAATTGCAAGTCATTTTCATCGTTTACAAAGTTTCAATGCAGTCATGTAAATGAAAACAGTGAAATATCTTAATCTAGTCACATATGTTGTTTTCTGTTGTACTGAGAATTAATAAATGTTTCTCCTAAGAACTTTTTGAAATTAGCAATATTTTTAAAAAAAGAAATAAACTTAGAATGATGTCAACGCTTTTTAGAGATGAAAATTCTGATTATTTCAATGACAAATTGTCACATTTCTTTCATCGTTAATTTACAAAATTAATATAAATCATAAAACTAGAAAAATTAATCTCAGTCTGGAGTAACTTATATGGTTAAAAAGGTTTTTTAGTTTTATAAGATTTATTTTAAATATTATTGTTATGAAGAAACTAAAAATTAAAATTAGCGTTTATTGAAAAAACAAACTTAAAACTGTGTCCATTCACACTTCGTTAAAAGTTGATAAAAAAGCTTTAAAGTTATCCTAAGCAAACTTCATCGTTAATTAGCCCAAATTTTCTATAATCATGTAAACTCAGAAAATGTGATATCTCAATTGAAAAAATATTTCCGAAATGAAATTCCATAGATATTTATAATAAAATTCTTTTCAAAAAAATATATTTTATTACAAGATATAAACTAAAATGATGTCAGTACAATTTAAAATCTGTTAAAAAGACTATTTAAATTTTCTCTGATTAATGTCAAGCTCACATATTTCTTATTAATTTACAAATGAATAATCAAAATGAGAAACATCGAGTATAATCTGTAGACTTACAGGTTTATCCATTAAGAAATTTATAATACAAAAAAATAAAATTAAAATAATATCTATTGAAAAAAGAAACTTGTCTGAAATGTGTCATTTAAACATTATGTTAAATAGAGTAAAGAAATTTGTTTTCAGTTATGTATCCTCGGAATAAATGCTTCATCGTTTTTATAATTCATATAAGTGTAAATAGAAATTCATTCTAATCTAAAAACTACAGTTAATTTCCGTAATATTATTTATTTTGAATATAATTCTTTATAGAATATTTTTCAATTAATAAGAAACTTCAAAAAAATAAACTTTAGAAACATGTCTTCATTCTGTAAAATGATTAAAAAAGTGTCTTAAAACTCATGTTTTTGTATTAAACTCAAAGAAATACTCTGTCCTGTTCTCGCATATAGTACGTTTTAAAAATCTTTAAATTGAATTAAAAATTGTTGAAAAATTATTTTTGTTAAATAGTCATTAAAAAAGAGAAACGGTCATTTTGCCAAAAATTTTTAATTTTTATAATAACAAAAAATAAAATATCTTGATTTTTCCTTTTACAAAATTTTTTATAATAAAAATCTATGAAAGTGTTTCAGATCTGTCTTTCAGTCGGTTCATTACTATAGCTACCAAGTAGAGAAACAAAATTGTAGATATTTGTTCCAACTGTAAAATACCGACATGTAGAAATGAAGTGTGTAAGAGACTGTGTAAAATTCCCACCTTAATTTAAAAAAAAGAAAACTTGTGACAGTTATGTCACACTCGTAACAGGATATCTATAATTATTGAAACATGTAAAGAAGAAAAGGAAATTCTTTATTTCCGTGCAAAATTCTTCCTTAGGTTTTATAATTGCTTCACAAAAAATATATACTTGAAATAATATATTATTTATCGAAAGAATGAAAAAAGTTGCACAAAGTGTCATACACATTTCTATGGAATGGCTGCAGACTTCCAACTCGGTTGTTTTCTCGGTTAAATACTAAGCTTCCAAAAAGGGAAACAAAATTGTAGATGTTTGTTCCAACTGTAAAATACCGATATGTAGAAATGAACTGTGTAAGAAATTGTGTAAAAAACCCGCCTTAATTGAAAAAAAGAAAACTTGTGACAGTTCTGTCACGCCCGTAAGAGCATATTTATAATTATTTAAAGATGTAAAGAAGAAACGGAAATTCTTTATTTCTGCCCAAAATTCTTCCTTAGGTGTTATAATTACTTCACAAAAAATATATATTTGAAATATTATATTCTTTATAGAAAAAATGAAACAAGTAGCACAAAATATCACACGTTTCTATGAAATGTCTGCAGTCTTCCAACTCGGTTGTTTTGTCAGTTCATTGCTAAGCTTCCAAGTACAGAAACAAAATTGTAGATGTTTGTTCCAACTGTAAAATACCGATGTCTAAAAATGAACTGTGTAAGAAATTGTGTAAAAAACCCACCTCAATTGAAAAAAAGAAAACTTGTGACAGTTATGTTGTAACTCTTAAAACTCGTAACAGTATGTCTATAATTATTTAAAGATGTAAAAGAAGAAACGGAAATTCTTTATTTCAGTGCAAAATTCTTCCTTAGGTGTTATAATTGCTTCACAAAAAACATATATTTGATATTTGTAAGTTTATATATATTATAAATGATAAAATGTAGCACAAGTGTCAAATACGTTTAACTAGGGAATGGACACAGTCACTTTCAGTTCGGTTATTTTGTAGGATCATTACCTAAGCCCAAATAGAGAAACTAAAAATTTGTAGATATTGGTTACAACTGTAAAAATATACCGAGGTGGAGAAATGAAGTGTGTAAGAGATTGTAAAAAACCACCTCAATTTTCTGTGCAAAATTCTTCCTTAGGTGTTATAATTGCTTCACAAAAAATATATATTTGATATTATATGCTTTATAGATAAAATGATAAAAAGTAGCACAAAGTGTCACATACGTTTCTATGGAATGGCCGCAGTCTTTCAGATCGGTTATTTTGTCGGTTCATTACTAAGCTACCAAGTAGAGAAACAAAATTGTAGATATTTGTTCCAACTGTAAAATACCGATGTCTAAAAATGAACTGTAAAAAGAAATTGTGTAAAAAACCCACCTCAATTGAAAAAAAGAAAACTTGTGACAGTTATGTCACACTCGTAACAGCATATCTATAATTACTTAAAGATGTAAAGAATTCTTTATTTCTGTGCAAAATTCTTCCTTAGGTGTTATAATTGCTTCACAAAAAATATATATTTGATATTATATGCTTTATAGATAAAATGATAAAAAGTAGCACAAAGTGTCACATACGTTTCTATGGAATGGCCGCAGTCTTTCAGATCGGTTATTTTGTCGGTTCATTACTAAGCTACCAAGTAGAGAAACAAAATTGTAGATATTTGTTCCAACTGTAAAATACCGATGTGTAGAAATGAAGTGTGTAAGAGACTGTGTAAAAAACCCACCTCAATTGAAAAAAAGAAAACTTGTGACAGTTATGTCACACTCGTAACAGCATATCTATAATAACTTAAAGATGTAAAGAATTCTTTATTTCTGTGCAAAATTCTTCCTTAGGTGTTATAATTGCTTCACAAAAAATATATATTTGAAATATTATATTCGTTACAGAAAAATGATAAAAAGTGGCACAAAGTGTCACAAGTTTCTATGGAATGGCCGCAGTCTTTCAGATCGGTTATTTTGTCGGTTCGTTACTAAGCTACCAAGTAGAGAAACAAAATTGTAGATATTTGTTCCAACTGTAAAATACCGATTTATGAAGTGTGTAAGAGCTGTGTAAAAAACCCACCTCAATTGAAAAAAAAGAAAACTTGTGACAGTTATGTCACACTCGTAACAGCATATCTATAATAACTTAAAGATGTAAAGAATTCTTTATTTCTGTGCAAAATTCTTCCTTAGGAGTTATAATTGCTTCACAAAAAATATATATTTGAAATATTATATTCGTTATAGAAAAATGATAAAAAGTAGCACAAAGTGTTACACACGTTTGTATGGAATGGCCGCAGTGTTTCAACTCGATTTGCTCGATGGGATTGCAAATTTGATTTACTTCATCTGTTTTTGGACTTTGCAGCTGTCTCTCCGGATTGACAGTGAATGTAAGGAATTATCAGTCCTAAATATAAAATTAGAGTCTTCTACGGCTAATCCTGATTGAGGGATACAGAATATGTACGTACATGCTGTGAAGATCACCTTTATTCGAAACACTAACGACCGAAATTAGATGAAATAGGCTGAACCTAAACTGGAGTTCTCAAGTAACTGGGACAGTAACTGATCCCCAGGTATAAAAAGCCTAGAATTTTGCGACTCTTGGCTTTTCGACATTTTTCACGTAGGTGCTTTGACCTCGTGGAGACTTTGACCGGAGCTAGCTTTATAGCAATTACGTTCGAGAGACTCCTAAGGTCCGCTCATATTAGGAACGGCAGGGGATAGTTTAGGTTCGCGTTGCACCCTGAAAAAGACTCATCGTGTGAGAATATTTAATTCTTTTTTACGACTGTGATCATTGTGGATATGTTATCCAAGCAACAATCCAACTGTAGACTTCGACTGTCCACTGATGTCGCCACAATGCAAACGAGCAGAAGACTAATGAAACTAACCCAAATGCTCTAAATCATGGTAAAAATGATTATTTGAAGTTACCTTGTACATAGGTACTCATGTAATACTGAAACTTCTCAAAATTAATCCAGGAATAGTCGAAATGAGTCCTTTTGATTAAATCTGAACACAAATAATTTTCGCGATTACAATGACCTCTTTACTTTGTGCAGTTAAGCAAAAAATGAACGTTATACACGAGTAAATTCTAAACTTTTTTTTGTAACGCTGCCTGTTATCTTAGGAAACTAAACAAACTTTAAATAAAGTTCACTTCAAATAAGAAAGCGTTTAAATAAAAAACACGAATATTGCTTGCATTTTTAAAAAAGCATAACAGTAAAAAAAACGTAGGAAAATAGTATTCAAAGCGTGAAAACTTTGCAGAAAAATTATTAAGCTATTTTAATATATTAAATTAGGTAAGCGAGAAGATTAACAATTACCTGAATTTTTAACCTTTATTTTAGGTAAAACACCGAGATAATTTATTTTAATTTTTATTATAGAAATTACAATAAACTTAAAAAATTCAATTTTTATAACCTTCTAAAGCCGTAAGTTTGAAGTTACCGTTAATTAAAAAGGAAACAATTTTTTCGCTATTTCACTTCCGTTAGATTATTGATTAATCTTAAATAATGATGGAGTTTAAAACTTTGGTGACGGTATCAAGGGATTATGCGAGATTTCTGCCGGGGAAAAAATTCCAAGCACTGAAACTTTGACACTGTTTTATCCGTCGAACCGATAAGATTAATTTTTAATGAAGGAAAATCGAAAGTATATATTGATGATAAAAATACCGTTTTTATATATTACATGTACATCCATGTATATATGTAATTATATATATATATATATATATATATATATATTTATATATAATATATATATATATATATAATATATATATATATATATATATATATATATATATATGTGTGGTGTGTGTGTGTGTGTTCTGTATATATGTGTGTGAGAGAGGGAAAGAGTGTACAATATATAAAGGGTGTTTCAAAAAATGACTGGTTTGACCTATAACACACACACACACACACACACACACACACATATATATATATATTATATATATATATATATATAAATATACATATATATACATACATATATATATATATATAATTATATATATATTAAAATATATATATATATATATATATAAATGTATATAAATATATATATATAACATATATATACATATATATACCCATATAATTTATACATATATATATATATATATAAATATATAATTATATATATATATATATATATATATAAATATATATATATATATATATATATATGTATATATATAGATTATATATATATACATATATAAATATATATACATATGTTATATAATGTATATAGATATATATATATAAATATATATATATTTATATATTTATAAATAATATACATATAATATATGATATATATACATATAGATATATATATATATATATAGAATATATATATATATATAAAAATATTTAAATATAAATATATATTTATATATATATATATATATGATATATATTAATACAGACTTACTTAAATAATATTTAAACGCGAAGATATAAAGTACCAAAGGATTATACGATTTATCTACCGGAAAATGAGATAAGCGGAGATATATACCCTCTATTTTATACATAGTAACGATAAAAGACTATTTGATACCGATAATTCTTCTATAAATAAAAATAGAAAGTAAAGAATAAAGACTATAAGTAGACATTTTGGCCTATTTTTACTTGAAAGCAATGGATTAAAAATTATACGACATATTATACGATATAATTATTATTGTTTTATTAAAATTCCAGAATTTTATAGAAAAGATCTTGAGCAAAGAAATGCAATGAGGAGATTCAAATATATAAAAAAATATAAGAAGGTTTTGTGGTAAGCAATTAATTGATATTGTTACGTATGAAGTGGTAGAGTGGAAGTCAAGTAATTGATTTTACACAGCACAAAGACATTTATTTATATACAATGCATTTACAGATATAGTACAAATACAAAATATTCTTCCGATCATCGCAGACAGCTCTTTCCTCTTCTTTGTTGCCAAGTGCAACCTTAAAAACTTATGAGAGTTCGGCACACAGTCATTTTCGTTTTGCCAAAGGATTCCTACAACTTCTAAGAGTTCGGCACAATATATTTGAATCAAGCCTCACACATGCTCAAAGGGTAATTGAAAAGAGAACATCAAAGAAATCTGAGAAAAGATGAGAGGTGGTTTATTACTCTTTAAAGAGGTCTAATATTGCAAGAGAGATAAGAAAGGTGTCTGCAAGAATGATACCATGATAAAATAACTCTTGGGAGATATTTACTAGCGTCGGTTAAAAATAAAGAATGAAAGAACAGGCGATACTAAATATTGGCGATTTTATGATCATGTGTGGAGCATGCTCTGGGGCAGCAAATAAAGTAGCCAAAGATGCCAATTGGAGTTTTGCATTCAGAAACTGTGGCGTTATCTATTAACCCTTTGCCTTAAAACAACGTATGGGAGACATGATCGTACTGCTGTGCCTAAAATGAGAAACTCGTATCACACACGTGATGATACTGTCTGGCCCAAAGTGAAAAGCTCGTGTCAGATATTTTATTGTTTTTAGGCGATAAAGTTATTGTGTTCTTGTTTGTTATAGTTGCAATATAAGAGTTGGTCCTTTTATTCTTAGGCGTAATTGTAATAAAGTATTATATTATATGCAAAAATAATTAACTATTGGTGCTTAAAAATTCTTAAAATCTAAAAATTTAACCTAATGGCAAAAACGAAAATTGATACTTATAACGGTGCTGGAAAGTCTGCTGATTACACCTTAGACTTCACCTAAGAAACTGAAACAGATGCCGATTTGGATACATCTGAAGATAGCATTGTAGTTCGTCCTGTAAGAAACGTGTGAAAAATTTAGCTAGTGATGAAATGCTTCTGGTCACGACGCATGAGAAAAGCTTTCATCGAAAGTGGCACACACAATCGTCGTTAGATTCATAACGCAAGAGGTTAAATAAAATGAGTAAGCATCTGGTAGATAAACAGGAGTAAAGAAAGAGATAGAGCAGGCGGAGGAGGTTTGTAGAAAAGGAGAGAGCAGGCAGAGGAAGCTGAAGAAAAGTAGGCAGAAGATGGAGGAGAGACAGTTAATTCTCTCAATAAATAAATTAGAGGTCAAGGGACCTAGTTGAACTCCGTCATCCGAGGAAGTCGTTGAAGAGACTAGTGAGTTTTCTCTACAAGCCTAGCTGCCCTGCATGAACGCTACTGCGCCCCAAAGCCCCAGCATGAGATACAACCTGTGACATTCATCTCCTGACTACAAATGAAAGTCCAACTGATGATTTGTGACTTCTCTCGATTCCATTTGCAAGTATCAGACTTCTTTATCTGTGATTTTATAATTTCTATGAAATCATCAGAATCCTCTTTTTGGAAGTAAAATTTTGAATAAGCAAATTACAGTTCATGGTTAATTATGCGTGTAAAAGATTAATTTCACATATAAAATTGCTAACGTTCATAGATGGATAGAATTTAAATGACAAATAATAATGTAAATAAGTTTTGTTAATTGATTAAAAATTATTGGATCTTTTATTTTTTCGATGTCATTAATCGTTATACCATAAAAATGTCTATAGCCTCTCAAGAACCTGTGGTTAAATTTTAACTCAAAATAATTACACAAACCAAATATTGTACTAACCAAATAGTTAACACTATATTTGATCTCAGGTAAATACCTAAAGTTGGAGAGGGCTATACGACAAGAGCTATCCATATCTTTTTAATATATAAAATAAACGAAAAAGCATTAGGCTATAATTTTAATGAAAAATCCAAAATTTTGAGGAAATAATGTAAAGGGAAACATCACCTTTAAACTTTTAAAAATTCAATTTTATTATTACATTTATAAAATTCTCGTCTTTTCTGAATTATTTAAAACAAACCTCTTGAAACGTAAGAAATAGAACCTATAAAACAATAGTATCTTTGCATTTAATATCATAACTTTTAAGGTTGATATAAAATTTTTAAGTGCATTTTGTGAAAATTAAGTTTTTTTCTACTTTTGCACACTGTAAATTAAAAACAATTGCACGTAATTGTTTCAAGTTTTCTCAGTAAATACATTTTAGACCTACGATGAAACCCTAACTACTATTTTTGTTGCTCTTTATTCTATTTCAAAAATTCTAAAAGTTCCTCATTTTTAAGCATCTATAGACAAAATCACCTAATAAACATTCATCCTACTTTAATTTCTAAACGAAATTTATATTTTGTTGTAAAATATTAATTTTAGTTAAAAGACAAAGCGATCAACGATGATCTTTCTTTAATTTTATGCTTAATTTATCTTTTAGTTTTAATCATAATATGTCAGTCATTCATAAACTTATTCATCTTTCCAAATTATTTTTAGATCACATTTCCCTCTTTCTTTTTCCATTATATTAATTTTCATTCAAATATAAGACAAGGCGAGAGAAAATGAGACAAGGAAACCAAATTCAAAAATTCTGAAAATTCATCATTTATAAGCATCTATAGACAAAATCCCCTAATAAACATTCATCCTACTTTAATTTCTAAACTAAATTTATATTTCGTTGTAAAATATTAATTTTAGTTAAAAGACAAGGCGATCAACGATGATTTTTCTTTAATTTTATGCTTAATTTATCTTTAGTTAATCATAGTTTATGTTCAGTCATTCATAAACTTATTCATCTTTCCAAATTATTTTTAGATCACATTTCCCTCTTTCTTTTTCCATTATATTAATTTTCATTCAAATATAAGACAAGGCGAGAGAAAAAGAGACAAGGAAACCAAATTCAAAAATTCTGAAAATTCATCATTCCTGATACCTCATAACAGTTCCCTCTCTTCTGTGATTCGAGTAACAAGTGAAGAGAAGGTGATTTGTATGACTGTTGGAGTTTCAATTTTTATGAGATATTCAATACGTACCGAATTTTTCAAGTGCAGTTTAACACTCTTGCTTTTCGAAAAGTACTGCGATGGTGTACTTTCTCACACTTATATCCTCTTCCTTCCCGGGTAGACGTGACAAGATTATTCTAAGATCCCCCCCCTTCTACTAGAATGCTCTCTCTCTTCAAAGTGTTACTACAAGTAGAATCACGTCATTTTTATTTTCTAGTATGTTCAAAAGGGTCTTCTATACTTACGGACATTTGTAATACTTTTTTTACATTGAAAAATACCGGTTGCTTTCATTCATTCATTTTATGTGATATTTTAAGTAGAAAATTGTTTATTTAAAAAGTATTAATTATAAATTGCTTAAAAATTAGATTATTAAAAAAACTCTATTAGCATGCCTTTTATGGATAATGTAATCATTTTTAACTCTACGATGAATTGTAAACTTAATCAAAAGCCCTAGATTTTATTGGAATCGTCCTTGATTTTTTTCGTTCCTACACACTTATTTTTACATGAAAATTGATTTGTTCATTTGCTGTTCGTTAAATTAAGATAAATCTATGCATAATAAATCTATTTATTAAAGATAAAATTTTGTGTCAGATTTATTTTTAAGAAATTCAAAATTTAATATATTTGATTCACTTTGAAATTTCTCCTCTATTCTTTATATTTCATTTTACTTCATTGTACAAATACAAAGAAATTCACAGCTCGAAATTCAACAAAAACATTTATTTTTATTATGACTGACTGAATCTTGAAAGCTTTTAAGTGACACTTCTAAGTTAATTTACAGCAAATATTTAATTCTAAAACTTCAAATATCCATTTTGAAAAAATGCATTTAATTTTACAAGTATATGAGGGAGTTCGTGCCGTGATCACATCAGATTTCCTGATTTTAATACTAGATCCTTGATTTCCTGATCTTAATACTAGATAGCATCTGTGAGCTAAGTTCAGAAAGCAACTTGCAACAAGTCCGAACTCACCAAGCATTTGTGTAACTCAGTGTCCGAAAGACTTGGCGATGTCCGATTGGTTAGGGTGCTGGCAATCGGTATCGGAGTTCATGGGTTCGAATCCCACACTGGCATGGATGTCCGTAGCCTTTCGGAGTCGGCTTTAAACTGTAGGTCCCAGTCTCATTAGACCTCGTGTCGCAAAAAGTAGACCGTAGCATTCCAAACCGTAGCAAACCAAACCGAAAGACTTGAAACCATTTGGGAACAAATCTTACTAACTACCTTATCGTAAATATAGGAAATCGTTGTTTAGAGTACGAGGAGACCATATGAAACCCACACCTAATTAGTCATTAGAAATTCTTTTATAGCAATAGTTTTCGCTAAATGTGAAACTACTAATATAACATTTTGTTTCCAACTGCATTTCGATAATAATAAAGAATATTAATCGAACGGTATTTTACAGCGTGTTTTGTTAACGTTACTGTTACAAATAATAGGACACTTAAATATATATATATATATATATGTGTGTGTGTGTGTGTGTATATATATATATATATATATATATATATATATATATATATATATATATATATATATATGTAATATATCAAAATTATTTAACGTTAATATTTTCTTAAAAAAGTCCTCTCTCCCATTCTAATTCCTTAAAATATTTTTCTCAGCCTCTAAATATCTTAATCAAAGGAGCGTTCTCGACTTAATTCTTTCGATCTATTTCGAACAGCTTTCTATCCTATAGATGCCAATATTCTGTCTATTCAACATGTTTCCCGGCTATCGGCGGCAAATGACTCAGCGTTTTTCCTGATCTTACATCTAATATCGACGAGTAAGTGGGAAAATTCTTTTTGTCTTCGCTCTTGGGTGCATCTCTGCTCTAAAAGAGAGAATTTCGTTTTTTTTTCTTTTGTCTGTCTTTGACTAGTAAAGATGTCCGTTTTCGCAGCTCTGAAATAAAGTTTTAATTAGACTTGCGCCCTTCTCTTAAATGTCGGCTGAACCATTTTTATTATTGCTAGCTGTTTAGCTTTCTCCTTATCCAGCAGTTTTATAAATTATCGATTACATACATACATACATATACATATATATATATATATATATATATATATATATATATATATATATATATATATATATATATATATGTGTGTGTGTGTGTGTGTGTGTGTGTGTAATATATCAAAATAATTTAACTTTAATATTTCCTTAAAAACCTCCTCTCTCCCATTCTAATTCCTTAAATTATTTTTCCCAGCCTCTAAATATCTTAATCAAAGGACCGTTCTCGACTTAAAATTCTTTCGATCCATTCCCCAATAACACCAAAAGATGAGTTACAAATGAAGAAATGTTGACAACTTACAAGTCAACTTAATTACTGTTAATTAGTACTACAGTAAATGTCCAACGAGTTGTCCAGCATTCAGAAGTACAGCTGTGAGACCAGTCACCAAACTGTTCAAAGCCTCTAGTAGCACTTCTTGAGTTATTGCAGACACATTTTGGTGAATGGCATATTTTGTGCTGCAAGTGATGCCGGTCCCACATCAGATATACGACAGTGCCAACTGTCGTTCGCCAACGGAATTATTTTTGTTGTTTTGTCAAACAAAATCTTGTTTCTTTTTCATTCGTTTTATGCAAAGCACATTTTTTTATGTTTTATTCGTTTTTAAATTATTCATATTTAAAATTTCTCTTGACTTTTAGATCATCCGGTATATATATATATATATATTCATATATATGTAAATGAATCAAATATCATTAAAATATTTAATCAACATCTGCAAAGAAACTACTCAGTAGTTATTTTAATTAATCATAAAAACACCCCTACACTTCCTAAATCCACGAATTTAAATTATGTAAAACCTTATACTTTCACTCAATTAACTTGAACTCTCAAGCCTAAAAGCTAATTCCTTTACATCACTAAGTATGCAACTTTTGTTTTAAAAGTTTTTCGAATTCAAACCGAAATCTCATTAAGAATTAAACTCTCTGCCAGATAAAAGAAAAGATAAAGAGTCGCAAAATTTTGAAATATTAAAATGAGACCGAAACAAAATACATTTCATCGAAGAACAAAAAAGTTCCAAAATTAACAAAACAAAAACCCAAAAAGCTCGATTTAAAATCTGAGACCTTCACTTTTACATGACATTAAATCCGATTCCTTCCTTTGAACTCTTGTTTAACTCTTGTTTTTCCAAACGAGCTGACTTGGAATTTTCGGAATATCACGTTCTTCTTTTTTAGGTGGGTGAACGTGAGAAGATTCCCCGAAGAGACTTGCATGTCTTCCCTGCCTGTCTTTGGTCGGAGAATGTTATTTTTTTATTTTCTGTTTTCGTTCTTTAAATATTCTCTCTGTGTGACGGGTAAAATCCGGAATAATTTAACAGGGTGAATGCTAAAATTTGCACTGTCTATTTACTAGGGTTGCAACCGCTATCCGGAAACATACTTCATCCGGCATATCTGGTCATTTTACCAGATAATTTGCAGAGACGGATATTATAAGTATC
This sequence comes from Pardosa pseudoannulata, assembly GCA_032207245.1. Taxonomy (NCBI): domain Eukaryota; kingdom Metazoa; phylum Arthropoda; class Arachnida; order Araneae; family Lycosidae; genus Pardosa; species Pardosa pseudoannulata. The sequence continues at coordinate 75,235,602 of CM063500.1, read as the reverse complement.
TGGCAGTATATCCGGTAAAAAATTATACACCGAGAAATAAGATAAATATAACAAAAAAATTAAGGTATCTGTCTACGTTCGGAGCACTTTTTTCTTTAAACGTAGAAACTAGTTCATGTTTTTACTTTTTAGATTTAATTTTTATATTTTTATACAATGAACTAGCATACAACCCGTCATATGACGGGATCAGTAAAAGTTTTAATTTTCTAAAATTGTTAAGTACCTCAGGAGACAGGTAAAAAATGGTTTGTTTTTTGGCTGAAAATTATCTGGTACACTCTGAATAATTTGTTTATCGTTATTGACCGCATGTTAGTTGCCACCTTTAATTCATCTTGTCATATTACATGATAGGATGAACAGCAGAGGTTTAAATATTGACAGTGATTATTTGGTGGTATATATGAATGATGCCCAAAATTTAGCTAATGGATCACAAACCGCGTGGTTATGTTTAAAAAACAAACACAAAAACGAGCAAACTTCTTAATTTTCAAAGATATATAAATTAAAAGCTAGATATATATATTAGTCCATGATATAGACTCCTAGTCTTTGTTGTTTATACCGGTGATAAAATTTTCATTGCAACAAAAAATAATCGATGATTCAATTTAAAATTATCGCATATGTACCTAATCTATTATTTAAGCCAAATATAAAAGAAAATTATTTACGTAATATCTAAGTTCAATGATAAAACGTATGAAAATAAGGCATAATTTAAATAATTTAAAATAAGAAATGATTCAATGAGATGGTTAAAGGAATGACGTCATAATGCTAGAAAAATGTTATTTTTACCTATTTGCTGTGTGATAAATTGATAAATTTAATCGCCTGCTCTTAACCGGGGAAAATATGAGTTAAAATAATGGCATTAAAAGCTCGAAAAGAGGGGAAGGGTAGGCAGTATTTTTCGCTGTGATATG
>CM063500.1:75214667-75222167 GCA_032207245.1 Pardosa pseudoannulata | reverse complement strand
AGATATACATATTAGATAGATATTAGTATATATATATAGAAATAGATAAATAGATACAGATAGATTTATGATATATATATAGATATATATATATATATATATAATATATATAATATATATAATATATATATATATATATAAATAGATATAGATAGATTCATATTTGTATATATATATATATATGTATATGTATATATATATATATATATATATATATATATATATATATATGTATAATATATATATATATATATATATTATATATATATATATATATATATATATATATATATATGTATTATATATATATATATATAAGTATATATATATATGTATATATATATATATAGTATATATATATATATATATATATAGTATATATATATATATATATATATATATATATATTATATATATATATATATATATATATGTATATATATATATATATATTATATATATATATATATATATATATATATATATGTATATATATTTTATATGTATATATATATATGTATATATATATATATGTATATATATATATATATATGTATATATATATATATAGATAGATATATAATTATAGATATATATATATATATATATATATATATATATATATATACTATTTTAAAAATTCCTGAATAATACTTTCCACTTTAGACAATTTTAAAGTAGGGAGTTTAATTTCAAACAAACTGTATATGTGTTATAAGAAAAAATAAATGTAGAAATAAATCATAATTTTATTTTTCAATTTTAAGAATCGTAGCGAAAGTGTTGATGCTATCTGCAAGTTCTATACTGAATTATCTTTTATAGCATTGTAAAGAAAAACAGTTTTACACATAATGGCTTTTTATAAAATATATTAGAAATTCCAGTATACTTATATTTTTTTATATTTTTATGAAAAGATATTAATTCAAGTATATAAGTTATTCATAAGTTATATTTTCTTTTCCGATATTTAAATTTTCCTCTTAATCTGCCATGATAGTTATTTGAGGAAATTTAATTTAAAATGCTCTCAAAAAGTTCTAGAAATCTACCGAGGATAAAAAGTAATATTTCCAGCATAAATAAAATATTTTCTCATCCTGGATTTTCTTTCGGGTTTCTCTGTAAGACAGTCTTACCATTCCTTAGCAATATATATATGGGGATTTTTTTCCCTCTTTTTCCACTGTCACTTTTCAAGATCTAACCAATTCAGTATAGTAACTGTTTGATATTTTCCACGTGGCAGGAGGTTCCGCTAAAAGAGAAAGTAAACATGGGAAAGTGTATTCAAAAATAAATCCACTAAAAGAGAAAAAGTTGCCAAGTGAAGTATAGATGAAAAGAGTAGTTTAAATAACAGATCAGAATAATTTTTACTGCTTTTATTACAGTAAATGGGTAAATTACATTTTTTTGTATTATAATATATATATATATATATATATATATATATATATATATATATATATATATATATATATATATATATATATATATATATATATATATATATATATATATATATAAATATATATATATATATATATATATATATATATATATATATATATATATATATATATATATATATATATATATATATATGTATATATATATATGGTATATATAGATAAGATATATAGATATATATATATACATATATATATATAGATATATATGTATATAATATATAATAGATATATATATGTATATATAGATATAGATTTAGATAGATATAGATGGATATATATATATATATATATATATATATATATAGATTTAAATATATACATATATATATATATAGGTAGATAGATAGATAGATAGATAGATATATGGATATATATATATATAGATATATTGATATAGATATAGATAGATATATATATGGATATACATAGATATAGATATAAATAGATAGAGGGATTGATATAATAGATATAGATTTAGATAGATAGATGGAGAGAGATATATAGATATAGTTATAGATAGATAGATGGGTAGATATATTTAGATATAGATATATATAGATAAATGGAGAGAGATATATAGATTAAGATTTATAGATATAAATATATACATCAATATATATATAGGTAGATAGATAGATAGATAGATAGATATATGGATATAGATATAGATATATATATATATATATATATATATATATATATATACATAGATATAGGTATAAATAGATAGAGGGATAGATATAATAGATATAGATTTAGATAGATAGATGGAGAGAGATATATAGATATAGGTATAGATAGATAGATGTGTAGATATATTTAGATATCGATATATATAGATAGATGGAGAGAGATATATAGATATAGATATAGATAGATGGGTAGATATACATAGATATAGATATATAGATAGATAGATAGATACGAATACAGAGAGCTTGATAGGTGGATTGATATAGTGGTGTTAAGCTACAACGGTAATGATGTTGACAACATCTTCAATGGCACAAACACTGAACTGAACGAGGATTTTATTCCTTCAATGTCTAATATGACTCTTAATATTTAAAAAAGTCATCTGCCATGGTTTTGGAATATTCTGCGGAGCGACGAGACTCATTTGTACCTGAATGGGACAGTGAACACATAGGATTGCCGCATTTGGGCTAAGGAAAGTCCTCGGATTTACACTGCCCTTACAGTATCCAATTCTTTTACAGTTTCCAAAGTTTATCGTCTGGTGTCAATTCACCGTGACATTTTTTGGGGGGGGGATCATTCTTCTTTGCGAAAATCAGTGAACTTGGGCCTGTCACATGTTCCATTATGGGCTATCTGTACCATACTGCAACTACAGCAAAGGCGAGTAATTACATCGACCATTTTCATGCAGGATGATTCACCCCCACATATATATGGATCCTTGAAAGCGATATTGCTCCAACGCTTCACAAAGGAACACGTTATTAGTCGCCCATTTCCTAATACATGGCCACCACGTTAGCCGGATTTAACTCCGTGAGAATTCTGGTTAATGGGCTATTTAAATAGTCTGGTATATCGTGGAGGAGTTACAACATTGAATGTTTAAGAAAACTCCATAAAGCTTCATGTGCGAAGCCACACAACTAATAAATTAAGATCTGCTGTTGAACACATTATACATCGACTTGAAATTCTGTAGGTGAATGCAGGTGGTCACGTGGATCATCTTCCTTACATCATCCTGGACACAATTAACAACTGCTCCTCTTGCACAATTTGTTTCTAATCTTCTATTTGATTTTCACTTTTGTGACCAGAAACTAGTTAATAAATGTTAATATTGATTTTGTAGTCCGTTTTGGACTTCTATCGTGTTAAATTTCATGTTTTTCCGCATATAAATAAATATAAATAAATAAATAAATAAATATATATATATATATATATATATATATATACATACATATATATATGCATATATATATATATATATATATATATATATATATATATATATATATATATATATATATATATACATATATATATATATATATATATATATATATATATATGTATGTATGTATATATATATATGTATGTATATATATGTATGTATGTATGTATATATATATGTATGTAGGTATGTATGTATGTATATATAGATAAACATTAAGGTAAACAAAGGCTTTTATATAGATCGATTGTTACTGAAAATTAAAGAGTTACTAATAAAATTAATTGAATTTTCACTTTATTAGTCACTTTTATGTTTATTTGTTTAAAGAGCTACATATTGGTCCTAAAATCATAAAGTAATAAATTACAAAATTACTTCATATATACATTTCCTATGTGTAGTTTTGTGTGTATATATATATATATATATATGTGTGTGTGTGTGTGTGTGTGTGTATTATATGTATATGTATATATAAATACAAATTAAGGTACACAAAGGCTTTACTGACAATTAAAGAGTTACTGATTAAGTGAATTTTCACTTTTTTAGTCACTTGTATTTATTTAAAGAGCTATATATTGATACTAAAAGTAATAAATTACAAAATAAGTTAAAATATATATTTTCTATCCTCAATATATATATATATATATATATATATATATATATATATATATATATATGTGTGTGTGTGTGTGTGTGTGTGTGTGTGTGTGTGTGTGTGTGTGTGTGTGAGTATTAAATGTATATATATATATATATATATATATATATATATATATATATATATATATATAAATTAAGGATACAAAGGCTTTTATATAGAACGATTGTTACTCACAGTTAAAAAGTTACTAATAAAATGAATTTTCACTTTATTAGTGACTTTTTATTTTATTTACCTAAATAGCTACATATTGATCCAAAAATTACAAAGTAATACTCAACGAAAGATTCAGATATATATTTTCTATCCTCCAATGGCAACAAATGTAGCTGTGTACATTTGGGGACACTAATAGCCCATGCTCCGCAGTTTTCATTGCGATGAAAAGAAAACTGAGTGGATGGGCCCATAGATTAATGAAAGGTATAATAAAACAGGGACGAACAAATGTGCCCTGCTGTCCAAGAAAAATTGTTCCCATCATTTATTAGCGGCTGTCCAAGAAAAGAAGTGAAATAAAAAGTTTACTGTTGGAAGCAGTGTCGAAGAAAAGGAAAAAACACTCAATTAATTGCCTCCGGTCAATTTAATTATGGTTCAAGAGAGCTCTTCTTCGGTAGAAGAAAGAGGGATTTCGGCGAAAGGGGGCAATAAAATGTCGAAGAAATTTCGAACATTACTCCGAACGAAAGACTTTAATCTGCCAGCGAAGTGAAAGTTACAAAGATCGACTGGCATGTTATGGAATCCCATTGATTCTTAACACATTAATGTCCGAGACATATCTGTCGAATATACATCGATAACTATCGATTATTATATATCGATTTAATGTTATTATGGCTAGCACAGAATAAAGCAAATATGAAATAATAACAACTAACTCCTATGTAATAGTTGTTATTGCCACGTAATTAACTTTTTACAGTCCATTGTTCCCAAAAGGGAACATAATAATAATAAAGTTATTTAAAATTAAATTTCATTAATATTGATGCAAAAGAAAATTAGCAAATGTAGTAAAAGGACTACTCGATTTTTTAAAATAAAAGCTATATTTCTATGATTAATAGAAAAATGTATAAAAAAATCATAAAAATGACCCTTTTCCTCATTTTCTATAGAGCACATATTAAAAATTCACATAAATGTAAAAAAACATCTAATGCTTCTAAAATCCGATTGGTATCCTGGTATCCTTAAAACAACTTTAATTTATTTTAACCCTCTAATCGGTTCACACGTACAATTTTCAGGTTGTCACGTACAATTTTCGACCTCCAAAAACGTTCCGAAAATGGTGTATTGTACATTTCAGCGCTTTCCCCGATGGAGTTTTGATGTAGGAGGGTCAGGTCGATTGTTTAGGAACTGCACCCCTTTTTGACTGACATTTATTGAGGTATGCACCCCTACTCTCTGAGGCACAAAGACGCTGATAGTTTCTCATGGCTTTGTCAATCTCTATTTCGAAGAATTTCGTTTGCTGTAACAGATTTATCTCTCATTGCACCACTTAATTATTTTGGATGACTGTCGTAAAAAAATATAAATAATTCTCTTAAAAAGTTTTTTTTCGTACTTTTAGAATCCATTATTTCTTATGGGATGATCTTCCAGATTTGACGAGCTTTATGTGTATTAAAAATTAACAATCTATAATGTCTATTTATATATCTATTTATAACCGGAAGTCAAGGGAGAATAACAAGGCTGATTTTCCCATATTCCAATCTAGTCGACAAAGGGTGAAGTAAAAAATCATAGAACACTTTGGTCACTGACACAATAAAACTTTGGCGTGTTGTTTGGACAATTTTTTCCTCGGTGTGTTCCACTCGGAGGGTTAAAAATATGAAATTAGACATTATTAATCAGAAACGTACCTGGAATAATTTATAACTATTGATGTTCCCAATTGGGAGCAACGGACTGTTGCCGTTATACTCGACGATATAATTTCCGATACGAAGAGCATTTTTTGAAAGGGGTAGGAAATGAAGGGGAATTCCCTAATTTTATGAAAGGACATTCCAATTCTATAAGCAGTCTAGCGCGTTCGTTTCTCAGATATTATTTTGAAAGGTGTTAAATGTATTTTGTCTGTGAACTACAAGTTACAATCTCTCTTCTAAGAATTGCACTAAGGAAAGTTGGGCCTCAACCTGCACTCAAATTTCACCGCCCTATATCCAAAATTATATAAGCAAATTTATAAGCAAAATTTATAGCGAGTGAAGTTTATCTTCTCTAAACTATCGATCCAATTCCAAAATAAATTTGTATAAATATGCTTCATATCACAGCGAAAAATACCGTCCTCTTTAAAACTTTCGATATCCACCCCTTCTATCCCTTTTCGAAAGTTTAATGACATTATTTCGAGCAATTTTCCCCGGTTAGCGGGGGAATAAATTTACACCATAATAAACAGGTAAAAATAACATTTTTTTCTAGCATTATGACGTCGTTCCTTTAACCATCTCATTTAATCATTTTAAATTATTTAAATATCGTCTGCATTATTAATATTGCTGTTATAAATATGCTTCGCCTCACAGAGAAAAATACTGTCGTCTTTAAAACGTTCGAATCCCTTTTCCCTTTTGACATTATTTCAAATCCTATTTTACCCGGTTAAGAACAGGTTATTAAATTTATCAATTTATCACATAAATATGTAAAAATAACATTTTTTCTAGAATTATGACGTCGTTCCTTTAACCATCTCATTTAATCATTTCTTATTTTAAATTATATATATCGCCTGCATTAATTTCATACGTTTTATCACTGAACTTAGATGTTACGTCAATAATTTTCTTCTATATTTGACTTAAATAATAAATTAGGTACATATACGATAATTTTAAATTTAATCATCGATTATTTTAAGTTGCAAGATAATTCTCAGCCAAAAAACAAATCATTTTTTTTACCTTCCTCATAGGGTACTTTACAATTCTTGAAAATTATTTACCGTCATATGATGGGCTATATGTTAGTTTGTAATTATTTCTAAACTTATATTTCCATTTTTTTAAACGAAAAATACCCAACGAGGGTGCTACTTCCCCCTAACGCCGTCCAAGGGGGGGATAGTTAGTTCGGAGGCAAATGAGGGGAGTTAAAGCAGTCAAGAGGGATAGCCAGTATCAGAAATACGGCCACTTATTTTATATAGATAATACAAGACCCGATAGACATTTCCATGTTTTAACGCTGTAATTCCAAAAATTGTAAAATGTTTTTGAATAAACTATAAATTGGACCGTTTGGATGGAAAAGTAAGGAAAGGATTATTGATGCCACCAAGCATACAGTCATCAAAATCGTAATTAGATTAAATTTTCCACATCGCCTGTACTGGGATTCGATCCTGAGACTTCACGTACGGAAGTCCATCG
>CM063500.1:75162167-75209667 GCA_032207245.1 Pardosa pseudoannulata | reverse complement strand
TTTTAAATTATATTTCATATTTAAATTAGGTAGAAATATTGAATTTTCAGTTGCATTTCGTTTAGCTAAAAATGCACTGTAGCCTTAAATAAACAGAAAATGGAATGGAAATGCTGAAACTAGTAATATCAACATTACATGGGATTAGCCATTTTCTCATTTTAATTAAAATTTAAAAACCTTCCCTTCACTCTCTGTAAGTAATGCCCCATATAAACATTTGCATATTTAAATCTTAACATATCTAAAGCTTTAACCGTTGTTCGTAAAAGGCACTTGGCGACCTTGATATGTTCCTAGTAATATATATTTCGACTTTGGAAAGAACTCTTAGAACGTTTCCACTAAAATAAATGTCATCATCCAAAGCATTTTAATCTACATTCCATTCATTTAGCCGATCCTTCGAGAGCAACTAACCTTGCTAAAACGGCCAATTATATAAATTTTCCTAGACTGTAGGAATTTTACGTTTCAAAGCCTCGATCAGTCCTTTTTCCAGAAACTTCCAGACCATTAAACACGTATTCCGGAATTCAATTAAAAGCACTTTTAAAACAACATTCGCTTTAAGAGAAAATCTCATTAGCGTTATTAAGTTTAATTATATTTATTTTCATTGTGATCGCAGAAAGCATTTTGTGGAACAAATTAAGGCTTTTTTTCTTTTCAAAACTTGTATATATATCTATTTTTTATCTCAACATATTGCGAGAAAACTTCTTAAGAAATAAAAATCCATTAATATTTTTTTCTTTTCTTTGCCAGATCTTTTCTTGTATTTTATCCAAATAAATTTCATCTATCAAATAAAAAAAAGAATATTGACCATAACATTAAATATATTCATTTAATGACGTCATATGCACAAAAAATGACTATAAAATCATCTTGAAACACAAAATCAGATGATATTTTTTTTATTTAATTTTTATTCCAGCAAATCGTTTGCCTTTTGTGTATTTTTGTAATCATCTATTTCTACGAGATTTTTCTAAATATTTACCAATAATTAGGCAACTCATCATATTATCGCAGATCCTCGATATTGCTTTGTTCACAAACGCACGCACGCATTTCTCCACAGGGACATAAAATCACTATTAAGTAATTCTTTTTTATATATCTTTCCTTTAGAAATTCATATTCTTCAATAAGGTCTTAGAAGCAATCTTTTTTTTATCCCTCGTAATTTCCTTTCAGCTGTAAATATCAGGAAAAATCTGCTACTAATCTTATCCTTAGTGTAATTTTCTTTTTCGTCCCACTTACAATTTTGCGTCGAACAAAAGGTTCGACCATTCATTAAACGAATAAAAAAAAATAAAACTTCAGCCGAGTCATTTTTCTTCATGTCTGAGATCGGTTCTCTTTTCCTTTTAGCAGGACTTGTGTTTGAAGTAAATGGTGCGTGGGAAACTGAGATATAAGTTTTAAAAGGATTTATTGAAACTTAGTAAACCAGTTAATATGGTATCACCTCAGTTTATCTAATTTTTGTTTCTTTACTTTTCACTTATATTAATTGTATACGCTCGACGCTATGCAGTAAAAGAGGATATCTTAATCTTTATTAAAAAAGTAAATATTGCGGCATAGTCCAATTTATACGCTCGTCATTTTGCAATTAAATATAAGGTGCAAATTTCTTATTTATTAGATATAGTGCCAAATGTAGCCAAATTTGATGGATACAAATTTCCAAAAATATAACTGCAATGATACGATTAAATATGAGGTGCTGAATTTATAATTAAAAATTTTTCATTTGGTGTCAAATTTAGTCAAATTTTATGGGTACATGTTTCAAAAACTATAGCTGCACTTTTTAGCCAAATCTTGAGTACGCATGTTTTCAAAAGTATTAATCGTTCAGGCATGGTACTATGTGATTAAATATGAGGTGCTTATTTTTTTATTAAAATAAAATTGATTTAGTGCCAAATGTAGCCAAATTTTATATGTACATGTTTCAAAAAATATAGCTGCACATTTTAGCCAAATTTTTAGTACACCATTTTTTAAAATCGTTAACAGGTTAGGCATGGTATTATGTGATTAAATAAGGGGTGCTGATTTTTTTTATTAAGAAATTTAATATAGTGCCAAATGTAGCCAAATTTGAGCGGTACATGTTTTTAAAAATACAACTGCACTTTTTTCCCAAATTTTGAGTCCGCATATTTTTAAAAAACGTTAATCGTTTAGGCATGGTATTGTGTGATTAAACATGAGGTGCTAATGTTTTATTAAAATATTTGATATAGTGCCAAATGTAACCAAATTTGATGGATAGATATTTCCAAACTATAACTGCAATTTTTTGTCAAATTTTGAGCATGATTATTTTCAAATTGTTAATCGTTTAGGCATGATATGATGCGATTGAGAAAGGGTGCTGATATTTTTATTAAGAAATTTGCTATAGTTCCAAATGCAGCCAAATCTGATGGATACATGTTTTCAAAAATATAACTGCAATTTTTAGCCAAATTTTTCAGTACGTATGTTTTTAAAAATGTTAATCATTTAGGTATGGTATTATGTGATTAATATCATGTTCTGATTATTTCATTAAAAAAATTGATGTAGTGCCAAATGAAGCCAAATTTGATGGGTACGTGTTTTTAAAAATATTAATCGTTTAGGCATGGTATTATGCTATTAAATATAAGGTGAGAGTTTTTGATTAAAAAAATTGTTATATTCCCAAATATAGCTAAATTTTATTGGTACATGTTTAAAAAAATATACCTGCACCTTTTAGCCAAATTTTGAGTACGTCTGTTTTTAAAAACGTTAATCGTTTAAGCATGGTATTATGTGATTAAATATGAGGTACTGAATTTTTTATTAAAAATTTTTGATATAGTGCCAAATGTAGTCAAATTTGATCGGTACATTTTTCAAAAAATATAACTGCAACTTTTTTCCAAATTTTGAGCATAACTGATTTCAAAATGTTAATAGTGTATGCGATTAAATATGAAGTACTGAATTTTTATTACAAAATTTTGATACAGTGCCAAATGTAGCCAAATTTAATGGGTACATGTTTCAAAAAATATAGTTGCACTTTTTAGCCAAATTTTGAGTACGCATGTTTTTAAAAATGTTAATCATTTAGGCATGCTATTATGTGATTAAAAAATCAGGTGCTGACCTTTTTATTAAAAATATTTTATTTAATACCAAATGTAGCCAAATTTGATGGGTACATGTTTCCAAAAATATAATTGTAAATTTCAGTTAAATTTTGAGTACACATTTTTTCAAAAATGTTAATCGTTTAGCCATGCTATTATGCGATTAAAAATGAGAGGTTAATTTTTTTATTAAATAATTTGATATAGTTGCAAATGTATCCAAATTTGATAGTACATATTTTCAAAAATATAACGGCAATTTTTTGCCAAATTTTGAGCATGATTGTTTTCAAAACGTTAATCATTTACGCATGCTATTATGCTATTAAATATCAGGTGCTGATTTTTTATTAAACGATTTTGATTTAATGCCAAATGTACCCAAATTTGATGGGTACATGTTTCTAAAAATAAACTAAAATTTTTAGTCACATTTTGAGTATGCATGTTTTTAAAAATGTTAATAGTTTATTCATTGTATTATGTGGTTAAATATGGGGTGTTAATTTTTTATTAAAAATTTTGATATAGTGGCAAATATATACCAAATTTGAGAGTACATATTTCCAAAAATATAACTGCAATTTTTTACCAAATTTTAAGCATGATTGTTTTTAAAATGTTAATCTTTTAAGCATGGTACTATGCTGGTGCTGATTTTTTTTATTTAGTATTTAATTCCAGTGCCAAATGTAGCCAAACGTGACAGGTACATATTTCCAAAATTGTGACAGCAACTTTAATCGACGAATTAGAAAATGCTCAATAGAAACTGATATTTTTGTTTTAAAAGGATGTATTGAAGGTTAGTAAATCAGTTAATAAGGTTTAATTTCACATTATCGAGTTTCTGTTAGAGAGATAAAAAATTAAATATTGAGGCAAATGTAGTTAAGTTTTGAATATACAGATTTACAAAATTATTAATCGTCTCGGTATGTTACAACACAATTAAAAATGAGGTGCACAATTTTTATTTTATAAATTTGATATAATGCCAATTGTACCCAAATTTGAAGGGTACTTGTTTCCAAAAATGTAACTGCAATTTTTTTGCCAAATTTTGAGTACTCAAATATCTAAAAGTATTAATTGTTTATTCATGCAATTAAGTGATTAAATATAAGGTGCTAATATTATTTTATTAAAAGTTTAAAATTTACTGCCAAATGTAGGCAAATATGACTGATACATATTTCCAAAATGTGATTGCAATTTTAATAAAATAATTTAAAAATATATAATGGAAACTGAAGACTTTAAAAAAATTGACTTAGTGTCAAATGTAGCCAAATTTGGTAGGTACATGTTTCTAAAACATTTAATTACAATTTTTAGCCATATTTTGAGTACACGTGTTTTCAAAAATGTTAGTCGTTCAGACATGCTATTATGTGATTAAATATGAGGTGCAAATCTTTTTATTAAAAAATTAAATACAGTGCCAAATGTAGCCAAATATGGCAAGTAAGTGTTTCCAAAAAATTTGACTGCAATTTTAGTGAAAGAAATAGAAAAAGCGTAATCTAAACCAAGTTGTTTAAAAATATATATAGTGCCAAATATAGCCAAATTTGGTTGGTACATATTTCTAAAAATATAACTAATATTTTTCCAAATTTTAAATACCAACCAAATTTTAAAGTCCAAATGTATCATCGCAATTTCAATCAAAAAAATAAAATTGATGGAGAGAAAAATGAGGCTCAATTTTTAGAATGTTTTATTATAATTTAAAAGATACCAGTTAGAACGGTATTATTTATTTTATCAAGTTTTTATTTTTCTATTTTTGTATACATTAATTAATTATAAAAGTAGGTCAGTCTGCAATTAATGGTCAAGAGCTGAATTGTAAAATTTTTAAATATTGAGAAAATGTAGACGATTTCGACATGCACGTTTTAGAAAATATAATTCAAAATAGCATATAGCCAGTGATATGACGGGATCAGTAAAATTTTTAATTTTCCAGAATTGTAAAGTAGCTATGAGATAGGTAAAAAAACGGTTTCTTTTGTGGTTGAGAATTATCTTGCAACAACAAATAATCGATGATTAAATTTAAAATAATCACATATGTATCAAATCTATAATTTAAGCCAAATTTAGGGTGCTACCATATTACGGTCGACATATGTCACTGGTGACTTCTGCGTCATAATGATGTCAGAGAGAAATTTATAGTACCAAATTCCCATATCTGGCGATTTGTGACGTCATTATGACGCAGAAATCACCAGTGACATATGTCGACTGTAATATGGTAGCAGCCATAATTTTTCCCTGATAATTATCTGGTACAGGCTCAATAAATTGTTTATCTTTACTGATCGCATATTAGTTGCCAACTTTAATTTACCTTGTCATATTACGTGATAGGATGGACAGTAGAGGTTTCAATATAAGGCTATTTCACGCAGTAGTGCAAATTCTCAAATTATGACAATAAGGCGATTTCATGCAGTAGAGCAGATTCTCAAATAAAGGAAATTTGTCGCCTCGTCACGAACTACTATAATGCCCTTCCCATTCATTTTCATGTTTACAACAGCCAATAGACAAACAATAAACTGTCCTTCCGTTTGAAACTAAAGCCAGAATTGTCATAATTTGAGAATTTGCCCTTATCGAAATCGCCTTATTATGACAATAAGGCGATTTCATGCAGTAGAGCAGATTCTCAAATTATGACAGTCCTGGCTTTAGTTTCAAACGGAAGGGCAGTTTATTGTTTGTCTATTGGCTGTTAAACACGTGAAAATCAATGGGAAGGCATTATAGTAGGTCGTGACGTTGCGACAAATTGCCTTATTCTGGCTTTAGTTTCAAACGGAAGGTCAGTTTATTGTTTGTCTATTGGCTGTTGTACACATGAAAATGAATGGGAAGGGTATCATAGTATTCGTGACGTTGCGAATTGTCTTATTGGCAGTGATTATTTGTAGGTATATATGAATGATGTCCAAAAGTTAGCGAATCAAACCGTGATTGAATCCAAACCATGGGGTTATGTTTACAAAACAAACACACAAATGAACAAACTTCTTAACTTTCAAAGATATATAACATAAACTCTAGATATTTATTAGTACGTGAAATAGACTCCTAGAATTTTATGGAAAGAATTTGTTGCTAATTCCGGTGATAAAATTTTCATTTCAGCAAAGAATAATTGGTGATTAAATTTAACACCATCACATATGTACGTAATCTATTATTTAAACCAAATATAAAAGAAAATTATTTACGTAAATATCTAAGTTCAGTGAAAAAACGTATGACAATAATGCAGATGATATTTAAATAATTTACAATAAGAAATGATTAAATGAGATGGTTAAATGAATGACGTCATAATTCTAGAAAAAAGTTATTTTTTACCTATTTAGTGTGTAATAAATTGATAATTTTTATTGCTGCTCTTAACCGGGTAAAATAGGACTTGAAATAATGGCATTAAAAGCTCGAAAAGGGGGGGAGGGGTTCTAACGTTTTAAAGACGACAGTATTTTTCTCTGTGACGTGAAGCATATTTATACCAATTATTTTAGAATCGAATCGATAGTTTAGCTGAAGATAACCTTTACTCGTTTTGAATTTTGCTAACCCTAACTCATCAAGAATCCAATATGATTGACTCGATCCATTCCAGGTCCAACCGCTTCATAAATTCGAAGACAGACGGACAGATAACTTAGGCTATTATTATATATTGATTTAAATAAAAGAGAAAATGGCGTGATCAAAACAGGGATCTGAGTTTTAAAAGGTTATTCTGACACTTAGTAAACCAAAAAAAGTTAAGAAAAAGTTTAGTAAAAAAAGTTTATTTCTTTATATTAAAATAAAGAATAGTTAACTAATTGCATTTTTTAAACTGCTGTTCTTATCTTTAGCAAATCCATCATAAAACTATCTTTTGTTACCCTTCAAGTAAGTGCATTACTTATTTCCTATACTAGTCGTTAATTTCTTAAATAAATAAAAATAAATGCAATATAAGAAATGAAAATAAATCTCAAGGTACTTTTAACGAACGTCTGACTGTTTTCCCATTATTTATTATATTCGAATCTGACAGTACTTCAATAATTATTCTTTTTAAAATCGATTTCGGATAACCCGGGGCTTCGAAACTAGATTCATTTGCTTACAAAATAAAAACCCATATGAAGATTTTCAAAGAGCGAAGCGTAGTGAGCTTTGTTCATTAACCATCTTCAAAAACAACAATTTCATCCACTCTTTTCAACTGCAAGCGATTTAATTTAACTCCCAAATTTCTTTGCGAAACTTGGCATCAAATCATTAAAAGAAAACATTATTATTCTCCTTTAATGGAACAGAGCACTTGAACAGACTGCTGCAGGTATTAAGTGAATGCAGAAACTTTTACCCGTATAGTGCGCATTTTCATGTATGGTACGTATGCATAAAATAATCTAAAGAGTTCTTTCAATAACGTAAAATGCATTTACTGTTTTCAGAAAGAATACTTTTTACCATTATTTCCAACTGCAGATAAAATTCTTCAACTTAACACATAATATCTTAACAACCTCAAATTTAAAAAATATTTCCTGAAACTTTACAATAAATCATTTCAAATATGTAAACTACAACCAAAAGAATTTGAGAATTTATCAGAAAAAGAAAAATTTATCGGAAAAGAAGTGTATTTTCTACTCTATGAGATGGAATGCAAAACTTAGTTATGTGATATAACACAAGTGTTTTCATATTGGTGGAAATTTTGTAAAACAAGTAAGTTAAATTTCAAAGCTCTCGTGTATAAATAAAATTGATAATGTTACGAATTTGTTTAGTGAACCGTAAATTTAGCATGTGATTCTATGGGTATCTCGCCAAATGGGTGAGATATCGGCTCGTTGGCGACAGTTTTGGAAACTTACTTTTGCTGCCAAGTTCGTCGCCAAGTGTCGCCAAATGTTACCAAGTGGGGCGTCACATGACAGCTACCAGTTCCGGTTCCGGTTTCTGGAATATTCCAGCAGTTTCTTCAGGCCTATACAAGGCAGGCAGAGTCCCATACAGAGTAGAGTTTTTAAGTGGATCTCTCGGTGTAAGAAGTTCCCTACGTTTTGTTGTGTTTCACCGGTGCTTGTTGCTTGATGCGAAAAGAGGTACTTGAGCCCGCGGCATTGTGCTCAAGTTGTTCCGCGATGACATTGTATTTTTGAAGTGATTGCCAATAAATCATTGTTTTCGTGCTGTAGTCTTTAAAGTCCATTTAATCCCCGAACATAGTTTTGAAGTCCGTAACAATAATAACATTTATATGTTTTTTATTTTCGAAACGGTACTTAAAAAAAGGTTTTTCGTCCCTCGAACATTAGATTAGTTGGATTTGGAGAGCTACGGTTTCCTTTACAATACAGGGCTAATTAAATGGAGACCTACTGTTTAAAGCCAATTCTGAAGAGCTACGAACATCCATGAGACAGTTCACACATGGTTCTTTTACAATACGGGGCTTAATGAGAGGGGGATTAACAGCCGAGGGCTCACATGGACTTTCGAACCACGGGTACCCAAGTTCAGCTCACTAGCAATTCAACCATCGTTCGGTTTTAATCTGTCTCGATTTTTTTTACGTAACAAATTTAATCTTTATTTCTTAGCTTCTAACTAAGCAATAAGTGGAAAAATCTGCTTCTTAGTATTCTCCATTTTTTAACTGTTTCTTGAGTTAACAAAGGTCTTTTTTACAATACGGGGCTATCTTTATTTATGAAGTACATCCATCATGTGCATCTACTAAACAAGGAAAAATAAGTCTGGAGTTTTATTTTAACAAATTTTATCTTTATGTAATCATTGACATCTAAACTAAAATTTGAGATGTGAAACTTAATATCACTATTTCTTATGTACTATCACTATTTCTTACTATTATGTACCACTATTTCTTAGTATCACTATTCACATATGGTTCTTTTGCAATACGGGGATAATGAGACGGGGGCCTACTGTTTAAAGCCAATTCTGAAAGGCTACGAGCATCCATGAGACAGTGGAATTCGAACCCAAGGACTCTAGCACTCAAGTTCAGCTCCCTAGCATTTCAGCCATCGTTCTGCCAGGAACGGTTAGGAAAAATCTGTTTCTAGTGTTCACCATTTTTTTTTAATTTAACAAATTTTATCTTTATTTCTGACGTAATCATGTGCATCTAACTAAACAATAAGCGGAGATGTGAAATTTAAACTTAGTATCACTATTTCTTATGTACTATCACTATTTCTTACTATTATGTATTACTGTTTATTAGTATCACTATTCACACATGTTCTTTTACAATACGGGGCTAATGAGACGTTGACCTACTGTGTAAAGCTAATTCTGAAGGGCTAACGAACATCCATGAGACAGTGGGATTCGAACCCACGGATTCCGGTACCTAAGTTTAGCTCTCTAGCAATTCAACCATCATTCGGCCATGAACGTTTAGGAAAAATCTGTTTCTAGTGTTCGCCATTTTTTTAATTTAACAAATTTTATCTTTATATCTGACGTAATCACGTGCATCTAACTAAACAATAAGAGGAGATGTGAAATTTAAACTTTGTATCACTATTTCTTATGTACTATCAATATTTCTTACTATTTCTTAGTATCACTATTCACACGTGGTTCTTTTGCGATACGGTGCTAATGAGACGGGGACCTACTGTTTAAAGTTAATTCTGAAGGGCTACGAACATCCATGAGACAGGGGGATTCGAACCCAAGGACTCTAGCACTCAAGTTCAGCTCCCTAGCATTTCAGCCATCGTTCTGCCAGGAACGGTTAGGAAAAATCTGTTTCTAGTGTTCACCATTTTTTTTTTTAATTTAACAAATTTTATCTTTATTTCTGAAGTAATCATGTGCATCTAACAAAACAATAAGTGGAGATGTGAAATTTAAACTTAGTATCACTATTTCTTATGTACTATCCCTATTTCTTACTATTAAGTATAACTGTTTATTAGTATCAGTATTCACATATGGTTCCTTTGCAATACGGGGCTAATGAGACGGGGACCTACTGTTTAAAGCTGATTCTAAAGGGCTACGAACATCCAAGAGACAGTGGGATTCGAACCCAAGGGAATCTAGTACTCAAGTTCAGCTCCCCTAGCATTTCACAGCCATCGTTCTGCCATGAACGTTTAGGAAAAATCTGCTTCTAGTATTCTCCATTTTTTAATTTAACAAATTCTATCTTTATTTCTGACGTAATCATGTGCATCTAACTAAACAATAAGTGGAATGTGAAATTTAAACTTAATATCACTATTTCTTATGTACTATCACTATTTCTTACTATTATGTACCACTATTTCTTAGTATCACTATTCACACCCCCTTCATCATAATTCTTTTACAATACGGAGATAAGCCTGAGGGACGAGATTCTACTGTTTAAAGCCAATTCTGAAGAGCTACGAACATCCATGAGACAGTGGGATTCGAACCCACGGATTCCGGTACCTAAGTTTAGCTCTCTAGCAATTCAACCATCATTCGGCCATGAACGTTTAGGAAAAATCTGTTTCTAGTGTTCGCCATTTTTTTAATTTAACAAATTTTATCTTTATATCTGACGTAATCACGTGCATCTAACTAAACAATAAGAGGAGATGTGAAATTTAAACTTTGTATCACTATTTCTTATGTACTATCAATATTTCTTACTATTTCTTAGTATCACTATTCACACGTGGTTCTTTTGCGATACGGTGCTAATGAGACGGGGACCTACTGTTTAAAGTTAATTCTGAAGGGCTACGAACATCCATGAGACAGGGGGATTCGAACCCAAGGACTCTAGCACTCAAGTTCAGCTCCCTAGCATTTCAGCCATCGTTCTGCCAGGAACGGTTAGGAAAAATTTGTTTCTGGTGTTCTCCATTTGTTTTTAATTTAACAAATTTTATCTTTATTTCTGACGTAATCATGTGCATCTAACTAAATAATAAGCGGAGATGTGAAATTTAAACTTAGTATCACTATTTCTTATGTTCTATCGCTATTTCTTACTATTATGTACCACTATTTCTTAGTATCACTATTCACATATGGTTCTTTTGCAATACGGGGATAATGAGACGGGGGCCTACTGTTTAAAACCAATTCTGAAAGGCTATGAATATCCATGAGACAGGGGGATTCGAACCCAAGGACTCTAGCACTCAAGTTCTAACTAAGCATCTAACTAAGAATCTTCAAGCATCTAACTAAATAATAAGCGGAGATGTGAAATTTAAACTTAGTATCACTATTTCTTATGTTCTATCGCTATTTCTTACTATTATGTATACCTATTTTGTACTATTTCTTAGTTTCACTATTCGCACGTGGTTCTTTTGCAATACGGGGATAATGAGACGGGGACCTACTGTTTAAAGCCGATTCTGAAGTGCTACGACCATCCATGTGATAGGAGGATTCGTACCCACGGATTCTAGTACTTAATTCAGCCCCCTAACAATTCAGCCATCGTTCGGCCACGAATGTTTAGGAAAAATTTGCTTCTAGTGTTCCCCATTGTTTTAATTTAACAAATTTTATTTTTATTTCTGACGTAATCATGTGCATCTAACTAAACAATAAGCGGAGATGTGAAATTTAAACTTAGTATCACTATTCACAAGTGGTTTTACAAGTATCGGGTGATCAAAAAGTCCGTATAATTTTTTAGCGTCCGAATCAGCTGCAGGAACGAGCGGTGCCAGACGCTGCCAGACGGTTGGGCTTAACACCATCCTCGGTACTCAATATTCTTTATGGATCTGTATATTGATCTGTATCCATACAGACTGCAGTCGTGCCATCAAGTTTTACTAGCGGATACCGTACAGAGGAAAGCAGTTACGAGGTGGCTTTCTCCAAAATCGAACAGACTGCAACCCGAGTCTTTATAATCATGTGGACAGACGAAGCTCATTTTTAACTTCATGGCGACGTTAATACCCATAACTGTCCCATCTGGGCAACGTCTAATCCAAATTTTTAATTTTGTAAACGTTTGGTAACTTATGGAAACGGAATAAATTGCAATGGAAAAAAATGCTGGAAAAGAATTTAAAAAAATATAGTATTTGGTATGTTTCGTAAATATTGTTAAGAATGCTCTAAATATGTATTTTTACGGTATCTTCCCAAATTGGTGAGATATTGGCTCCTTGGCGAAGTTTTGGGAGACTGGTTTTTGGCGCCAAATTTGAAGATTTATCGCCAAATTTGGTGACTTGGTGACATTTGTTGCCGACCCCCCCCGTTTCTCTGGCTTTTGCTAGAAGAAACTTGTGGAAATTTCCAGAAACTTGAAAGCTGTATAAAGGGGCCGTAAGTTCACATAAAAAGTCAGTTCACACTCAAGTCTGGTGAAAGTAGGACCTATGTTAATACTCTCTATATTGCTCTGAAAAAGTTCGCCAAAAGGATGCAAGTTTTATCGCTATCCGTTGTAATTGTGATTCATTTGGCATGTTAATAAATTGTTATTGTTTTTGTCTTAGCCAAAGTCTATTCAATCAACGAACTTTACACTAGAATTTCGCAACAATATTATTTGTTAAAGTATGATTTCATAAATATATAGTCTTAGTTCCCAAAATCTAGATTTAATTACTTTAAAATTACAGAAAATCGCTAAAACAAAATTCTAATTGGAAGTAAATATATATTCATAACATGCATTTATGTACCATAAGTTTCTGTTAACATTAAATATATTTAATTACTAAACTATAATTACTAAAATTTTCACTAGCAAACATGCTCAAATTTCATTTACAGGCATTCTAAGTCTATAATATTATTATTGTAAAAATATGTTTCCGATATAAATTATTATGCATTAAGACAAAACAAGTATCAAAAGGAAAGTTATACATTTATGTAAATTGTATCAACACATATAAAATGTTTACATATTTTGCAATTTATTTTTACAGCCTCAAATTTAAAATTCCTCACTCTCCTTAAATCACCAAATTGCTCGCCAAATTTAGTATTCAAAATTATCGGAAGCAAGCTGTAACGTACCATTCTAAAATGTGTTATTCATTTACGATTAAAACTCTGCTGTACTGAAAATTGAAAATTTCATCATCTCGTAAAAGCAATCTGCATTTTAAATTCGAAAGATTTTACGGAAGAACGACCCGCGAGCAAACATTTAAAGTAAATGAATATGAACTCAGCCGCTTTGGAAGTTATAATGAAGCTAAATTAGACATAACTCAATTGCGCTTTACGTTTACGCTGAGGCGTGTCCAAATCATGGAGTCTGCTTGATTATCTGCTTTGAGACCACCTCCGGAACTAGAAAAAAAAATCCCCTTAGGCATTAACTTGTTTTCCCTAGTGATTTTGTTTGTTTAGCTGACGTTTAAATAAAATAAATTTATTGTGATAGATAACCTGGCGAAGAAAAAGGCTTCCTTAAAAAATAGCTTAAAATACTTTTCCTTGGGGCGTTGCGTTTAGAACCCGCAGAATTTCTTGGAAAACGCTTTGCATAATCGATTTCAAATAACTAAAGTTTCCTTTAGATAAAAGTACACAGAAACATTCGATGGAAAAATTTATCTCTTACATTAACCTTATTTTAGAAGTTCTAGAAGTAATATTTTATAGTAAATCGTCAAATTCTCTTTTTTGCTCGCCAAATTGGTGAAAATAATTAAAAGATGACTTCCAATAATTTAATGCAGTATAATTCACAAAACTTTGTCTCAGTTATTTAGAGTATTCTTCAAATTTATGTTTTCATATAAAATGCCTTTGGTATTAATTTAAAATCATATAATTATATTAATACACAAATATATTCGAAGTTTTTTTTTTTTAAAAATTATTTGCTATAAGTAATGGAACTCAAAGTTCTAAAACTTATTAACTTTAATTTCAACCTTATTTTAGAGGTTCTAGAAGTAATATTTTATAGTAAATCGTCAAATTTTTCTTTTTTTTTCCTCGCTAAATTGGTGAAAATAAATAAAAGATGACTTCCAATAATTTAATATAATGTAATTGTAATTCACAAAATTTTATCGCAGATATTTAGAAATATTCTTCAAATTTATATTTTCATAAAAATGCTTTTGTTATTAATTTAAAAATCCTATAATTATATTAATACAAATATATTAGAAGTTTTTTTTTCAAGATTATTTGCTATAAGTAATGGAACTCAAGTTCTAAAAACCTTTATTAACTTTAATTTCAACCTTATTTTAGAAGTTCTAGAAGTAATATTTTATAGTAAATCGTCAAATTCTCTTTTTTGCTCGCCAAATTGGTGAAAATAATTAAAAGATGACTTCCAATAATTTAATGCAGTATAATTCACAAAACTTTGTCTCAGTTATTTAGAGTATTCTTCAAATTTATGTTTTCATATAAAATGCCTTTGGTATTAATTTAAAATCATATAATAGTATTAATATAAATACATTCCAGGTTTTTTCCGATATTATTTGCTATACGTAATGGAACTAAAGCTCTAAAAACTTATAAACTTTAATTTCATGTTAAAATATTTCAAATATGTGGTTCATGAAATAAATGGACCATTAACAAATGCATAATTAACAACTATTAAAAAAATCACTCGAAATTAAAAATACGTCAAAATATAATTTTAAGAGAATAAATTTTTAGAATAACCTCTTTAAGTACTTATTCATTGTACTTATAGTAAGTATATGTTCAAATCTTAAATCTTTCTGTTCGTCACAAGTCAAAATATAATTTTAAGAGAATAAATTTTTAGAATAACCTCTTTAAGTACTCATAGCAAGTGTTTGTTCAAATATTAAAACTTTCTGTTCGTCATAAGTCAAAATTTTAAAAGATGAAATTTTTAGAATAACAACTTTAAGTACTTATTCATTGTACTTATAGTAAGTATATGTTCAAATATTAAAACTTTCTGTTCGTCACAAGTCAAAATATAATTTTAAGAGATGAAATTTTTAGAGTAACCTCTTTAAGTACTTATTCATTGTACTTATAGTAAGTATATGTTCAAATCTTAAATCTTTCTGTTCGTCACAAGTCAAAATATAATTTTAAGAGATGAAATTTTTAGAATAATCTCTTTAAGTACATATTCATTGTATTTATAGCAAGTATATGTTCAAATATTAAACTTTCTGTTCGTCACAAGTCAAAATATAATTTTAAAAGATGACATTTTTAGAATAACATCTTTTAAGTACTTTATTCCATTGTACTTACATCAAGTATACGTTCAAATATTAAAACTTTCTGTTCGTCATAAGTCAAAATTTTAAAAGATGAAATTTTTAGAATAACAACTTTAAGTACTTATTCATTGTACTTATAGTAAGTATACGTTCAAATATTAAAACTTTCTGTTCGTCACAAGTCAGAATATAATTTTAAGAGATGAAATTTTTAGAATAACCTCTTTAAGTACTTATTCATTGTACTTATAGCAGGTATATGTTCAAATCTTAAATCTTTCTGTTCGTCACAAGTCAAAATATAATTTTAAGAGAGGACATTTTTAGAATAGCCTCTTTAAATACTTATTCATTGTACTTATAGCAGGTATATGTTCAAGTATTAAAACTTTCTGTTCGATTATTTTATATTGTATACTAAGGAGAGTACGGAAAATAAAGTTTTTGAGGGATAATAGATTGAATAAACAGCTTGTGTGTAAAACACTAAGCTTTTACTATACTAAAACGATCACTACTGATACCAGGACCTACTACTGTGAACTGCCCTTAAAAAACAATGTGATCGCGGTTAATGCTATCAATCGCTTATTGTTATCGAAATCACTTGGTAACGATTTTCTCATTTGTATGCTAAAATTATTGCTTCAGGTGATCGTTGCATCGGTTAATGTTATCAGTTTCCGAACCTCATTTTGAATGGCAAACTATCATTCACAATGTATTCAGAAAGAACCCATTCTTTTCCTTCCCTTCGCTGTTATTTGAATTTCCGAAAAATTCTACCTCATCCACATAGGAAAATGGGGAATGAACAAAAGGAGTGGGAATTGCACGGTCCTGGGGTTTTTAAGAAATACGGCACACTGCTGGTTGTCAATGATTGTCAGATAAGCAGAAGGCAACACATTATATCTGAACTGAGAAGGAAAGTATTCATTTTATGCCTTGATTTTGAGAAAAATTACAGAAATCTCCAGAAATGATAGAAAATCATTCGGATATGATCTATGAAAAGTCGTTTATTTCATGGGTGAAAGTAGATCAAAACATTCCACTAGCTTCCACATTAACAGAATCTGAAGTTTGTCAGATTGTCATACGAAACAGACGAATGATGGAACTGATGATCAGATGAGAAATCTCTTGATAGTGAGCCACCTCCTACAAGTGATGAAATGAGAAATGCATTGAAAGTGAAACTAGTACAGCACTACTCCGAGGACTTTATAAAACATTATGATTAAGAACAATTTATCGATATCGTCTTAGAAAAAATTGTAGACACCCAACAATTGATCAATTTTTTCTAGTTATATATAATTTTTACGTTTTAAAGGATAAAATAAATACATAAATATATGAGTTTTTTATTTTATTTTGAAATTTAGTACATGTAAATTAAAGGGGATGGGGTAAATTTATGTAATTCTGCATATCATTTATTGTTATCAATCGGTTATTGTTATCAAAATTACAGTCCCAAACTGATCACATTAGCGGAGTCCACTGTACTTAAAGCTGATTCTGAATGACTACGAACATGCATGCCAGCAGTGGAATTCGATACCACGAACTATTACCGAAGAGCATACTACCCTATATTTTAGCAGCTTGGAGAATAAAGATCTAGACATAAAATTTTAACAAATTGACATTTCAGCAGCTTGGAGAATAAAGTTCTAGAGTTAAAATTGTAACAACTTGACATATATATACAGTATGACGCAGTATGTAGCGCTCCATAAGGAATACTCAATACAATTTTATAATATGTTGAGAATTAATTGAAGACAACAACAGCGTTGTTTGTTATGATCTGCAATTCTTCTACATAGACAGCCATTTCATTTAAACAGGCTTGTGAACATACTTACTCTATATGTTTTGCATGCGAAATAGTTTTAGAACTTGCGAAAACCGCATCACATAATCTTTACACAAAGTAAGGGATTTATTATTTTACTGAAAATATTTAAAATATTATTTTCCCTATTTTAGGAATCTTCTAAAACAGCCGATTCTGAATGACTACGAACATGCATGCCAGCAGTGGAATTCGATCCCACGAACTGCAGTACCTAAGAGCACCCTATCATTCAGCAGCTTGGAGAATAAAGTTCTAGAGTTAAAATTGTAACAACTTGACATATATATACAGTATGACACAGTAAGTAGCGCTCCATAAGGAATACTCAATACAATTTTATAATATGTTGAGAATTAATTGAAGACAACAACAGCGTTGTTTGTTATTGTCCGCGATTGTTCTACATAAACGGTCATTTCATGTAATTTGTCATGTAATGTGTTGAACATACTTATTCTGCATGTTTCTCGTACGAATTAGTTTTAGATATCACGAAAACTACATCACATAAACTTTACACAGAATAGGGTATTTACTGAAAATACTGAAAATATTATTTTCTCTATTCCAGAAATCTTCTAAAACAGAATAATTATTTTAACAGCCAAGCATTCTAAACTCGTTAAAATAACGTTCATAGTCATTAGATCATAACATGCAGACAAACTTTCTTTAATCACATTTAAATCTATTCTATAATATCCCACTCTTTAAATAAAAAGGAAAAAGAAAACAAATTTATTCAAATAACAAACCCGAAAAAAATTAATCAGGTTACATTCCCTGGGGCTGTAACCTAATTATTTTTTAGGTTTTCTTTCCAATTCAAAATGCATCACCAGACCTAAGCAATTTAGAATTTAATATTACAGATGGATATAGAACAAGAGGTGAACATGACTATCCTGAATGCTTTACATGTAAAATAATTTCAAAACTTGTGCGTAAACGCTTTATGTAATCTTTACAATGAAAGGAAATTTTCATTTGAGATCAAAACGCTGTTACTAATCGTTCATTTATTCTAGAAATCTCTTAGAAAGAATCTTATATTTGGTACATCTACATTTAAGAGCTTATAGCTTTGATCTTAGACTAGATTACTTAGATAAATTTTTAGATTGAAAAATGTGTTAGCATAAAACTAGATTTATATTAAAAATCAAGTATATTTAAATTTTTTATTATACTTACATGTTCTTCTATTACAACGTTACATTAATTGATGACACTCATAACACAATGAAACAATATCAAGGGATTTAACTCGAAAATATAGCAAAAGGACTATGAGCATGCCAACAGAAAAATAGTGAAAGTTTTCCAGAAAATAGCAAAGTTATATGAATTTTCCCCTATTGAAGACATTACTTTTACAATAAAACAATACTATGGAAAATAACATTCACTAACCTATTACTAATAAAGAAGAGCGCCATTTTATATAATTAAATCTTCATGTTCTTCTATTACAACTATAAGGTTGATTTAATATCAGTCTTTTAAAATTTAGATTTTAGCAAAGATTTCTTAATCAGAAACACAAAGATTTATTAGTATTCGTAAAACAGCTGAGTAAGTTACAACTATGGCGGACATCGACAATATACATAAGTTACCAACATTTGTTTTTACAAGTTAACATAAACTAAAACAAATACGATTCTTTCATCAATACATAAAAGTGGACCTTACACAATGTTATATTAATCGATGACACTCATAGCACAGTGAAACAATATCAAGGGATTTAACTCGAAAATATAGCAAAAGGACTAGAAGTTTGCCAACAGCAAAAGTTTTCCAGAAAATAGCAAAGTTATATGGATTTTCCCCTTTTGAAGACTTTACTATTACAATGAAATAATACCATGGAAAATAACTCTTATTAACCTTTATCTCCTTTATTAGTAACACTAACCTATTACTAATAAAGGAGAGTGCCATTTAACATAACTAATTCATCATGTTCTTCTATTACAATGTTACATTAATCAATGACACATATAGCACAGTGAAACAATATCAAGGGATTTAACTCGAAAACTTAGCAAAAGAGCTAGAAGTTTGCCAATAGTAAATGTTTTTCAGAAAATAGCAAAGTTATATGGATTTTTCCCAATTGAAGTCTTTACAATGAAACAAAACTATAAAAGATAACATTCATTAACCTATTACTAATAGAGGAGAGCACTATTTAACATAACTAATTCTTCATGTTCTTCTATTACAACGTTACATTAATCGATAGCACTCATAGCACAGTGAAGCAATATGAAGGGATTTAACTCGAGGACTAGAAGTTTGCCAACAGAAAAATAGCAACTGTTTTCCAGACAATAGCAAAGTTATATGGGCTTTCCCCAAATGAAGACTTTACTATTACAATGAAACAATACTATGGAAAAAATATTCCCTAACCTATTACTAATAAAGGAAAACGCGCTATTTAACAAATCGAAAACATAGTAAAGTGTTAGAAGTTTGCAAATAGCAAAAGGTTTCCAGAAAATAGCAAAGTTATATGGATTTTCCCCTATTGAAGACTTTACTATTACAACGAAACAATACTTTAGAAAATAACATTCAGTAACCTATTACTAATAAAAGAGAGTGCCAATTAATATCACTAATTCTTCCTGTTTTACTATTAAAACTTTACATTAATGGATGGCACTCATAGCACAGTGAAACAATATGAAGGGATTTAACTCGAAAATATAGAAAAAGTACTAGAAGTTTGCCAATAGGAAGAGTTTTTCAGAAAATAGCAAAGTATATGGATTTGAAACAATACTTAGGAAAATAAAATTCACTAACCTATTACTAATAAAGGAGAGTGCCATTTAATGTAACTAATTCTTCGTGTTCTGCTATTACAACTTGACATTAATCGATGAAACTCATAGCACAGTGAAACAATATCAAGGTATTTAACTTAAAAACCTAGCAAAAGTGCAG
The DNA here is from genome assembly GCA_032207245.1 of Pardosa pseudoannulata. Classification (NCBI taxonomy): domain Eukaryota; kingdom Metazoa; phylum Arthropoda; class Arachnida; order Araneae; family Lycosidae; genus Pardosa; species Pardosa pseudoannulata. The sequence goes on along the minus strand of CM063500.1, from coordinate 75,189,463 downwards.
CAAAGTAGCAAAAGTTTGCCAATAGCAAAAGTTTTCTAGAAAATTGCAAAGTTACATGGATTTTCTCCTATTGAACAATTTACTATTACAATGAAACAATACTATGGAAATAGCCTTTATTACACTTTATCTCCTTTATTAGTAACACTAACATATTGCTAATAAAGGAAAGTACCATTTAACATAATCAATTCTTCATGTTCTTCTATTACAACGTTACGTTAAACAAAGACACTCATAGCACAGTGAAACAATATCAATGGATTTTACTGGAAAACATAGCTATTAAGCAAAAATAATAAAACAAAATAAGCCAAAAAATGAAAATACTAATAGACATTTTAAAGCACTTAGTAATTAGAGTTCTAAAATTCAATTTTAGTAATGTTCACCACAGAGTTCACCATTTGGATGACAGAATCATCGGTAGTAGATATTTCTAAGTGGTAAAGTTTTCCAAGGGAGCGTATGAAAGATGTTCTAATTTCTGCTACCCTTGCACAACCGTCTCTACTCAGGAGGATTTTAAGGACCCTGCTTATGGGCCAATTAAATCTCTTTTGGTTGTTGAGTTCAACAAGTACCACACTACATGTACACAGAATTCTGTCGTTATATTATTTCCCCTGTAGAGTGCCCTCTAGTAGGAAAAATCTCTCAGGGCTGCTAATATAACAGTTACATTAATCGATGACACTCATAGCACAGTGAAACAATATCAAGGGATGTAACTCAAAAACATAGCAAAATATCAGAAATTTTCCAGAAAATAGCAAAGTTATAGGGGTTGTCCCCAATTGAAGACTTTACAATGAAACTATACTATGGAAAAAAACATTCACAAACCTATTACTAATAAAGGACAGCGCCATTTAACATAACTAAAAGCAGTTCTAATAAATGAAATCTTGATGCAGTCCTCGTTTAAACAAATGAAAAAAGATTAATAATACTTCTTTTTTAAATGAATATAAAAGGGGGTAAAAGAATCGTTTAAAAATTGTTCATTTCCCGTTGATCAAGCTTTTCCTTCAATCCTGGATTTGACTCCACCTTAACGACCACTCTCCTACTACTAACTTAAAAACTACTCCAAATGATAAAAAATTCTTAGAACATAATAATTTTATATAATCTATTTCCTAACAGTAAGGTTAACGTTTTATTACCATTCTGAAAACGTTTAACGCAAATTCTCGAAGAATAACTTGCCTTTTCAAAGCTTTTATTCAAAACATTCGCAATGTAGGATCTTTGGGAAATCAATAAAATCCAATATTTTCACCTTTTTTGACATGCTTACTACAGCCATACGTACAACAGCTTGTTACAATTTTCAGATAATGGACAAAATTAAAACCCTAATAACAAGCACAATCCATAGGAAATTCAAGTGTTTTGCCAACGAGGAAGTTGAACTGCCATTTTTGCTGCACCTGACGTCATGCGCACATTTTCTATAAATTAATCCTAGACAATTTAGCATTCGATATGACTGAGGCATATAAAAGAAATGCTAAGCATGATTATCCTGCATATTTTCCATGTATAATAAAATATTTTCAGAATTTGCATAAAACTGCTTAGAGTAATCATTATAAAGAAAAGTAGTTTCATTTGGGATAAAACTTTTTTTAATGATATTTTCTCTACTCTAGAAATCTCCTAGAAAAAAAGAATTACATCCATCTCTTTTACAAACAGAACCATTTTTCTTAACAGGCAAACATTCCAAACTCGTTAAGTTGACGTTCATGCTGATCAGATCATAACATGTGCCTCAGGCAAACTTCCTTTAATCACGCCAGAAACCGTTTCTATAATATCCCACTTTCCAAATTGAAAAGAAAAGGAAAACAGATTTATTCAACCACCGAACCTAAAAACAAATACTCGGTCTGCATGTTGTTCTAAAACGCCAGAATAAAGCTAAATGAGTCTGAACTCCTATGAATATTCCGTTCCACTTTTGAAACAGCTTCGAATACCTAAAACGAAGTCGGCACCATCATTATCCCACGAGAGACCGGCTTTCCAAAAAGATACATTAGGCACGCATTTAAATAAAGTAAAACATCTGATAAGATGGAAGAAATCGACAAGACAACAATTTAACAAATGGCCCCAAATTCTTTTCCTGCAAGTGTCGCATTCAAAAACCAAACGTATTTTAACAAATTAGCTTCATGTAATCGATTTCAGATAATCCTGAACATTAAAATGCGCCTTATTCGCCAAATGGATTTTAGAAAGCTTTTGGAAGAGAAATGTTTTTATTCATTAACCATATTTTGCAAGTCCATCAATTTCCGGAAAGTTCCTCTCCGACTTGAATAATGAACTTGTGGTTTTGCTATGTAAATAAATATTCATCCATTTTCAATTAGATAGTTCGTGAAAGTTGCTTCAATTACGTCTGTTGATGACACTCCAAGGAATATTAATATCAAGTGAAATTATATTTCGCCATTAGCTTCGCATGTTTTATTCATGAAATTAATTATAATTAAAACTGTTCGACAATCACAGTATGGAGGGTAATATTACTACTACAAAAAAAATGTTATTCCGAATATTTAAATTATTGTGTTAGATCTGCAAAGTCTCGCAGCAAAGGTGAAATTTAAAACACTTATATTCATTTGGTAATCATTTAAAAGTTCAAAAACATGAAAACAGCTCAAAACGCACTTAATGAAAACAGAAATGCAGTCACTTAACCCTCCGAGTGGAGCACACCTAATAAAAAAAAGACTCCAAAAAATACGCTAAGGGGTTATTGTGTCAATGGCCAAAGTGTTCTATGATTTTTTACTTCATCCTTTGTCGACTAGAATGGAATACGGGAAACCCTCCCTCGTTATTGTTAGTTTACTTCCGGTTATAAATCGATATATAAATAGATGTTATAGATTATTAATTTTTAATTCACTTAAAGCTCGTCAAGTCTCGAAGATCGTCCCATAAGAAATAACTTATTCTAAAAGTACAAATAAGAATATTCTTTGAGAGACTTATTTATATTTTCTTATAAAATCTATCCAAGGTATTTAAGCGGTGTAATTAGAGATACATATGTTACTACAAACGAAATACTTCGAAATAGAGATTTACAGGGCCATGAAAAGCTATCAGCGCCTTTGTGCCTCAGAGAGAAGGGCTGCATCCCTCAATAAATGTCAGTCAAAGAGGGGTGCAGTTTTTAAACAATAGACCTGACCCTCCTACCTCAAACACTGGCAGAAATGTACATTACATCCATTGTCGGAACGTTTTTGGAGGTCGAAAATTGTACGTGACAACCGTGACATCATCGGTTTGGCGGAATTGTACGTGCGAAACGCTTAGAGGCTTAAATAAAAACAGAAATTCTGAAGATATCTAAATTCTTCCTAATGTCAGATAGCATACAATATTTAGACGTTCTGCACTGATGTCAGAGCGTTACAGTCCAGCAAATGAAAAATAAAAACAGACTTTAAATTTTTTTTTGAAAATTGGGAGGATTAATAAGGTATTCAAATAATGTGTATTTCTGGACTTATGCAAAGCGATCATGTCTAGTAAATGATGATAAAAAGTAGATTGATTATATCAGACACTATACAATATTTAGACTTTCTGAACTGATGTCAGAGCGTAACAGTCTAGCAAATGAAAATTAAAAATTATATTTTAATTTTTTTTTAATTAGAAGAATTAATTGGGTAATCAAATCATGTTTGTTTGTGTACTTATGGTAAAAAGGTGAAATCTAGAAAATGATGATTAAAATGTAGATTGCATACATCATGGAATATTCAGACGTTCTGTACTGACGTCAGCGCATTACACTCTAGAAATTTAATCCCAACTGTTCACTGGATTTTCATTAAATTGGATGAAAGACAAAATGTACTAACATTAATAAGTTAAATTTGAAAATCTTTTACGTGGATTACCAAAATAAAACATTCTATTTTCACATCAGGAAATTCAATACAGCTTTATAAAAACGCTATTTGAATATACAAATACACAATTTATTCTCCAAATTTTTTAAGAACAAAAAGTAAAATTTATTTATCATTATTCATTTTTTTTACTGTAACTCGCTGAATTCAATCCAGAACGTTTGAATATTGTATGATACATACATTTATCATCATTTCCTAGAATCAACCTCTTTATCATCAATACAAAAACACTCATTATTTTAATACCAAATAATTTTCCTTGTTGAAAAAATAAAATATATATTTTACCAATCATTTGCGCTCACTTTAGTCCAGAACATCTCAATATTGTATCAGAAATGCAATCTACTTTTTAATCATCATCTCCTATACTTAACATCTTTACCATGAGTACAGAAACACTCATTATTTAAAACCCAATTAATTCTCTCAATTTTCAAGAACAGTTTAAAATCTGTGTTTTATTTTTCATTTTCTGGACTGTAACTCTCTGACATCAATCAAGAACTTCTAAATATTGCATTCTGTATGATATATTCGATCTACTTTTTATTAACATTTCCTAGACTTGACCGCATTACTATCAGCACAGAAACACTCATTCTTTCAATACACAATTCCCCCAATTTCTTCAAATTTTGTAAAAAAATTTTTATTGTTCATTTGTTAGACTGTAACGCGCTGACTCCAGTACATAAGGTCTGAATATAGCATGATACATACTTTTATCATCATTTCCTCGACTTGACCTTTTTACCATAAGTACAGGAACACTCATTATATGAATACCCAATTAATTTCCACAATTAAAAAAATGAAATATATTTTACCACTCATTTGCTACAGTGCAACGAACTGACTTCAGTCCAGAACATCTGAATATTGTATGATAGATGCGATCTACTTTTTAATCATCATCTCCTAGACTTGACCTCTTTACCATAAGTACAGAAACACTCATTATTTGAATACCCAATTAATTCTCCCAATTAAAAAAATGAAATATATTTTTACCACTCATTTGCTACAGTGCAACGAGCTGACTTACTTCCAGAACATCTGAATATTGTATGATAGATGCAATCTACTTTTAATCATCTCCTAGACTTGACCTCTTTACCATAAGTACATTATATTTGAATTTTGCTAACCCTAACTGATCCAGAATCCAATATGGAAGGCTCTGTCTATTCCATATCCAACCGCTTCATAAATTCGAAGACAGATAACTTAGGCTATTATTATATAGGAAATGAATTTCTAGCATTTAGATCAAAAACTAGACATCGCGTTTATCTAGATCTACACTACGCATGTGTGATGTGACGTGAAAGTGTTTTTATCGTGGGATATCACATATTGCTAAGAATCTTTAGTTATAAACAAAAATATTACGGTTTTCATACTTCATTTTTCTTTTAAAGAATTTAGTTTTTTAAGATTTCAAACTTTTTTGTCTCAAATTCACGCACAGTATCTCGTTTTTTACTTAACTTTCAGTGAAAAATAGTTTTAAACCTTCCGTAAACAAAACTGCTGAATAAGAGTTTTAAATTATCGTCAGGGTAAAAAAAGGTAAGTAAATATTTTGGTATATAAACAAATATTTTCATTATCATATACTCTTTACTACAGTTTATTACTCTGGATAATTTTCTATTCTTTTTAAATTAATTCAGCACAAATGAAAACATTGGTTGACTATAAAATTGCCCATATTACTTTTAACTCTTTTAAAAATCACCCAAAACTTTCACTTTAAAAAGAAATAAATCCCTATGTCTCTAATGTATTGGGAAAATAATCTCTTTAAGACATTTCCAATATATTATACTATGTATTTAATCCTGTATGTGTTATACTATAAATTTTATTTTGAAAACAAAAAAGAAACTGGCAAGAATGTTATATACACGAAGCTAATAATCCTCTAAAATATATATTGATCAAGATAATAATCGCTACTAAAGTATCTGCCCTGTTGAAAATAATAACTTTTAGAGAATTATAACGCTGAACTGGAAAATAAAATCTAATATTTATTTTAAAAGGATAAACTGAAGCGTTAATCTTATGAAGTGGTTCAATATATAATTTTATAAAATTTAGATCCTAAAAATTGTTTTATGTGACATATAACTAAGTGTATTGTTTCAAAACACAGTTTTCTTATTAACTGTAGTCATAATTTTATTTTTAAGATGTTATAGAACCTTTTGATACATAGAATCTTTATTATGATAATCTCTGTTGTTCATCATAAACAAAAAAAGTCTGATGTAAAACCTTTTACAAAGCATAAACCTTTTTACGTCTCCATTCGAAAACTCATTAAAGCCTTAATTATTTCTGCTGAATATGTATTGATGAATAACTGAATTATTATGAAGAGTACAGAGTAAAAGAAATATATCCATATGAAGTAAAGCGTGCTATGTCAGTAATGTGCCTAAGTTTATCCCATTATGCCGGAGTGCATAAAGAATTTTTTAAGATTCGTTTGAGATTCTATTTTAGGGAAGAACTAAAAACTAACTATTTGAAATAATAGAAAAGACGAAAATATTAGACGAATATTAGATTTTATTCATCATAAAAAAAAGTTCTGATTTAAAACCTTTTGAAAAGCAGAAACCTTTCTAGGTCTCCATTTAAAAACACATTAAAGCCTGAATTATATCAGCCGAATATATATTGATGAATAACTGAATTATTAGGAAAAATACAGAATAAAACCAATATCTCCATATGAAGTAAAGCATGCTATGTCACTAATGTACCGGAGTTTATCCCAATGTGCTTGAGAGCATAAAATTTTTTAAAGATTTGTTTGAGACTCGTTTAGTGAAAAACTAAAAACTAACTATTTGAAATAATAGGAAAGACGAAAATGTTAGACGAATATTAGATTTTATTCATCATAAATAAAAATTTCTGATGTAAAACCTTTTGAAAAGCAGAAACTTTTCTAAGTCTCCATTTGAAAATTCATTAAAGCCTGAATTATATCAGCCTAATATACATTGATAAATAACTGAATTATTAGGAAAAATACAGAATTAAACCAATATCTCCATATGAAGTAAAGCATGCTATGTCACTGATGTACCGGAGTTTATCCCAATGTGCCTAAGAGCATAAAATTTTTTTAAAGATTTGTTTGAGACTCGTTTTTAGTGAAAAACTAAAAACTAACTATTTGAAATAATAAAAAAGACGAAAATATGAGATTAATATTAGATTTTATTCATCATAAATAAAAAGTTCTGATGTAAAACCTTTTGAAAAGAAGAAACTTTTATAAGTCTCCATTTAAAGATTCATTAAACCCTGAATTATATCAGCCGAATATATATCGATGATTAACTGAATTATTAGGAAACATACAGAATGAAACCAAGAAACCAATACCCGAATCTAATATTAGACGAATATTAGATTTTATTCATCATAAATAAAAAGTTCTGATGTAAAACCTTTTGAAAAGCAGAAACCTTTCTAAGTCTCCATTTAAAAACACATTAAAACCTGAATTATATCAGCCGAATATAAATTGATGAATAACTGAATTATTAGAAAAATACAGAATAAAACCATTATCTCCATATGAAGTAAAGCGTGCTATGTCACTAACGTACCGGAGTTTATCCCAATGTGCCTGAGAGCATAAAAGTTTTTTAAAGATTTGTTTGAGACTCGTTTTTAGTGAAATACTAAAAACAAGCTATTTGAAAAAATAGGAAAGACGAAAATATTAGACGAATGTTGGATTTTATTCGTCATAAATAAAAAGTTCTGATTTAAAACCTCTTGAAAAGCAGAAACCTTTCTAGGTCTCCATTTAAAAACACATTAAAGCCTGAATTATATCAGCCGAATATGTAATGATGAATAAATGAATTATTGGGAAAAATACAGAATAAAACCGATATCTCCATATGAAGTAAAGCATGCTATGTCACTAATGTACCGGAGTTTATCCCAATGTGACTGAGAGCATAAACTTTTTTTAAAGATTTGTTTGAGACTCGTTTTTAGGGAAAAACTAAGCACTAACTATTTGAAATAATAGGAAAGACGAAAATATTAAATGAATATTATATTTTATTCATCATAAACAAAAAGTTCTGATGTAGAACATTTTGAAAAACAGAAACTTTTCTGAGTCTCCATTTAAAATTCATTAAAGCTTGAATTATATCAGCCGAATATATATTGATGAATAACAGAATTATTAGGAAAAGTACAGAATGAAACCAAGAAACCAATACCCGAATCTAATATTAGACGAATATTAGATTTTATTCATCATAAATAAAAAGTTGTGTTGTAAAACCTTTTGAAAAGCAGAAACCTTTCTAAGTCTCCATTTGAAACTCATTAAAGCCTTAATTATTTCTGCTGAATATATATTGATAAATAACTGAATTATTATGAAGAGTATAGAATAAAACAAATATATCCATATGAAGTAATGCATGCTCTATTACTAATGTACCGGAGTTTATCCCAATGTGGTGAGAGCATAAAATTTTTTAAAGATTTGTTTGATACTCGTTTTTATTGAAAAACTAAGCACTAACTATTTGAAATAATAGAGAAGACGAAAATATTAGATGAATATTATATTTTATTCATCATAAACAAAAGGTTCTGATTTAGGACATTTTGAAAAGCATAAACTTTTATAAGTCTCCATTTAAAGATTCATTAAAGCCTGAATTATATCAACCGAATATATATTGATGAATAACTGAATTATTAGGAAAAATACAGAATGAAACCAAGATCTCCATATGAAGTAAAGCGTACTATGTCACTAATGTGCCGTATTTTATCCCAAAGTGCCAGATTGCAAAAAGTGCTTTTTAAGATTTGTTTGAGATTCGTTTTTAGGGAAAAACTAAAAACTAACTATTTGAAATAACAGGAAAGACGAAAATGTTAGACGGATATTAGATATTATTCATCATAAATAAAAACTTCTGATGTAAAACCTTTTGAAAAGCAGAAACTTTTCTAAGTCTCCATTTAAAAATTCATTAAAGCCTGAATTATATCAGCCGAATATATATTGATGAATAACTGAATTGTTAGGAAAAATACAGAATAAAACCAATTTCTCCATATGAAGTAAAGCATGCTATGTCACTAATGTACCGGAGTTTATCCCAATGTGGTGAGAGCATAAAATTTTTTAAAGATTTGTTTGAGACTCGTTTTTAGGGAAAAACTAAACACTAACTATATGAAAAAATAGGAAAGACGAAAATCTTAGACGAATATTAGATTTTATTCATCATAAATAAAAGGTTCTGATGTAAAACCTTTTGAAAAGCAGAAAATTTTATAAGTCTCCATTTAAAGATTCATTAAAGCCTGAATTATATCAGCCGAATATATATTGATGAATAATTGAATTATTAGGAAAAATACAGAATAAGAATAAAAACAAAATTTCCATATGAAGTAAATCATGCTATATCACTAATGTACCGGAGTTTATCCCAATGTGCCTGAGAGCATAAAATTTTTTTAAAGATTTGTTTGAGACTTGTTTTTAGTGAAAAACTAAACACTAACTATTTGAAATAATAAGAAAGACGAAAATATTAGATGAATATTAGATATTTTTCATCATAAATAAAAAGTTCTGATGTAAAACCTTTTGAAAAGCAGAAACTTTTTTAAGTCTCCATTTAAAAATTCATTAATGCCTGAACTATATCAGCCGAATATATACTGATGAATAACTGAATTATTAGGAAAAATACAGAATAAAACCAATATCTCCATATGAAGTAAAGCATGCTATGTCGCTAATGTACCGGAGTTTATTCCAATGTGCCTGAGAGCATAAAAGTTTTTTAAAGATTTGTTTGAGACTCGTTTTTGGGGAAAAACTAAACACTAACTATTTGAAATAATAGGAAAGACGAAAATATTAGATGAATATTAGATTTTATTCATCATAAACAAAAAGTTCTGATGTAGAACATTTTGAAAAGCAGAAACCTTTTTAATTCTGCATTTGAAAACTCATTAAAGCCTTAATTATTTCTGATGTATATATATTGATGAATAACTGAATTATTATGAAGAGTACAGAATAAAACAAACATCTCCATATGAAGAAAACCGTACTATGTCATTAATGAGCCGGAGTTTATCCCATTGTGCCGAATATTATAAAAGATTTTTTTTTAAGATTTATTTGAGAATTGTTTTTAATGAAAGTTAAGAACTACCTATTTGAAATAATAGGAAAGTCGAAAACGTTAGACGAATATTAGATTTTATTTATCATAAAGAAAAAGTTCTGATGTAAAACCTTTTGAAAAGCATAAACCTTTTTACGTCTCCTTTTGAAAACTCATTAAAGCTTGATTATTTCTTCCGAATATATATTGATGAAAAACTATATTAGTATGAAGAATACAGAATAAAACGTTTAAAGAGTTTAGAGATAATTATCTGGTACACTCTCAATAATTTGTTTTTCTTCATGCTCCACTAAAGTCTCCCTGTACTATGAATGCAGTTTAGAATCACGTTGAATTCATTTAGAAAGATAATTCAAAGTTTTCTTAACTACGTCGAAATTATCGTTAAATTCTTCACAATTTTTTTTTAACCACAGTAATTAATGAAAGTAAAGGAATGACACTATCATTTTCGCTACACCCTGGAGGTAGACAGAATTTGTTATACAATTTTGATTGCAACAAAAAATAATCGATGATCAAATTTAACATTATCACATATGCACCTAATCTATTATTTAACCCAAATATAAAGGAAAATTATTTACGTAATATTTAAGTTCAGTGATAAAACGTATGAAAGTAATGCAGAGTTAATTTAAAATAAGAAATTATTAAACGAGATGGTTAAAGGAATGACGTCATAACATTACCACAGTAATTAACTGAAGTAAAGGTATGATACTATCATTTCATCTACACCTTGGATTTAGATAGAATTTGTTGTTACTACCGATGATACAATTTTGATTTCAACAAAAATAATCTATGATTAAATTTAACATTATCACATACGTACCTAATCTATTATTTAAGCGAAAAATAAAAGAAAATTATTTAAGTAATATCTAAGTTCAGTGATAAAAGGTATGAAAATAATGCTGACAATATTTAAATAATTTAAAATAAGAAATGATTAAATGAGACGGTTAAAGGAATGACTTTATAATACTAGAAAAAACTGTTATTTTTACCTATTTATTATGTGATAAATTGATAAATTTAATCGCCTGCTCTTAGCTGTTGAAAATAAGGATCGAAATGATGGCATTCAATGCTCGAGAACGAGGGAAAGGGTGGATTTCGAACGTTGCTAAGCCTAACTCATCAAGAATCTATTATTTAAGCGAATTATAAAAGAAAATGATGTACTTAATATCTAAGTTCACTGATACAACGTATGAAAATAATGCATAATTAATTTAAAATAAGAAATGATTAAACGAGATGGTTAAAGGAATGATGTCATAATGCTAGGAAAAAAATGTTGTTTTTAAAGGGTGGATGGGGTGGATTTCAAGACGACAGTATTTTTCGCTGGGATATGAAGCATATTTATACCAATTTACTTTAGAATTGAATCGATAGTTTAGAAGATAAACTTTATTCGCTGTGAATTCTGCTAACCCTAACTCATCAAGAATCCAATCTGGATGCATCTATACATTCCATTTATAACCGCTTCATAAATTCGAGTACAGAAGGACAGATAACTAAGGCTATTATTATATAGGGGATAGAGGACAATAAATTATACACGAATATACAAAAATTTCCGTTAAAGAAAATTAGCGACTTAACTCTAATATACAGTACAAAAACAATTTTTAATATTATAGTGATCACATATCATTAGTTATCATATATCATTTAAAGCATCATAGTATGCCATCTACAAAAAAACTTCATAATAAGAAGTTTAATTGGTTTAAATCACAACGGTCTACATGTTTAAAATATGACGCTTAAGGGATCGGGACCTCATCCTGAAAGTTGATTTCAAATGGCTACAAATACCGAGATTCAAAGTTAAGTTTAATAAGGTTAAAAAATTTGATATATACGATAGTATATAAAATAATTATTATATAAACAATATTGTATAAACCATTTCATAGAAAAAAGCCCCTACTGAATATGAGTAACGCAGATTTACTTATTATATTCTATATTGGTTTTATCCACAGTAAATTTTGAATAATGCTGCATTACTTATAAGCAAATTTTCAAAATATTTTTTACATTTTTTTAAATTTACTGTTTATATGTATATTGACAACTGTTTATGTGTATTTTGTAAAGTGAACTGGCAATATAAAATAAAAAAAGGAGTAATAATAATTTCACATTTATACAATGAAATCAATTAATCATTAATATTACATCTTAATAAAAATTGCAATAGTAATCAAATGAAAATATATACTGTATTTGCAATAGACAGATATTATAGAAAATTGTTTTTATCAAATGACTTTGGTATTAATACAATTATATGGCAAGGGAGGAAAAAAGCAATAAAAAAGCAGTTAAGACTGTTAACAGCTTTACAAACTTTTCCAGAGGGAAAAAAATTAAAACATTTTTCAATAATTCGAAAATTTTATTATTCTTGAGATTATTTTAACACATTGTATGCTGGACACTTACTAGTACGTTTTCTGGCAATTGATACTTGAGCTCGGGACACGTACTAGTATCTTTTCTGACGATTGATACTTGATCGCGGGTTACTACTAGTGCGAGTTAGTGTAACAACATGGTTTGTTTGTGGACACAAAATTAACGGTATATACAGGAAAACGAAGCCTGAAGTTCTTGTCTACTACATAGATTCTGGAAAAATTTGGACAAATAAAAACTAGTTTTTACATCAGTCGATACGGAACCACAGAACGAAGGTTGATTAAAAAAATCAATTTAGATTTAAAATTAACTTTTTATTTATCTTTGCGAAAATATTAAATATATATATATATATATATATATATATATATATATATATATATATATATATATATATATATATATATATATATATATATATATATATATATATATATATATATATATATATATATATATATATATATCATATATCATATCATATCATATCATATATATATGTATATATATATCATATATATATATATATATATATATATATATATGTGTGTGTGTGTGTGTGTGTGTGTGTGTATTTGTTTATTTGTCTATTTATATATTTGTTCATATATTTCAATATAAAATTGCAAAAGTTGGTATAAAAATTAAATAATTTTCGATCTTTGAGATTTAACTGAATAACTAAATTTACGCTCAAACCTCCCGCTCCCGGTGCAATTCCACTACGAAATGTACCCGTACACAATGTGTTAAGAATATTAGAATGTATGCAATTTCTATAATTCTTCAGAATATCTTAAATTATTTGGCCCACACAAGTCTTTTCTGATTACCTTCTTCAGATTTTCCACTCTTTATATTCTTAAAGTCTTGAGATTGTAGACTTAAAATGTGAGTCAAATAGCTTAAGGTATTTCTAAGGAGTTTTCTGGGGAACATCTCGAGATTATTTTTAGTAAGGTTGTACATAAATAGCTTTTGAAGTAATAAATTTACAAGTTTTCAATTCCTCTTACATCTATAAAAAAGATTACAATTTGAGCCAACTAAAAAACCCAATATATTGACGATATTTAGAATATCCTGTCTCCAAAAATGTTTAAATATTAGAATGTACTCAATTTCTATAATTCTTCAGAATATCTTAAGTTATTTGACCTACACAAGACTTTTGAAATTACCTTCTAAAGATTTTCCACTCTTTATATTCTTAAAGTCTTGAGATGGTATGCTTAAAATGTGTATACTTAAAATGTGGGTCAAATAACTTAATGTATTGTTAAGGATTTTTCTGGGGAAAATCTTGAGATTATTTTTAGTAGGGATGTACATAAATAGCTTTTGAAATAATAAATTTACGAATTTACAAGTTTTCAATTCCTCTTACAGGTAAAAAAAAGATTACAATTTGAGCCAACTAAAAAACCTGATATATTGACGATATTTAGAATATTTTGTCTCCAAAAAGACTTAAATATTAGAATTGCCCAATTTCTGTAATTCTTTAGAATATCTTCAGTTAGTTGGCCTTCACAAGCCTTTTCAGATTACCTTCTTACGATTTTCCACTCTTTATATTCTTAAAGTCTTGAGATTGTATACTTAAAATGTGGGTCAAATAACTTAAGGTAGTCTTAAGCAGTTTTCTGTGGAAAATCTTGAGATTATATTTAGTAGGGATGTACATAAATAACTTTTGAAAAAATAAATTTACAAGTTTTCAATTCCTCTTACATGTATAAAAAGATTACAATTTGAGCCAACTAAAAAACCCAATATATTGACGATATTCACAATATCCTGCCTCCAAAAGGACTTAAATATTTAAATGTACAGAATTTCTGTAATTCTTCAGAATATATTCAGTTATTTGTCCCATACAAGCCTTTTCAGATTACCTTCTTAAGATTTTCCACTCTTTATATTCTTAAAGTCTTTAGATTGTATACTTAAAACGTGGATCAAATAACTTACGGTATTCTTAAGGAATTTTCTGAGAAAAATCTTGAGATTATTTTTAGTTGGAATGTACATAAATAACTTTTGAAGTAATAAATTTACAAACTTTCAATTCCTCTTACATGTATAAAAAGATTACAATTTGAGACAACTAAAAAACCCAATATATTGACGATGTTTAGAATATCCTGTCTCCAAAAAAACTTAAAAGCTAAATTTTCTGAAAAAAAGACATTCCCTATACAAAAAAAACCCTTCTATTCCAACCTTTAATCCAATGACGTACAAATGTGCCCGAATGTAATAAGCAACCAATATCAAAATCAGACGTGATAGCGCTTTCATTTTTCTTGTCCTAATCTATAGCCATCTCAAGTCCTCTCCAACTTCCAGGACCTACTTATAGACAAACATCGCTAGATCAGTAAACAAATTGTATTTTCTCCTTCAATATGTCAGCCTCTAATATAGGCGTTAGCATTCCATACCACCACAAAGTAATCTGCAAGCAGAAAGAGTCAAGGAAATATCGGATTTTCTTTTTAGTACTATTTTTTCTGTCGATGGCTGAAATGCAATTCGATTCATACAGATGATTGGGGTGTAGATAAGGATTCTCCGAGATAACTTCGGCAGCTTGCATGATCAACAAAAACATATGCAGTTAAAAACTTAAAACAAAAAAAATCACCAGAACATTTCTTTGAAATGTATAGTATTATACGTTAAAAGGAAAAATATTATAAATGTCCAATCTTCATAAAAAGATTTACTATTTTAATTTTAATTTTTAAATAATTCATAATAGTTGTTTCATTTTTATTCTATATCGTCTGTGATTTCTGTTCTAACTGTTTGTATTTCATCAGATGGCATCACCATGTAAAGGTTTTTATTGGGGTTTTTTTCACCAAAACATTTCTTTGAAAAATATAGTATTAGACGTTAAAAGGAAAAATATTATAACTGTTCAGTCTTTATAAGACTTACAATTATAATTTTAATTTTTAAATAATTCATAACAGTTATTTCATTTTTATTCTTTATTGTCAGTGGTTTCTGTTCTAACTGTTTGTATTTCAACAGATGGCATCAACATATAACGGTTTATATTGTTTTTTTTTCACCAAAACATTTCTTTGAAAAATATAGTATTAGACGTTAAAAGGAAAAATATTATAACTGTTCAGTCTTTATAAGACTTACAATTATAATTTTAATTTTTAAATAATTCATAACAGTTATTTCATTTTTATTCTTTATTGTCAGTGGTTTCTGTTCTAACTGTTTGTATTTCAACAGATGGCATCAACATATAACGGTTTTTATTGTTTTTTTTTCACCAAAACATTTCTTTGAAAAATATAGTATTAGACGTTAAAAGGAAAAATATTATAACTGTTCAGTCTTTATAAGACTTACAATTATAATTTTAATTTTAAAATAATTCATAACAGTTATTTCATTTTTATTCTTTATTGTCAGTGGTTTCTGTTCTAACTGTTTGTATTTCAACAGATGGCATCAACATATAACGGTTTTTATTGGGGTTTTTTTCACCAAAACATTTCTTTGAAAAATATAGGCTGAGACGTTAAAAGGAAAAATATTATAACTGTTCAGTCTTTATAAGACTTACAATTATAATTTTAATTTTTAAATAATTCATAACAGTTGTTTCATTTTTATTCTTTATTGTCTGTGGTTTCTGTTCTAACTGTTTGTATTTCAACAGATGGCATCAACATCTAACGGTTTTTATTTTTTGTTTTATTTTTTTAGTATTCAAGGCCAGAAAAGATGGTTGTTGACTTGGTATTCGGTTTGTGTAATTCTATCCATTTTTTAATATAATCCATTAATATTCAGAGTTCAACATGTGTTTTGAAACCTATTGAAAGCGATGGTATTTCATTCAGAAAAATTGGCGATAAAATATGTTCCTGATAGTATTTGGAGTTAATCTTGACATTTGTTTAAACTCGCTTTATTTTTAACTTGCCATTATATGAAAAATCAGCAACAATCAGGAATCCCTTAGAAAGACTTTTTTTTCTCCCCTTTTATAATAATAAATGGATTTTTTTTTGTTGCAATCATTTAAATATACCCATGATTCATCTATTGTGACACATTTTTTTCCATTTTTCTTTGGATAAAGTTTCTCATACAGAATTCTGCAGCGTATCCTGCCTTCAGCGATATGCTTTAGAGAAAGACAATGCTTTTTTTAGCTTTCTTAAGATTTAAATCAAAGTTTATTATTTTGTTTACAGTGACCACCGAGCATTTTAATGATTTTGTCCTTTGACTAGGGCGATATTCTTTTAACATTAAACAACGTACCTTTGCAATAGTCGAAGATGTTCGTTTTTTTTCCTTAGATACTTGTTTGGAATTTTTGTCCCACTTGAGGCTCTAATTTGACGTCTTTTTCACTCCTTTCTTAGCCCACTCTCCTGTTTCTAATCATGGATCTTGTTGGTATTCAACCACATTTGGCGAAATTCGTTTTGCTTGGCGTTTGAAATCTGGCGAGGGGATCGTAACTCAACAAATTGATACATAAACAAAAACAACATTTTGAGGAAAAATTTTACAAAAATTGAATATTTAAAATCTAATTGAATTAACAAAGAAAACACAAAGGAAACACATAACATTCATACTAAATAGACTGAAACATTCACTTAATCACAAATTAAATAAACTGAGTGTGATTTTCATCACAAATTTGTGATTTAGTGTAAATTGTAAAATTAATTTAAACAACAACAAAAAAAAAACAACTGTATTTTGAGTGGAGGTTGAAGAGGAGTTGTAAAATTGAAAATTTTTTTTCAAATCTCTTATTTCTTCCTTTTCAACGATATTACCAATCGACGCTTTATATATCACAAAACCCATACTCTCACATCATTTTTGGATAATGAAATATGAATACATACTTCTCTTCGGAAAGAGCCTAAATATAGCCTTCGAACCACTACTTGGTTAAAAACGCCATTTTGATTTTTAAAAAAACACTCAAGCCGCAGACCATAATTTTGACTTTTAAATATCGTACAATTGCAGTTATTTATTTTGTAACAAAAGATTTTTTAATACTGTTAACCAAAATCGTTTAAAAGATGTGCGAACAGCCCCAGGACTAGGCTTTCATGACCATTTGTCGGAAGAATGTTTATGGGAGAAAACAGAAGTTACAATTATCATTCACAAAGTTGTAAATTAATGTAAGACAATAGTTCTAAAAAACTAACTTTTTGAATCTTAAGTAAATTTAAAACATTTTGGAGCTGGACAGCAGTCAAATGGTGAGGAGGAAAACAAAACCTAGAAATGCATCCAACAAAGATACTACTCACAGTGAGAGAAGGTTATGAGATCTTGGTAATTTGGAATTGTATGAATACTGTGGAGTCATTAATATATTCACCATTTAGAGCATTATGATTAATCATCAGCTTTATATTGATATTTTGAAAAGAATTACGTTTTAGTACGACAATTAGCAGGTTTAATAGAGATTGCTTCTTGATGCTTGCAAGGATTCTAAACATATAGCCTTAACTACTCGGTTCTAGACACTGAAGCCCATAAATGCATTCAACAAAGATACTATGCACCAACGAGGAAGGATATGTGATCATGCTAATTTGGGAATGTATAAATATTTCAGGGGTCATTAATATATTCACCATTTAGAGCATTATGATTAATCATCAGCTTTATATTGATATTTTGAAAAGAATTACGTTTTAATACGACAATAAGCAGTTTTAATAGAGATTGCTTCTTGATGTATGGCAAGGATTCCAAACATACAGCCTTAAATACTAGGTTCTAGACAGTGAAGTCCATAAATGCATCCAACAAACATACTACGCTCAAACGGAGAAGGATATAAGATCATGCTAATTTGGTATTGTATGAGTACTTTGGAAGTCATTAAATATTCGGCATCTAGGGCATTAGGATTAATCACCAGCTTTATAATGATATTTTTAAAATAATTACGTTTTAGTAAGACAATGAGCAGTTTTAATGGAGATTGCTTCTTGATACATTCCAAACATACAGCCTTAAATACTCGGTTCTAGACACTAAAGCCCAGAAATGCATCCAATAAAGATACCATGCACAGAGGGAGAAGGCTATGAGATCATGCTAATTTGGGATTGTATGAGTACTTCGGGGGTCATTAAATATTCTTCATTTAGGACATTATGATTAGTCATCAGCTTTATATTGTTATTTTGAAAAGAATTACGTTCTAATATGACAATAAGCAGTTATAATGGAGATTGCTTCTTGATGCATGGCAAGGATTCCAAACATACAGCCTTAAATACTCGGTTCTAGACACTGAAGCCCATAAATGCATCCAACAAAAATACTATGCACAGACGGAGAAGAATATGAAATCATACTAAGTTGGGATTGCATGAGTACTTCGGGGTTCATTAATATATTCACCATTTAGGGCATTATGATTAATCCTCAGCTTTATCTAGTTTTTTTTAAACTATTACGTTATAGTACGACAATAATCAGTTTTAATGGAGATTACTTCTTGATGCATGGCAAGGATTCCAAACATACAGCCTTAAATACTCGGTTCTAGACACAAGCCCATAAATGCATCAAATAAAGGTACTATGCACAGACGGAGAAGGATATGAGATCAGGATAATTTGGGATTATATAAGTACTTTGGGAATCATTAAATATTCGGCATCTAGGGCATTATGATTAATCATCATCTTTATACTGATATTTTGAAAAGGATTACTTTCTAGTACGATAGTACGCAGTTATAATGGAGATTGCTTCTTGATGCATGGCAAGGATTCCAAACATACAACATTAAATACTTGGTTCTAGACACTGAAGCCCAGAAATGTATCCAATACAGATACTGTGCACAGACGGAGAAGGATATAGGATCATGCTAATTTGGGATTGTATGAATACTGCTGGGGTCATTGATATATTCATTTAGGGCATTATGATTAATCCTCAGCTTTATCTTGATATTTTGAAAAGAATTACATTCTAGTACGACAATAATAAGTTTTAATGGAGATTGCTTCTTGATGTATGGCAAGGATTCCAAACATACAGCCTTAAATACTCGATTCTAGACATTAAAGCTCAGAAATGCATCCAACATAGATACTATGAATAGACGGAGAAGGATATGAGATCATGCTAATTTGAGATTGTATGAATAGTGCGAGGATCATTAATATATACACCATTTAGGGCATTTTGAATATTCATTAGCTTTATATTGATATTTTGAAAAGAATTACATTCTAGAAAGGCAATAAGCAGTTTTATTGGAGGTTGTTTCTTGATGCATGGCAAGGATTCCAAACATACAGCTTTAAATACTCGGTTCTAGACACTGAAGCCCATAAATGCATTCAACAAAGATACTATGCACCAACGAGGAAGGATATGTGATCATGCTAATTTGGGAATGTATGAGTACTGTGGGAATCATTAAATATTCGGCATTTAGGGCACTATGATTAATCATCAGCTTTATATTGATATTTTGAAAAGGATTACGTTCTAGTACGGCAATAAGCAGTTTTATTGGAGATTGCTTCTTGATGCATGGCAATGATACCAAACATACAGCCTTAAATACTCGGTTCTAGACACTGAAGCCCATAAATGCATTCAACAAACATAGTATGCACAGACGGAGAAGGATATGTGATCATGCTAATTTGGGATTGTATGAGTACTGTGGGAATCATTAAATATTCGGCATTTAGGACATGATGATTAATCATCAGCTTTATATTTATATTGTGAAAAAGATTACGTTCTAGTTCGACAATAAGCAGTTTCAGTGGAGATTGCTTCTTGATGCATGGCAAGGATTCCAAACATGCAGACTTAAATACTCGGTTCTATACACTGAAGCCCAGTAATGCATCCAATAAAGATACTGTGCACAGACGGAGAAGGATATAGGATCATGCTAATTTGGGATTGTATGAATACTTCGGGGGTCATTGATATACTTATTTAGGGCATTATAGTTAATCATCATCTTTATATTGATATTTTGAAAAGAATTACATTCTAGTACGACAATAATAAGTTTTAATGGAGATTGCTTCTTGATGTATGGCAAGGATTCCAAACATACAGCCTTAAATACTCGATTCTAGACACTAAAGCCCAGAAATGCATCCAACAGAGATACTATACACAGACGGAGAAGAATATGGGATCATACTAATTTGGGATTGTATGAGTACATTGGGGTTCATTAATATATTCATCATTTAGGGCATTATGAATATTCATTAGCTTTATATTGATATTTTGAAAAGAATTACATTCTAGAACGGCAATAAGCAGTTTTATTGGAGGTTGTTTCTTGATGCATGGCAAGGATTCCAAACATACAGCTTTAAATACTCGATTCTAGACATTAAAGCTCAGAAATGCATCCAACATAGATACTATGAATAGACGGAGAAGGATATGAGATCATGCTAATTTGAGATTGTATAAGTACTTCTTAATAAATTATTTATATTATCATTAATCATCAGCTTTATATTGATATTTTAAAAATTGAGTTCTAGTACGACAATCAGTTTTAATGGAGATTGCTTCTGATCATGGCAAGATTAAAATACAGCCTAAATACTCGGTCTAGACACTGAAGAAATGATAGCAAAGATCTAAAAACGTAAGTATGAGATCATGCTAATTTATATGAGTACTTCATTAATGTATTCACCTTTTAGGACATTATGATTAATCATCAGCTTTATATTGTTATTACGTTCTACTACGACAATAAGGTTTTAATGGAGATTGCTTCTTAATATAAATTCCAAAAGCATTAAATACTCGGTTCGTGACACCAAACGTAAGTTTATGAATTCTTCAGTCATCATCTCGTTTTAGCACTGAAGCAATTGAAATGGAAACTTTTTATATTTTAAATTTGGCACATTTACATTTATGAATCAATACATGCACCTATGCATAAATGGGACTCTATGCAACAGAAAATTAAGTAAATCAGCTAAGAGATTAAAAGCCATTTTTTAAATCTGAAAAATGTAATATTGAGTTGAAAGTTTATATAAAAAATATGATATTATACTTTGTGCGAATACTTTTTATGCCCCGAGATTATATATTTTTCTGTATATTCTACTTGATATGTAGTACTTTTTATTTAAATTTTTCACAGAAGAAGTAAAATATGTTTCACTGAAGATGTGTATTTGCTTACTTTAAATTTTTCATTCATAGATTTGCAAAATGAGGCTTTTTATATTATAATTTTGACTGTTTGAATACTTTTTCACTCAATGTATTTACAAATGACTTCTACAAAAATCCAGAAGGCAAGAATAGTGACGTGTACTCAAGTGGATAAAATTAAAATAAATATCTAGATTTTCTACGAATTTCAAACAAAAGAAAATTCTTCTTTTTATATATAAACTGTCCAAATTATTTTCCATCCTGAACAATCACAATCAGATTTTTATTCGCTATTTGTTATTAAGCATTTGAAGTCGTCATTAAAGATTTAATTTCTCGTGATGAGTTTTTCTTTTGTAAATTCAAACTTCTCGGATGATCTTCAAAATGGAGATGCTTAATGAAAGTGAAGTATATCACAGTTTACTTGTCTTTCCATCTTTTTAAATGTTTAAAGAAAAATATTTTGAAGTCTGTTTCTTTAGTATATTTTTAATTTTTCATAATATTATATTCATTTCCTCGTTATTGATTATTTTTATTGATTCTTTATATTTTATTCATTTTCCATCAAATTTTCAGTATTTAATAGTTCTCACTTACTTCAACATAAATATTTTCACACATGTATAAAAACTTTATTTCAAAGCAAAACTGAAATAATATTTTTGAAAATATTATTTTAAAAAATTCGAATAAAATGTGACTTATTTATGTAATTAAAGCCACTTTTTTATTTTTAATACAGTAAATAATGTGTTTCGGATATTCCCTTTATAATTTCTATTTTGTGTTTACTCCACAAGATGTCCCTATGTTATATTATAGTTGCTGTAATGTACTTACTAACACTAGTGTTCGTTAACAAAGGGGAAACACAGTAAAAATATAATACCTTATATTTGGACTAAAACATTTATTATATATACTATTTACACATTAATACATTACTTGGTTAATATGTGACATAATTAGCAATTATTTGGATTTTATATTCATCAATACACAATAATTATTACAATTTTCTTTTTGTTATTCGTTATTCCTTAATTAAAATATTTCATTAATAACTGAGGCCCAAGGTAATGATTTTGAATAACTATCAAGTTTACCTCCAGTAATTACAGGGGAACATGCTGAGGTTATCAACCGGATCGCCGTTGTTAAGGGTGGGCGGACATGTGATTTCGATGTCTAGCCACTCTTGAATCCCGTCATCAACTCCTGTTTTTTCACTCTCTTTCATAACTCATCACTTCGGTTTTAAGGCCCCTTTTATTTCTTTGCCAATCGCTTGTTGATGAAATTTTCTCACATCTGCACCCCCTTTGGGCGTACAGATGGGCTGATTAAAATAACCTCTTTTGTGAAAGCTCACATTATTTTTAGCCCCTGCCCATAACTCACGGTTACATCTGGGCTTGACTGTTATGCTTGTGCCCTTCCGTGATCTATAACTTTTCCGCAGGGGTCCCCACTAAAACTCGAAGTCAACAGCTGCACCTAAATTCTTTTTGGAAATTTCTGCCACAGCTGTGTATGCACGTGCTGACCAAAGTGGGAAAGTATATTGGTACAATAGTAATTCTTATTTCTTTTAATTATTGCCTACAAAATTACATGGATAATTCGCATACTCTGATAGGTATAAAGTATTCATCGTGCAATTATTGAGATTTCTTCATTTTCAATTGTCCTCGAAAAGGAGATGTGTGCTAACAACGTCTGTACCTCTCTTACATCTCTTTTTAGTTTGACGATATTAAGACCCACAGATTTCTCAAGTATGTTCTGTAGGCTAATTTCTGGTCCAAGCCAGTGCTCGAACCCGGTACACTGAGAGTCTTCTAATCTTGTACACTAACTACTAGTCCTCTAGTGCCCTTCAAAGGTTGCTTTATTTTGTAGCACCAATAAATTATACCAGGCCTGTTGAGGTAATACAAAGAACAAGGCACCAGATACAAACAAGTGAAGACTTACCCTTTTGCAGAATTACAGTACAATTTTGGAGGACGATCAATCTGGTGAAGGAAATAAAACAATTTAAGTATCAATATGGTGTCTCCATATACTGATGAAAATGGTGGAGCAACTCCCTGCCTTTGATAATGCTATCTGTTCAGATAAAAAATAGTGGAGCAACTCCCTCTGTTCATTCCGTCTTGGCCTGCTTTTTCTTTGAAGGGGCCTTCAAATCTACCGAACAAGTCCGATGACTACTATTGCCAGGGCCAAAGATGACTGACCCGCGTTAGCAACCCCTCTTGTCCAATGGAGTCGAAAGGCGGTCACGGACATCACTCTCGTCATTCGGTCAGTCTCCCGCGCTGACGTTGTCCAGTAGTATAACTTATTATTACATGTTTTAACTATTCTTCCAGTGACCTTGAAATCATGTTACACAGGTAAGAAAACGGGAATACCCTAAGATAACCCAGATTCAGATGATTCAGTTTCATATGTTGAATCCCTGACCGATACGATCTAAACCTGATACGATCTCCTACTGGCAAAAGGTGCATTTTTAATTGTTATACTACAATTGGAAATTTCAGAAAAGGTTCGAAACATAAATGAAGTTCTAGTAAAGTTATGACAGAAAATAGATCAGTACGTGAATCCCTGTCTGATCCGTGATCATGTCACAAAAGTGCTTTTGTCTATATATGAGAAGAGCCGAAGATTGTGTTGTTGTGATACAAATACGGAAGGTAAAGGACAATAATTTTTTTCTCCAAGTGGCATACCCATGTGGAGATAATACCATTGCCTTTAAAATAATGCTAACTTGCTTGGCCCGATAGTTGACTTGCATGAATAAAAATTTCAAAGAACAAGTTACAAAATGTGTATTCAATACACCAGAAAAACTACCAGATCATGAGTCTTGCGCTTTGTTCTCAAGTAATTTGTGATATTATACCATCCTACAAACTTCCATACCTCCTTTTTAAGAATATTGTAAATAAAGCAAAAATCGTTTGAAAAAAAATTTGTGGCACACATTTAAACTAAAAGAATTACATTTTTGAGGATTTTCAGTTAATATTTCTGTTTATTTTGGTCCTAAGAAGATGAAACTTAGCAAAATGAGTTTCACTAAAATTTCCAAATCCATGGGTACCTGTATTAATCCTTAACTTCGGACACTTTTAGAAGAGTTGATGTGCGCAGACAGAATCTAACATATACTCAACAGCCAAAACATTATGACCACCCCTACATCCACCCATGGATGACGTGGAAGGCACGTGATCAAGTGGAAGTTGCATTTAACTGCTGCTGGAGAGTCTGAAGAATCATTCTTCCACTTGCTTATGTGTGTGATGGGAAAAGCTGGGGATCTAAGCGATTTTGATAGAGGACAGATTGTAATGTCTCGAAGGCTCGGAACAAGTATTTCCGAAACTGCACGACTCGTGGGTTGTTCGCGATTTACAGTTGTTAGTACTTATGCAAAGTGGATGAATAATGGGGAAACCGGCAGTAGACGACATGGTATTGAACGTCCACACGCTATCAAAGAAGGTCGTCAGAGATTGTCTCCTATGGTGAAGCAAAACCGGACCCAGACAGTGGCTTAGCTGACAACCTAATACAGTGCAGGACCAAGTAGAATAGTATCGGAGTACACTGTTCAGTGGACATTGTCGGATATGTTGCTACGCAGCATACGTCCCACTCGAGTGCTTTTTCTGACCAAGCGTCATAGCCAACTGCGCCTACGCTGGGTACGGGAACATCGCGACTGGTCCATTGATCAGTGGGAGAGAGTTGCCTGTTCAGATGAATCGCGGTTTGTCATTCATCCAGCCGATGGCTGTGTCAGGATATGCCGTCTTCCTGGCGAACAGTTGCTCCCTCGATGTACAGTAGGTCATATACAGGCCGGTGGTGGAGGTATTATGCTTTGGGGGACGTTCTCTTGGGCGTCTCTGGGATCCGTGGTTGTGGTAGAGCAGACTATGAATGCTATAGATCAGCTCAGAGTTCAAAGACCACCAATTCGCAATGTCTCTGATTTGCGTAATCGTTGCTTAAACATCTCGTACAATCTGTCTCCGGTCATCTACCAAGGACTTATGGCATCTATGTCAAGGCAGGTTGAAGCTGTGTTGCACGCAAAGTTGGGCCAACTCGTTATTGACAAGTGGTCATAATGTTTTGGCTATTGAGTGTATTTCAATAATATTTAAACGATTCCATAACAAAAATCAAATTGATCTGTTTGAAATTAATTATCAAAATAAACAATGGTGATAAGATTCTGTGTTACGAAACTGGAATTTAACCCTCTAAGCGGTTCGCACGTACAATTCCGCCAAACTGATGATGTCTTCAAAGCCGTTGTCACGTACAATTTTGGACCTTCAAAAACGCTCGAAAATGGATGTAATGTACAATTATACCAGTGCTTTTCTTCATGCAATTTTGCGGTAGGAGAGTCAGGTAGATTATTTAGGAACTGTACCCCTCTCTGACTGCTATTTATTGAGGGATGCACCTTTATCCCCCGAGGCACAAATACGCTGATAGCTTTTCATGGCTTTATAAATCGATTTCGAAGTATTTCGTTTGCGGTAACAGATGTATCTCTAATTGTACCACTTAAATGGATGACTTGGATGACTTTCGTAAATAAGTCTTTAAATAAGTCTTTCAAAGAATAATTTTATTTGTACTTTTAGAATCCATTATTTCTTATGGGATGATCTTCGAGACTTAAAGAGCTTTATGTGTATTAAAATTTAACAATCTATAATATCTATTTATATATCTATTTATAACCGGAAGTAAAGGAACAATAACGAGGGTGGGTTACCCGTATTCCATTCTAGTCGACTAAGGGTGAAATAAAAATAGAACGCTTTGGCCACCGACACAGTACACCTTTAGCTTAATTTTTAGAGACTTTTTTCCTCGATGCGTTCCACTCGGATGGTTAACGATTTGAAAACCATTGGAAGTATGGTTGGTAATCGAATTTATGATCGAAATTTCAACCTCGTTAATATAAAATTGACGTTTTATTAACCTAAATGTTAATGAGTTTATTAAAATAGCAAATTTATTCACTATATTTAACATTTCTCAAATTATAATTGGATTATAAAGAACAAACTAAAAAATGGCGTGGTAAACCATTCAAGGCATGTCCGTTACTGTGTTAAAAGTATTGCAATGTCTTTGATAATTGAGAATTTTTCACTCTTTATAATAAATTGTCAATCTCAAAACTACTTTAAATCTCAGGTCAAAATCGACAAAACTTCACGCTTGAAAGATACAGAAAACTTTTCTGACTTAAAGCAAAAGGATAAATATAAATCAAAACTCAAAATTGCCTTCTTGGAATAAAACGTCACATACGGGAAAATTAATTTTATTGTTTGAGGCATTCCTTTGACCAATCTTTGAAAGGGATTATCTCCTGTTGCAATTTTCGCTTCAAAAA
>CM063500.1:75147167-75157167 GCA_032207245.1 Pardosa pseudoannulata | reverse complement strand
ATTAATGTTATGAATAAAGTTTTAAAAATTTTCAGAAATATTTAGCTGGTGTGGTACAATATGCATTAATATAATCTAAGCAACATATAACTTTGCCAGATGAAGGGAAAAGTAAATGATAATAATAAATGTTTTATTGTAAAATAATTTTAATTTGTAATTCAATAGAATTTTAAATAATTAATTCATGTATTTGAAAAATCTATTAGAAAGATTGAAATTTGATACCTAAATGATTTACTTATAGATGTGTTTAAAAAATTGCTTCTCAAATCGAGGCTTGTTTTAATTAACTAAACTTTTATTCCAGAAAACGTCAAAGAAAAAGCAAATTCATAACATTAAAAATTCATCAACTATATTATAGTCGATTCAAGACTATTGGAATAAATGGTAACTAAACTATTCTAAAGGTTAACGATATTGTTTTATAGATTCAAAACAAGGGATATTGGCAGAAACCTATACGCAAAAAAAGATTAGATATAACAGATAAATAATAATAAATAAATAATTTATAATAATAATAGTATTTTTTTATTCCAGATTGATTAGTAAAATTTAAAGAGGTAAAGTAACTAATGAAAAAATGATCTAATAAATGTAATAATAACTCAAATAAAATGGAATTGAAAAGGAAAACGGAAAGATCTAAAATAAGTATATGGGATTTGAAAGTATCAATTAAAATTTAAAACTTATATTTATTCTTCTTTTCTTTATAAGTTTAATTAAATTTTATACTTTTGAACATAAAAATTACAAAGTAACAAAAGCAATGCCTGGATTTGAGCAAAGTTAACCCTCTGACTGCTCATCCCGCGATTTCCACGGGCACGCGTTTTTCTTCCTTTATTAAGAAGCACGTTCGGCCATTGCATATATATATATATATATATATATATATATATATATATATATCTATATATATATTTATATATATGTACATATATATTTATATATATATATATATATATATATATATATGTATATATATATATATATATATATATATATATATATATATAAATATATATATATAATATATACATACATACATACACATATATATACATTTATATATATATATATATATATACATATATATATATACATATATATATATATATATATATATATATATATATATATATATATATATATATATATATATGTACATATATGTATATATATATATACATATATATATACATATATATATATATATATATATATATATGTATATATATATGTATATATATATATGTATATATATATATATGTATATATATATATGTATATATATATATATATATATATATATATATATATATATATATATATATATATATATATATATATATATATATATATATATGTATATATATATATGTATATATATATATATGTATATATATATGTATATATATATATATATATATAAATATATATATATATATATATGTATATATATATATATATATATATATATAATATGTATATATATATATATACATATATATATATATATATATATATATATATATATATATATATATATATATATATATATATATATATATATATATATATATATATATATATATATATATATATATATATATATATATATATATATATATATATATATATGTATATATATATATATATATATATACATATATATATATATATACTTGAACTACGCAACAAAAAAATACGCAATTTTAAAAGAGATCTCGGTTTACAAATTGAGCAGTCAGAGGGTTAAGAGAGTGGCTGAGAAAGTACAATAATTTTTTTTAAATAAAACGGTAAAAAATCGAAGTATCAAACCCGAGATGGAGAAATGAAAACGCAACGTGCTAGTACCATTTTAAAAAGACTCGTATATACCATATTATATTAAATTTATCGTAAATTGCCTATGAATACTATTTATGTTTCTCAGCTGTTATATTATGTTTTCAGCTGCAATAATAATAAGTTTATTTATCACAGGATGTTACTTTTTGAAAGCAGTTCACTGAGTATATTAAATTTTAAATTGGAATTGTTTGCTGAATTAAATAGGTAAAGTAACTAACGAAATAAAATGATCTAACGAATGTAAAAATAATTAAAACAGAATTGAAGAGAGAAAAGGAAAAATAAGTACATAAATTAGAAGATATCAATTAAAATTTAAAACTTATTTTCCTTATAAGTTTAATTTAATTACAGTTTTGAACATAAAAATTTTGAAATAACAAAAGCAATGACGGAACTCAAGCAAAGTTAAGAGAAAAGCTGAAAAAGTACAATTAATGTTTTTAAATAAAACAGTAAAAAATAAGCAGCAAGAATCAAACCCGAGACGAAAAAATGAAAACGCAACGTGCAATTCCAAAAATCTCGTACATTCCATATTGAATTAAATTTATCAAAAGAAGGTCAGCGTCAAAGCCTTGAGCATAGAGCCGATGAAAAGGGGAAAATTAAAACTTAGATAGTAAAGAAAATTAAAAGGTGAGAAGAAAGGATTATTGGAGTTTGGATTATTTGGAGATTTTATTGAGCTACATTTGTTTAGTGCCATGCTATATACCAAAACCTTGAGTTTTAGAGCTTTTACATAAACGGTACTTAGTATTAGCATCTGATGTTTTTAAAATGTGTGTAAAGTAACAACCGCACTGCCAAAAGATTAAAACAAAACCTGTTACTCCTAAGCAAACGTCAACACCCTATCTAATGGATAACAATTCAGACCATGTAGTTCACATATATTCAACTGTCAGTTGATGTATATGACCATTTACAATACTCCTACTAATTTATCACTTTTTATATTTATTTGATTGTATTATTAATTTTATTCATCTTAAGGTATTTTTTTTCTTTTTGCCATTTGTCAATATAAATTCAAATAAACTGACACTTTTAAAATGATAGTCTTCAAAATTCAATCATTTAGGAATTAATAGCTTTTTGTTTTAAATTTAAATTTACAAATTATACAAATATAAAATAATTAGTGTTATAAGTGCTTTAATTATTTTTCTAGAACTTTAAAGAGACTTATTTATTATTCTGTTTTTCTACTTTCTTTTTGCCATTTGCCAATATTATTTCAAATAAACTGACATTTTTAGAATAATCGTCTTCAAAATTCAATTGTTTAGGAATTAATAGCTTTTATTTTAAATTTAATTTTACAAATTATTCAAATATAAGATAATTAGTGTTATAAGAGCTTTAGTTATTTTACTCGAACTTTAAAGAAGCTTATTTTTTATTCTGTTTTTCTACTTTCTTTTTGCTATTTGTCAATATTAATTCAAATAAACTGACACTTTTAAAATAATCATATTCAAAAATGAATTGTTTAGGATTTAATAGATTTTGTCTTAAATTTATTTTTACGAATTATACAAATATAAAGTAATTAGTGTTGTAAGTGCTTTAATTATTTTACTCGAGCTTTAAAGACGTTTTTTTTTATCTGTTTTTCTACTTTCTTTTTGCCATTGGTCAATATTATTTCAATTAAACTGACACTTTTAGAATGGTCGCCTTTAAATTCAATTGTTTAGGAATTAATAGGTTTTGTTTTAAATTTAACTTTACAAATTATACATATATAAAATAATTAGTGTCATAAGTGCTTTAATTATTTTTCTTTAACTTTAAAGAAGCTTATTTTTTTATTCTGTTTTTCTACTTTCATTTTACCATTGGTCAATATTAATTCAAATAAACTGACACTTTTAGAATGATCGTCTTCAAAATTCAATTGTTTAGGATTTAATAGCTTTTGTTTTAAATTTAATTTTACAAATATAAAATAATTAGTGTTAAAAAGCTTTAATTATTGTACTCGAACTTTAAAGAAGCTTATTTTTTATTCTTTTTGCCTTTTGTTAATATTAATTCAAAGAAACTGACACTTTTAGAAGGATCGTCAGGAATTAATAGCTTTTGTTTTAAATTTAATTTTACAAATTATACAAATATAAAATAATTAGCGTTTTAAGTGCTTTCATTATTTTTTTCGAACTTTAAAGAAGATTAATTTTTATTCTGTTTTTCTACTTTCTTTTTGCCATTTATCAATATTAATTAAAATAAACTGACACTTTTAGAAGGATCGTCTTCAAAAGTAAATTGTTTAGGAATTAATAGCTTCTGTTTCAAATTTAATTTTACAAATTATACAAATATAAAATAATTGGTGTTATAAGCTCTTTAGTTATTTTGCTTGAACTTAAAAGAAGTTTGTTTTTTTATTCTGTTTTTCTACTATCTCATATTTATTTTTACAAGCAAACTAACAGTTATAAATCTACTCCAAACATTACAAATCTGGAAATATGCAATTTATATTGAATTCCTATAATACGATTTCAGGCTGAAAATTAAATAAAGAAATATGAATTTCATTCGAGGTTTTTCTGACTGAGCAACAAAAATTATTACAAAAAAACGAGAAAATTATTTGGAGATTTTCTTATACATTCCAATTAGTACCAGATGTTTGATTTTAATTCCAATTTTACTTCTCCACAATAAGTAAACATTTTGATGCAATACTAAAATATTTACAATTTATTTGGACTCAAATGTCGTTAACCAATATTGATAAACAAGAAATAAGGCAATTTGTCGCAACGTTACGAACTACTATAATGCCCATTCATTTTCATGTTTACAACAGCCAATAGACAAACAATAAAGTGCTCTTCCGTTTGAAACTAAATCCAGAATTGTCATAATTTCAGAATTTGCCTTACTCCGTGAAATCGCCTTAATGTTTTGAGGTATTTATTATGTATTCTAAGTAGAACCATATTTATAGTTTAAATTTCAATTTTACTTCTACGGATTTACTAAATATTTTCATTCTATCTTAAAATATTTATAATTTACGTTATCTCAAATCTTGTTAACTAGTTTTAATTAAATATTTGGACATTTATACTATGTTCTAGTTAGTACCAAATTTAAAAAAAAACTTTACCTTTACTTCTACTCATTATAAAAATAGTTTGATGTTCTAAAAAAATATTTACAAATTATTTTATTCAAATCTCGTTAACCAATGTTAGTTAACGAGAAATTTATTTTAGGAATTTCTTATTCCGGTTTGTATAAGATATTTAATTAAATTTACTTCTTTTAACTTCCAATTAAATATTTTAATAAACCAATTTTACTTCTGCATAATTTTTATGCTATTCTGTAAAATAAATTATTCTATTCTTGTCATAATATTTCACACCTTTTCCAATATTTGTTTCAGGTAAATCGTTAAAAGACATAAAATTAAATTATTAAAATTGTTCTTGGACGCATAATATTTTTTCTTGCCGTCTTCTTCAATAAACTTTTTCTTTCATTAATTGAAATTTAACATTTCTTGATCTCTATATTGCAAATAATTTTATGCATACATAAAAATCCATTCATCGATAAAAAATGTCTTAATTAGGTTTATCGTAATTCGATTTTTTATCTTCGAAATGTTTTGAATTAATCATTTAAACTAATATTAGTAAAATATAAAATATTGAAAGAAATAATTGACGGTTTTTTTAATCGACTAAAGTTAACGTTTTTAACCTTTATTAATTAAAAGTGTTTCCATCTTTTTTTATAAATACATTTCTTTAAATGGCTCATGCAAACATAAAATGGCTTAAATATTTGGAATCGTTTTAATTATTTTTATGGTAACTGAAAAACTGAATTTTCTTTCACATAGGCACGTTTTGAATTAATAATTTCAATTTATCTGATAAAAGGGTAAATCTTCTTTAGAATAATAACCTAGCACGAATAAAAAAAAAAATTCTTTCTCGTTTGTTTTCGAAAATTAATTCTTTTAAACTCCATTGTGTTAAAATTTTTCTACTTCCCTTTCGCAGTTTTGTGAATGTTTTCAACAAATATAAAATTGCATTATTTGGGACAAAGCTTCTGACTTCAACGAAGTTGATATTTAATTTTCCCCTATTAGCGTTTGGTTTATTAAATATTCCTTTAATAGTAAAATCAGCTTTCTATTCATTAAGTTTATAATTTGAAAAATATAAATTAGTTTTTGTTAGTTAAATTTCATCTCATGAGATTTGTGTTAAGTAAAAATTAAAATCATTCATTTTTATTTGATTTTTTACTTTATTAAAATGTTTAAATGCATTGTGATACATTATCTTTATTCGAAAATTTTTATAATAACAATAAACGCAAAACCAAAGTATGTAAGTCACAAATTAAAAGAAAATCTACAAAGGTAGCTGTTTTGCAGCTTCAAAATATCATGATTATCTGAGTGAACTTAATATCCTGAGAAAGTAGATTGAGAGAAGAGAAAGAAAAGGAACGATTTATATAGTCACTTGCCAAACTAGGGAGAAACACAATAGTTATAAATCTCGAATTAAAATGGAACACAACAGCAAATAATCTCGGCCAGTCATGGCTTCTAATTGGGATAAACAGCAAAAAAGAATAAAGAGCTAATGTAAAGAAAAAAGAAGTACAAAAAAAGATATATTTTCAAATGTTGTATTAATAAATGTATAATTAATTTTATAGAAAACTAATATAGGATAGCTTTTGATAACATGGAAAGCATCCCTGAAATCAAGATCCCAAGAGAACAACGCTTTTGAATAATAGAAGCAGAGAAATTCGAAGTAGTAAATATAAATCTACAAATGCTGAACAATTGTAGTGGTACAAATCTTCCTTCTTTAATGTAAATAATATGCTCTTTTAAGAGAAACGTAAGTGAATAATGTAAGAAAAGGAAGGAATTTCATAGATTTCTCACCTATTTAAATGTTTGATAGAGTGATAAGATTCGTAAAAGATATTCAATTTAGAGAAGAAAAAACAGTCAAAGAACTTCCATAAAATCTAAACACTTATAATATTTCGAAAGTTGTATCAGCGATGAATAAAGTACTCTTCGCCTAAAGCGTATCACATAAAACTGATTAATTCAGAAGATACTAAGTAAGGAAATTAGTGGTTTCAAGATTACCCTATATTCATGAATCAAATTAGAGACTTTCTATTATCAACCAGCATTTTGTGAGACGAGGCTTCACATCATTTACATCTGCAAGCAACATTTCTTCCAGTCTGAAGACACATGGTGCTGAGAGACTTGCATGTGACGCCACACAAACTGCAATGCTATAAATGGTCATTGTATAATGCCAATTGATTAATTCGCAGCTCGCACATACATAAATATATTCTCACAACAGGCGCCCTGACATTTTTCTCATTCTTGATGTCAGTTTAGCTAAGATGGTCATCTTTCTTGTATGCAGACAGCATTTCTTGGCTTATAGAATCAACTACCAGATCTCAAGGAGGTGCTCTTTGACTTTATCTACTACTTTACATGACCACTTTCCCCAATTAGTCACCTTTCGTTTCTACATAATCCCTTAGTTATATCTAAAGGACAGAAAACACGTTCAAATTTGTTATATAGTGTTACTAGAATAGCCAATTATTCTAATTGGGTCTAGTTCCAAATAATATGGATAAATGCAGTTTTACTTTAAAAATATACATAGCTAAACATTAAATTATATATCTACATACATTAATATATACACCTTTTCCATCTCTTTCCATAATTTATTCCATTGCCTGACAATTAGACAGCAAATAAAAGTATAAAGATGTGGTTTGCTATAAAAATAATTTGACTATCAGGAGGTTTAGAAGTTAAATATTGCTTACATGTTACAAAAGTTCAATTTACTTTCTATCATCCATCAGTGCATCTGTGAGACGAGGCATCACATCATTTACATCTGCAAGCAACATTTTTTACAGTCTGGAAACGCATGGGGCTGAGAGACTTGCATGTAACGACCACACACTGTAATGTTGTAAATGGTCATTGTACCATGCCAATGGTTAATTCGCAGCTCGCACATGCAGAAATATGTTCACAGTATAACACTGACACTTTTCTCATTCTTGATGTACAGTTTAGCTAAGAGTGGTAGTCTTCCATGTATGCATACAGCATTTCTTGGCTTACAGAATCTACTACCAGATCTCAAGAAGGTGGTCTTCGGTATTATCTACTTCTTTCCATGACCACTTCCCCAATTAAGCACCTTTCGTTTATACATAATCACTTAGTTATATCTAAATGACAGAAAACACTTTCAAATTATTATTATATAGTGTTACTAGAATAGCCAAACACCACATTATGTGCAATCCATTTATCCAAATAATATGGATAAATGCAGTTTTACTCTATAAATATACATAACTAAACATTAAATTATATATCTGCATACATTAATATATACACCTTTTCCATCTATTTCGAAAGTTTATTCCATTACCTGACAATTAGACAACAAATAAAGATATAAAGATGTAGTTTGGTAAAAAAAAAAATTAATTTGACTATCACAAGGTTTAGCAGTTAAACATTGCTTACATGTTACAAAAGTTCAATTTACTTTCTATCATCTAGTATCCTATCAATAAAATGAACCATGACATCCTTTACATCTGTAATCAACATTTCTTCCAGTCTGGAGACCCATGGTGCTGAAAGACTTGCATGTGACGTCACACACACACTGCAATGTTGTAAATGGGCCATAGTACCATGCCAATGTTTAATTTGCAGCTCGCACATGCAGAAAAATGCTCACAATAGCGCCGGACACTTTCCTCAGTCTTGATGTACAGTTCAGCTAAGCTTGGTCATCTCCCACGTACGCAGACAGCATTTCTTGGATTACAGAATCTACTACCAGATCTCAAGAAGATGGCTTTTGAAATTATCTACTGCTTTGCATGACTACTTCTCCAATTAATCACCTTCCGTTTATACAGAATCCCTTAGTTATATCTACATGACGGAAAACACGTTCAAATTTCTTATATAGTGTTACTAGAATAGCAAATTACCCCACTGAGTCCAGTCCCAAATAATATGGATAAATGCAGTTTTACTCTATAAATATACATAGCTAAACATTAAATTATACATCTACATACATTGATATATGCACCTTTTCCATCTCTTTCCATAATTTATTTCATTGCCTGACAATTAGGCAACAAATAAAGATATAAAGATGTGGTTTGCTATATAAAATAATTTGACTATCAGCAGGTTTAGAAGTTAAATATTGCTTACATGTTACAGAAATTCAATTTACTTTCTATCATCCATTAATGCATCTGTGAGACGAGGCATCACATCATTTACATCTGCAAGCAACATTTCTTCCAGTCTGGAGACGCATGGTGCTGAGAGACTTGCATGTGACGCCACACAAACTACAATGTTGTAAATGGTCATTGTAACATGCCAATGGTTAATTCGCAGCTCGCACATGCAGAAATATGCTCACAATAGCTCCCTGATACTTTTCTCATTCTTGATGTACAGTTTAGCTAAGAGTGGTAGTCTTCCATGTATGCAGACAGCATTTCTTGTTTATAGAATCAACTACAAGCTATCAAAGAAATTGTCTTTGATATTATTTACTGCTTTGCATGACCACTTCTCCAATTAAGCACCTTTCGTTTATGCAGAATCACTTGTTCTTGTTGTTGTTTCTCATGCCACTTGGACAAACCAAGCACGATTGAGCCTGCAGGCTCTCGTGTATTAAGGTCAAGGGGTGAGCCTTTTATTTTAATGAGCACATTAAGGTGAAAGAACGACTTTGCTCAAGTAGGTCCTAGTAAATTTGAAGCAGGAACCAAACTGAAGACCCACAGACTTGGCTGACACTCCCAGAGGTTTTGATTGAGAACATGGGGGACATTGTGACCACGAACCTATTTTACGTGGCTCAGTTACCTTTAACGAACAAGGCTGATCTTAGTCGGACCTGGGTTCCAAACCCTCAACCTTTCAGTTTCGAGGTCATTGCCTTTGCCGACTGAGCTACAGCGGCTTTTACAGAATCACTTAGTTTTATAGACAGAAATGAAGTTCAAATGTGATATA
>CM063500.1:75099667-75142167 GCA_032207245.1 Pardosa pseudoannulata | reverse complement strand
ACCTAATAAGTAAATTATTTACCTGTAAATTTAGAAATAAAATAAAAAATATTCTAAATTAAGTATATTATAATTTTTAATTTAAAATTTTAATGATTTTTTTTTTTTTTTTTTTTGCTTTTTGTAAAAATTAGGAATAAACTTACACGTAAGATATCAAAAAATATTTGCATTTTCAATGCAATTTCTTTCCCAAATATACCTGATTATACAATATCTTTATGGTATTAAAATTTTGAAAAATAATGACAAACATTATGTTGTTGGATGCACAGGTCTTAATAAAGAGTTAAGTAAAACAATTTTTAATTTAACAATGTTTTAATATTTCCTAGTTCATTAAAGAGTATATAGCTTAAAAAAATTTGTTTTTTTATATGGGGCAATATTTAAAAACATTATATATAAACGAAGAGAAAAAAGTTATTATCAACTTACCTGTAAAAAATAATAATGTTACGTTGGTCTAGTGTTTGAGAAAGAAATTGAAACTCATTAAGAAACACATGAAAAATAGGTCTGGATTAAATGATTTTATACGATTAAATAAATGCCTAAGGAATACAAATAGTTGAATCAACTTATTTATTGTATTATTGCTCTCGAGTCGGCGTCGATCCTAAGACATAAAATGGCTAAAATCTTTGATAAGGGTTCTTCCACCAAAACGTAGATGCCAGCCTTTCACCTCTCATTCTTCTCGTAACAACCTTGTCCGCTCCAAAAAATTTTTCGACTGTCCGCGGAGACAAAAAAAAAGAGTCCACTCCAGAACGGCGGGACACCTCTATTAACTGGAAGAAGTCCGAAGTCTCTCTGCATTCAAACCGGTCCTGCCCCGGCATGTTCCCGTCGAAAACCCATGGGGACTTGTACCGAATGTAACTTATTGTTACATTACCCAAAAAATAAATTTAGCAATATATAAATTAGAAACTAACTTTTTATATAAAATAGGAACTAATTAACTTTTTTTATTTTATGAACCTCAATTACATCAATGCGATCGATATATTTTTTTATATCTTGATAAAAGCTCAATTTTTACCTATCAATTTTTCAACAGTTTTTAACTTTTTTTTAACTTTTAATATACCAGATATCTTTAGAGTTTAAGGTTCATGAAATGAAAAAGGTATTTATCTTAAATTTTATATAAAAATTTGTTGTATAATATACATAAATTTCAGGAGTTACGTTGCAGATAAAATAATACATGCTTTTGATTATACTTTAATAACATTATTTAACTTACATAATTCAATTTACATAATTTATTTTCTATATAAAATAGAAACTAATTAACTGTTTCATTTTATGAACCTCAATTATATTGATATAATCAATATATTTTTATAGAAGCTCTTTTTTACATATCAATTTTTCAAAAGTTTTTTTTTACTTTTTTAACTAAAAGTAGTCAGATATCTTTAAAGTTTAATGGTCATAAAATAAAAAAGATATTTATCTTAACCCTCCGAGTGGAACACACCGATTAAAAAAAGTCATCTCCAAAAAAAAGCTAAAGGTTTATTGTGTCAATGACCAAAGTGTTCTATGATTTTTTACTTCACCCTTTGTAGACTAGAATGGAATGCGGGAAACCCACCCTCGTTATTGTCCCTTTACTTCCGGTTGTAAATAGATATATAAAACGATATTATAGATTGTTAATTTTTAATACACATATAGCTCGTCAAGTCTCGAAGATCATCCCATAAGAAATAGTGGATTGTAAAAGTACAAATAAAAATATTCTTTAAGAGAATTATTTGTATTTTTACCAAAGTTATCTAAGATATTTAAGTGGTGCAATCAGTGATACATCTGTTATTGCAAACGAAATACTTCGAAATAGAGATTTACAAAGCCATGAAAAGCTATCAGCGTCTTTGTGTCTCAGGGAGTATGGGTGCATCCCTCAATAAATGTCAGTCAAAGAGGGATGCAGTTTCCAAACAATCGACCTGACCCTCCTACGTCAAGCACTGGCAGAAATGTACATTACATCCATTTTCGGAACGTTTTTGGAGGTCGAAAATCGTACGTGACAACAGCTTTGAAGACATCATCCGTTTGGCGGAATTGTACGTGCGAACCGCTTAGAGAGTTAAATTTTATATAAAAATTTGTTGTATAATATGCATAAATTTCAGAAGTTACCTTGCAGATAAACGAATACATGTTTTTGATTATACTTTAATAGCATAATTTAACTTACATAATTTAATTTACATAATTTATTTTTTATATAAAATAGAAACTAATTAACTTTTTTATTTTATGCACTTCAATTATACTAATGCGATTAATATGTTTTTATATCTTGATAAAATCTCATTTTTAACTATTAATTTTTCAAAAGTTTTTAACTTTTTTAACTTTTAATATGTCAGATATCTTTAAAGTTTAAGGTCATAAAATGAAAAAAAAATATTTATTTTAAATTTTATATCATAATTTGTTGTATAGTATACATAAATTTCAGAAGTTACCTTGCATATAAATGAATACATGTTTTTGATTTCGTGTATTTCTATGACAATTTAAAAAATATTCTACTTTAAATGGCAAAACAAAATAATTTTTTAATAGTTATAACGTTATAAAAGAATTTGTAAAATGATTTCTGTTAAAAAGTAACAGAATTCTTTATTTAAGATGATTAAAAAATTAAAAGCTGTTATAATGAAGGTGTTAAGTCTATAAAAGCTCTGCGTCCCTTTGCATTAAAATGTCTATTAATCAATGAATTAGAAGTGTATATCCCGTTTCCTTTTAAGTAATCACTAACTACCATCAAAGAAAGAGGCACAGTTACGTTCTATCATGAGCGCATCAATTTAAAAGAGAGTGGAATTTCTTTCTTAAAAAGTCACCCGTGTGAGAGTGATTTATTACGGGATTTTACTGCTACACTGGAGTACTTGGGAACATCAACCGGGGGCATCCGTAAAGCCTAAGCCCTTTCGATTCTATTATTTGGTGACAATAACTTCGGTCGTAAATTATCAAATGTTATATTCAAGTGCATATAAAATCATATTTATTATTTTTAATTTATCGTTAAATATGACTTTTTTAACTTAAATTAGTCCGATATCTTTAAAGTTTAATCTTCATAAAATAAAAAAGAATATTTATCTTAAATTTTATATGAAAATTTGTTGTATAATATACATAAATTTCAGAAGTTACCTTGCAGATAAATGAATACACGTTTTTGATTATACTTTAATAGCATTATTTAACTTACATAATTTAACTTACTTAATTTAA
The DNA here is from genome assembly GCA_032207245.1 of Pardosa pseudoannulata. Classification (NCBI taxonomy): domain Eukaryota; kingdom Metazoa; phylum Arthropoda; class Arachnida; order Araneae; family Lycosidae; genus Pardosa; species Pardosa pseudoannulata. The sequence continues at coordinate 75,138,888 of CM063500.1, read as the reverse complement.
TTTACATAATTTAATCTTTTATATAAAATAGAAACTAATTAACATTTTTATTTTATGAACCTTAACTATATTAATACGATCAATACATATTTTATATCTTGATAAAAGCTCATTTTCTTTACCTATCAAGTTTTCAACAGATTTTAACTTTTTTAACTTAAATATGTCAGATTTCTTCAAAGTTTAAATTTCATCAAATGACAAAGATATTTATCTTAAATTTTATATAAAAACTTGTTGTAGAGTATACATAAATTTCAGAAGTTACGTTGCAGATAAATGAATACATGTTTTTGATTAGACTTTTATAACATAATTTAACTTTTTATATAAAACAGAAACTAATTAACTTTTTTATTTTATGAACCTCAATTATATTAATACGATCCATATATATTTTATATCTTGATAAAAGCTTATATTTTTTACCTATCAAGTTTACAACATTTTTTAACTTTTTTAACTTAAATTAGGCAGATTTCTTCAGAGTGTAAGGTTCATCAAATGACAAAGATATTTATCTTAAATTTTATATAAAAATTTGTTGTATAATATACATAAAATTCAGAAGTTACCTTGCAGATAAATGAATATATGTTTTTGATTAGACTTTTATAACATAATTTAACTTACATAATTTAACTTTTTATATAAAATAGAAACTAATTAACTTTTTTATTTTATGAACCTCAATTATATTAATACGATCCATATATATTTTATATCTTGATAAAAGCTCATTTTTAACTATGAATTTTTCAAAAGTTTTTAACTTTTTCAACTTTTAATATGTCAGATATCTTTAAAGTTTAAGGTTCATAAAATGAAAAAAAAATATTTATCTTAAATTTTATATAAAAATTTGTTGTATAATATACATAAATTTCAGAAGTTACCTTGCAGATAAATGAATACATGCTTTTGATTAGACTTTTGTAACATAATTTAACTTACATAATTTACCTTTTTATATAAAATAGAAACTAATTAACTTTTTTTATTTTATGAACCTCAATTATATTAATACGATACATATATATATTTTATATCTTGTTAAAAGCTCATTTTTAACTATGAATTTTTCAAAAGTTTTTAATTTTTTCAACTTTGAATACGCCAGATATCTTTAAAGTTTAAGGTTCATAATATGAAAAAAAAATATATTTATCTTAACTTTTATATCAAAATATGTTGTATCAGAAAATTTGTGATCAGAAGTTACCTTGCAGATAAATGAATACATATTTTTGATTAGACTTTTTATATAAAAAGTTAAATTTAACTTACATAATTTAACTTTTTATATAAAATAGAAACTAATTAACTTTTTTATTTTATGAACCTCAATTATATTAATACGATCCATATATATTTTATATCTTGATAAAAGCTCATTTTTAACTATGAATTTTTCAAAAGTTTTTAATTTTTTCAACTTTGAATACGCCAGATATCTTTAAAGTTTAAGGTTCATAAAATGAAAAAAAAATATTTATCTTAAATTTTATATCAAAATTTGTTGTATAATATACATAAATTTCAGAAGTTACCTTGCAGATAAATGAATACATGCTTTTGATTAGACTTTTGTAACATAATTTAACTTACATAATTTACCTTTTTATATAAAATAGAAACTAATTAACTTTTTTTATTTTATGAACCTCAATTATATTAATACGATACATATATATATTTTATATCTTGATAAAAGCTCATTTTTAACTATGAATTTTTCAAAAGTTTTTAACTTTTTCAACTTTTAATATGTCAGATATCTTTAAAGTTTAAGGTTCATAAAATGAAAAAAAAATATTTATCTTAAATTTTATATAAAAATTTGTTGTATAATATACATAAATTTCAGAAGTTACCTTGCAGATAAATGAATACATGTTTTTGATTTCGTGTATTTCTATGACAATTTAAAAAATATTCTACTTTAAATGGCAAAACAAAATAATTTTTTAATAGTTATAACTTTATAAAAGAATTTGGAAAATGATTTCTGTTAAAAGTAAGAGAATTCTTTATTTAAGATGATTAAAAAATTAAAAGCTGTTATAATAAAGGTGTTAAGTCTATAAAAGCTCTACGTCCTTTTACGTTAAAATGTCTATTAATCAATGAATTAGAAGTTTATATCCCGTTTCCTTTTAAGTAATCACCCACTACCATCAAAGAAAGAGGCACAGTTACGTTCTTTCATGAGCGCTTCAATTTAAAAGAGAGTGAGATTTCTTTCTTAAAATGTCACCCGTATGAGAGTGATTTATTACGGGATTTTACTGCTACACTGAAGTACTTGGGAACATCAACCAGGTTCATCCGTAAAGCCTAAGCCCTTTCGACTCTATTATTTAGTGACAATAACTTCGGTCGTAAATTATCAAATGTTATATTCAAGTGCATATAAAATCACATTTATTATTTTTAATTTATCGTTAAATATGATTTATTATAACTTGGTGGAATTTAAGGAGAAAGAGGGAATTCGTCTCGTTTTTGTATTTGAAAGCACTGGAAGCAAAACCAGAGGGGCCTCGTGTTGAATCTCATGGAAATTATGTAAAGATATTTAGGAGGGTTGTTCAATAAGCAAAAAGACTATTCTTATACAAAAGAAAAAACAGATTCCCATTAATTTTCATTATTTATATGTTCTTTTCCTAAGTACTTCAATACAATGCATTTGTAACAACGTTCTGTCCTCTTCTTAAAAACTTGTAGTTTCTTAAAAACCCAATTGGTTAAGGTGCTGGCCTTTGGTACCGGAGTTCGTGGGTTCGAATCCCACTGTGTCATGGTTGTTCGTAGCAGTTCGGAATCGGTGTTAAGCTGTAGGTAACGGTCTCATTAGCCCTCGTGTTGCAAAAAGTAGACCGTAGCACTCCAAACCAAACCAAACGAAACTTAAAAACTTGTAAAACTCTGTTTAACCCTTTAACGGACAGTGGTTTCGTAGCAAAACCACCTATTAAACATCTTTTTTTTTTAAACTTTACTTTTTGGATTACTTTACTTTATCTTTTTATAATTATTTACGGCTCCAATCTCATACATCTGTGATATGTGGAAGCCAATGATGTAGAATCAAGAGCTTTTGCAATTAAAAAAAAACTTTTTGGAGACATGGATGAGTTTTCGATTATCTATATATGTATATATATATATATATATATATATATATATATATATATATATATATATATATATATATATATATATATATATATATATATATATATATATATATATATATATATATATATATATATATATATATATATATATATATATCTGTCTATATATATATATCTGTCTATATATATATATATATATCTATCTATCTATCTATCTATATCTATATCTATATCTATATCTATATATATATATATATATATATATATATATATATATATATATATATATATATATATATATATATATATATATATATATATATATATATATATATATATATATATATATATATATATATATATATATATATTATATATATATATATATATATATCTATATATATATATATATATATATATATATATATATATATATCTGTCTATATATATATCTATCTATCTATCTATCTATCTATCTATATCTATATCTATATCTATATCTATATATATATATATATATATATATATATATATATATATATATATATATATATATACATATATATATATATATATACATATATTTATATATATATATATATATATATATATATATATATATATATATATTATACATTTTATATATTAAAAATACATTATATATTTTAAACATTTTATATATACATATTATATTTTTTATATTTTAAATATTTAACAGGTGATAGTTCTACGTTTAACTTATTTATTTCTTTTTCTATTGAAATATATGTATTTAAACTTTCTGTACTTGAGAAGTCAGATTCAATTTATCTTACTTATGACCTCAAATAAAAGTATCTGTACAAACAACGCTTTTAAGTTGTAAAGCTATGCATTTATCATACCAGTTTAAGGATTATCATTTATTGTCCTTCCAGTATAGTTAAACTTTTAAAAAGGCATAATGTTCAAGCTGTACATGGGTAGGGGTTAGTCAGTTAAATCACTTCTCAAACCCTAATTTGGTATCCTCTAAGGCATACCCTTCTAAGGAATGTAAAATATATATATATATATATATATATATATATATATATTACATATACAAGGCATATAGATCACATTTATAAACAAATTACATTAAATTCCCATGAATTTATTTTGATGACCTTTAAAGGGTTAATAGAGTTGTTTGAAAACATCCTGCATACCTATTTAACATTGTTTGTTTCATTTCAAACAGCTGCGTCTTAGTCGGAGAAAAGAGAAAGGACTCGCAAGGTGTTAGATCAATACTATATGGAAGGTTAAGCATGATATATACACTGGTCACAATGTCCTTCATGATCTCAATCAATACTTCTAGGGGTGGCAGGCCAAGTCTATGGGGCTTCTGCTTGGCCCCTGCTTCAATATTACAAGGACCTACTTGAGCGAAGTCGATCTTTCACCATTAAAACGAAAGGTGCACCCTTTGGTCTTAACCCTTTAACGGACAGTGGTTTCAGAGCGAAACCACCTGTTAAATTCTTTCTCTGCTTTTGAAAGACATAGAATGTACTTTTAGGTTTTTTTATATTTATGACATTTCCAACTCACAACAGAAAGTATACAAGAGCTCTTTACTTCATTTGAAATATCCGTGGTTAAACTTTCTTTACCTGGAAAAGTCAGTAATATGATTCTTTTACTTATAAACCCAAAGTCTATCCAGACAACACTTTTAAATTGTTTATGTCTGGCACGGTCTACTGTCTATCAACACGAGGGTGAATAAGACCGAGACCTACAGCTTAAGGCCTATTCCGAATTGCTACGAACACCCATACCTGCAGTGGCATTTTAACCCATGAATTCCGGTACCTAAAAGCAGCGCTGTACTATATGGCCATCGTTCTGCTGTAAATTAGTTAGTTTATCTTTATCATACCCTTTTAGATAATAATCATTGTTCCCGCAGCATAATTAAACATTTAAAAAAGCGTTTTCACTCGGTACAAGGGGCTGGATTTTGCATTTTAACCACCCCTCATATTTTACCCCCCTCAAAAAGTAAAAAAAAAAAATTATGCATTTACATTTATAAAGTTCATAGATACCATTTATCAACTAATTTCATCAAATCCCAAAGAATTTATAATAGTGACCTTTAAAGGGTTAATACGAGAGCCTGCAGGCTCAATCGTGCTTGGTTTGTCCAAGTGGCATCAGAAACAACAACAAGAGTACTATTCTTTATACACGTTCTTCATTCACCAATGGCCGATCGCTGGTCGATTGGTTAGGGCGCTGATCGTCGGTACCGGAGTTCGTGGCTTCGAATCCCACTATGGCATGGATGTTAGTACCCTTTTGGAATCGGCTCTAAGCAGTAGGTCTCGGTCTCCTTAGCCCTCGTGTGCAAAACAGTAGACTGTAGCACTCCAAACCAAGCCATTCACCAATGAGTGTCTATTTGGGGTTTTTTTTTTTTTTTTTTTTTTTTTTTTCAGAAACCAAATTGAAGCTAAGTAGCAACTCGCAACTTTACAAGATTGGGAAGTTGCCTACAACTAGTGGGTATCAGCTTTTATACCCGAACAGAATATTCGAGAAATAACTAATTTACATATTAAAGAAAGATCTAGAATGTTCAAGAACATAAGGAAACAATAAATAACATTTTTAAATTAAAAATCCGCACTTCGGATAAACCGGCATGGCAAGCATTGAACCCATGATCTTCGGGTCTGCATCTTGTGCTTTGACCATTCGGCCACTGAGCTCGTTGGCTAATCATCTTTATGCGGCAATATACCCTCATCGAATAGCTAATTTGCATATACTATAAAACTTTGACTTCTTCATCCTTAACTTTTTCATCCCTCTTAAGCCTTAACTTTTTGATTCTTCGATATAATTTGAATTTATATTTATGGAAAATGCAATAAAAAATAAACTCTTTTAAAAATAAACTTCATTGTAAACAATAATTGAAACCTGACATGTTTCACAATAATAGGCTTAAAAAAAGAAACATTTAAAGGGTAACAAAGACGAAATACGTCAGATATTCAGCCATCATGCTACATATTACGGAATCGGCTTTTTTGGCAGCATACAAATGTTACTTTTTTGTATTACCCAGTCGACTGACAGAAAGTTATTGGCAAAAGATTGCTATTAATTATTACGGATTCAATTCGCGATATTGAGCGGAATTCCTTAATCATTTCCCATCTGCAATCGATCTGTCTGGCATTGTAGATACATTTACATTTGCATACATGCGGAAAATAAATAGTTTCTCCACCCCCCTGATATGTCATATCCTCGATGCAAAGACTGCAAAATCGTTAAAGGGGAGCTACTCCGAAAGTATTGTTCCGAAATACCAGATTTCCATGCTCGGATTCGATGAATAAAATACCTTCTGCATGCGCGCCGCATTAATCATCTTAAGTGAAATGCCGTTTAAAATCTCTGCTGGATAGACAAACACAAAAATGGGAAGGGGCCGCACGGTATCATACTGCCTGCTTTGAAATATGAAGACCGATACATAACAAGTGAGCCGGATAATCAGAAATATGGCGTTTCAAATTTTGAGAAAGCTAAAGAGGCATTGACATATATTTCGATGGTTATATTTTTGTGAGCCCCATTTGTATCGAAGTAAAAATATTGGCGTCATTTCTGTCGAATGGTAAGGTAGTTTCATGAAAGTAGAGACTATTTTAGTTAAGTCGAAAAGCATTACTAAAATGGATTATAAATACAGACACAAGAAATTTAGTTTTCTCTTAATTTCAGATTGCAATTAAATATTGCCGCTTTCGTACTTCAAGCGAGCTTAACTTTTGAGATAGAAAACTAGAAAATGTTTATCCTTTTAATGCAACAGTATTGCATAAATTTCATTGCTTTTATTTTTGAGAGTTTCATTTAAATCGAAACAAAAGTATTAACCCCTTGCCTGTGGAATACATTTAAGGAAAACGTGCCAAAAGTGGAAAAAGAATTTCTCTTTGATTTTCTTCATTATTATCATCAAAATGTTAGAAATAGGTTTTTTTTTTTTTTTTTTTTTTTTTTTTTTTTTTTTTTTTAAATTTAAACTACGCAACTCCTATTTTTAACATTTTCACATATATGGGAAATGTTAATGGATTACTGTAATTTTTGCTATTACAGCAAAATAAATAAAATGACATAATTTTCTGGATAAATATAATGAACTAATACAACAATATTATTATCAACACTGTCTACCAATAAGTATTTGGACACCTATGCAAATGACGATATATGCGGTCCTGAGGTACGTCACGGCCTCCGCCGATATACATCATGTAGGAAACAGTTTCGCCATTAGTCGCAAGATGCCGCGCAGTTCGGAGCTCTCTGATTTCGAGAAAGGTATAATTATCAGGTATCACGATTGTGGCCGATCCGTAGCGATCTGAAGTACCCAAAATCAACAGTGGCCTATGTAGTTAAGAAGTGGAAGGTGAGCGGTGATTGTCGGAATGTGCCCCGAGTCGGCAGACCTACGAGTACTGTCCAGAGAAATTTGGAAGAACCACACCGATGGCCTTCATCCGCGAGGAGTTTTAACAGGCATCCGGAAGTATTGTTTCAATGGATACCATCCGCAAGGAAGCACATTTGCTTGGTTTTCATGGTCGTTCTGCTGCCCATAAGCCTTTTATCACAAAGTCCAACCACGCTGCTCGGTTAATGTGGTGCAAAGACCATCGAAATTGGGTCGTAGATCAGTGGAAACGGGTTCTTTGGAGCGACGAATCAAGGTTCACCTTTACCGTTCGGATGTCATGGTCTGGGTCTGGTGTCTGCCTGGAGAACGTCTCCTGTTTTTCTTTTTTGTCACAGATGTCCAAATACTTATTAATAGACAGTGTATAATTATGTAGTATAATTTTTGAACTAAACATTATGTTTTTGTTTAAAGTTTATTTACATCACATCCAAAGTTATTATACATGTTCATTATTCTTGTTCAACTTGTTCTATTATACTTGTTTAACAAAGTTATTATACTTGTAATTTCATTAATTACTTAAATTTATATTGACAAAAAGAAAAAACTTTGAAGGATTTTTCAAGGAATTGTTTACAGTAGATAAAAAGCATATAGCAGATTACATTCAAGGTTATTAATTACCTTTTATGTCAAAATAGACTTACACCACTTTCAAAGAAAAGACATCAATTATTAAAAATATGAAAAAAAGTCCAATGTGTTCAATTTGTGAAAAGATTTCTTATGAAAGTATCTTTTTTTTAATTGTTGACAAATAAGGAGAGACATAAATATGAGAACGTTTGTTTCAAAGAAACTTAACACATTGTATGCGGAACACGTACTAGTTCGTTTTCTGACGACTGATACTTAAGCGTGGGTTACGTACTACTCGTAGTACCGGTTAGTATAACAAGATCGTTTGTTTGTGAGTACAAAAATAACGGAATATACACTAAAACGAAGCCGAATGCATCAGTCGATGCGGAACAACAGAACTGGTAAAAATGTTTAAAGCCGGTAAATAGTAGTATATAGTTTTAAAAGTTAAAACCGTATACTACTATTTCTATTTGATTTTTCATATTTACGATACTATTATAAATTTATAAACTAAAAATATATTTTTTGTTTACAAAATTCTTATGGTTGTTATTTATATATTTCTATTTATATATTTGTTTATATATTTCAATATAAAATACGAAAAGTTGGTTAAAAAATTAAATAATTTTCGATCTATTGAGATTTAACGGAGTAACTAATTATACGCGCAAAGCGCCCGCTCCCGTCACAATTCCGCTGCGAAATGTACCCGCACACAAGGTGTTAATAGCCTAATATCTTCATAGCTTCATTATTTCTAATCTTTCAAAACGAAAATTATTTTTATCTACATCTTTGCACCACACGTGATCCTGAAAAATTGCCTCTGAGGTCGAGAGACCTAGTATATCGGTGTAAAAGTGCCTACGTTAAATTTCACCCTCCTCGTGAATATTTGTGGATTGAATTGGGAAATTGCGTGATCAGATATATCAGTGTAGATATTATGCCTATGTGAAATTCCTGGCATTCGTGAAAATTTCAAATTAATTAGGAAAACCAGCTACGTCAGTGTTCATGTGACTGTAGAAAAAATTCATCGTATTTTCAATTATTTATGTAACAACTTTTGAAGGTGATTGATAACGAAGGTTGGGATTAAAAACGAGCTCATTTTCACCGTCTCCTGGTAATTTTCTGTCTGGTTAAATTTTTAAAGAAAGTTTTTGCAAATTAGTTCTATAATTATTTTACACGCACTGCGGTTTGGTTTGATTTGGTCTTGGAGCGTAACGGTCTACTTTTTTCAACACGAGGGCTAATGAGACCGGGACCTACTGCTTAAAGACGATTCCAAAGGCTACGAACATCCCTGCTATATGGGATTCGAACCCAAAAACTCCGTTTCTGAAGGCCGACACCCTAACCATTCGTCCATCGTTCGGCTACATGCATGGCGTAGTACTAACCGATGTGCTAAGATATTAGAAACTATTTGCAAGGCCTACAAGGTCATAGGCTAACTGGATTTCCTGGTCCGAGACCTATAATCCAGAGATTTCTTACAGTAAACAGAGAAATTGACAACGAGCAGAGTATTAAAACAATTAAAAGAAGAAATAGGGGGATAGGATGGTGGATAGAGTAGAAAGTTAAGGGATAGAAGAGAACAAAATATTTTTTTTTGGCCAGGGACATCAGTGCAATAGTGATAAATAAAAATTTGATGTATAATTAACAAGAATTTTTTAATTAAATAAAATAAGAAAATAAAATGTAAAAAATCTGAAAAAGACTAAAACAACATCGAAAAATATTAAGTTAACTGAAAATATGCGTACAATAAAAATTAAATAATATTTAGAAAAGTTGTCGGCGCTGGGGACAAAAACATCAACCAGATGACTGGGAGTAATTAAACGGTTGGAATCTTTCTATAAATTGGACAAACATCATTAAATTTTCTGTAAACAATTTTTGGTAGAAAACTGTTCATAGATAACAGCAATAGATGCAATCAGAATCATTCATAATCATCAGTATATCAGTGTAAAAGTGCCTATGTTAAATTTCACCGTCCTCGTCAATATTCGTGGATTGCATTGGGAAATTGGGTGATCACATATATCAGGTAGATATGCCTATGTGAAATTCCTGGTATTCGTAAAATTTGTAAACTAATTAAGTAAACTGATTGACCAGCTGTCAGTGTAAATGCGCCTGTAGAAAAAATTCATCGTGTTTTCAATTATTTGTATAATAATTTGTGAAGGTGATTAACAACTATGGTATGGATTAAAAACCAATTCCTTTTCAGCTTATCCTGGATAATTTCTGCCTACTTAAATTTCTAAAGAAAGTTTTTTGCAAATTGGTTCTATAATTATTTTACATGCATAATGGAGCAAAGGTCAACGATGTACTAACTGATGTCCTAACAGATTAGCAACTCTCTACAAGTTCTACAAGGTTATAGGCCAACTGGATTTCCTGGGCCGAGCCCTCTAATCCAGAGATTTCTTATAGTAAGCAGAGGAATTGACAACGAGCAAAGCATTAAAACAACTAAAAGAGGAAATAGGATGATAAGAAGGTGGATTGTTGAGTCCATAACACAATAACTAAAGAGTAGAAATTTTAGGGATAGAAAAACACAAATTATTTTTTTGACAGGGTCATCAGTAGTGATAAAAAATTTTTAATTAAATAAAATAAGAAAATAAAATAAAAAGTTAAAAATCAGAAAAAGACTAAAACAACATCGAAAAATTATAAGTTAACTGAAAATATGTGTACATTAAAAATATTTAGAAAATATGTCAGCGCGGGGAACAAAACCATCAACCTGATGATTGGGAGTAAGTACAGGGTTAACAACTCTCTCTAAATTGGACAAAACATCATTACATTTTCGGTAAACATTTTTTGGTAGAAAACTGTTCATAGATAACAGCAATCAGAATCAGAATAGAAGCAATAGATAGTAAAAAAATCAATCAATCAGAATAGATGTGCAGCGCATTATAGAGCCAAAAGTGGCGATTAACGTTAACAACAATGCCTTTAGCACTGACACTGGCGACCACGAAAGAACGTGAAACCAGGTAGGAGAATTTTGAACTCAGAGAGCCCATTATTATGCGAACTACTCGGACTGTGAGCAACTGTCTCGAGCGATTCTTTCTTACCTTTTTTTTACTATGTAACGTTAAATGTTTTATGTAATTAAATTGTTATTTGTAATTCATACCTGGCTGGCATAATTTAATTGTTTATATATGTATATATAGTTAATACTTAGTATTATCCTTACCATTTTTGTGGCACGAAATAATCTACGTGCCTCAAATGCAATAGACAGCTGCATAGATGCAATCTGCTCATTCATTGTTATCATTAACTAACATAAAATAGACTTACACCGCTTTCAAATAAAACAGATAAATTATCAAAATATGAATAAAAAATCTAGTGTATTCAAACAAATTTTTTTATCAAAATATCTTTTTTTTAATTGTGAGACAAATAAGGAGTTGAAGTCATAAAAATGATAATATTTGTTCGAAAGAAACTGAATAATTTAATTTTTTCATTGCATTGTCTGACTGGAAATCAGTTGAAACAAAAAAATAAGCTTTAATATTTAAAGACTCGGGATTTACTTTTATAGCTTACACTTTTTTTTTCTTTGGTTGCCACATAAAATGAATTTTTGGGCTTTTCTTAGATTTAAGAAAAAACTCTATAGAATTTTGTGGTTAATGTCTATTTACTGTAAGTTTAGTGCCGTGGCCTTTTTTTATGTCTCACTATTCTAACTCAATTTTTTTTCATTTTCTTTTAAAGTCATTGCAGTGTATTTGACGAAGTCATAAATAGAGCAAACATCAGGGAGAGTCTAAAAAAATATTGTTTTAGAGAAACATACATTTGTGGCCATACGAAACATTACAAAAACTATAATTTAGTGATTTAATTAATTTTTTTAATAACATCATAACATAAATCACATTTCAGAATAGAGATGGAATCAAAACATTTATATGTTCATCAATGTACATATAGTCTTTTATATTTATAATGAAATCAACCCAACACCAGAATTTCTACTAAATACACATTTGTGGCCATACGAATCGTTACGAAAATAACAACTGAGTGATTTAATTTAATTTTTTTATAACATCATAACATAAATCTCATTTCAAAATAGAGATCGGATCAAAACATTTATATGTTTATGTTATATAATACACGTATAGTCTTTTATATTTATAATGATATCAACCCAACACCAGAATTTCTACTAAATATACATGTGTGAATATACGAAACATTACGAAAATTATAACTGAGTGATTTAATTTAATTTTTTTTATAACATCATAATATAAATTACAGTTCAGAACAGAGATCGAAACAAAACATTTATATGTTTATGTTATATAATACACGTATAGTCTTTTATATTTATAATGAAATCAACCCAACACCAGAATTTCTACTAAATACATTTGTAGCCATACGAATCATTACGAAAACAACAACTGAGTGATTTAATTTAATTTTTTTATAAAATAACATAAATCTCATTTCAAAATAGAGATCGGATCAAAATATTTATATGTTTATGTTATATAATGTACGTATAGTCTTTTATATTTATAATGAAATCAAACCAACACCAGAATTTCTACTAAATACACATTTGTGGCCATACGAATCGTTACGAAAACAACAACTGAGTGATTTAATTTAATTTTTTATAACATCATAACATAAATCTCATTTCAAATAGAGATCAGATCAAAACATTTATATGTTTATGTTATATAATGTACGTATAGTCTTTTATATAATGAAATCAACCCAACACCAGAATTTCTACTAAATACATTTGTAGCCATACGAATCATTACGAAAACAACAACTGAGTGATTTAATTTAATTTTTTTATAAAATAACATAAATCTCATTTCAAAATAGAGATCGGATCAAAATATTTATATGTTTATGTTATATAATGTACGTATAGTCTTTTATATTTATAATGAAATCAAACCAACACCAGAATTTCTACTAAATACACATTTGTGGCCATACGAATCATTACGAAAACAACAACTGAGTGATTTAATTTAATTTTTTTATAAAATAACATAAATCTCATTTCAAAATAGAGATCGGATCAAAATATTTATATGTTTATGTTATATAATGTACGTATAGTCTTTTATATTTATAATGAAATCAAACCAACACCAGAATTTCTACTAAATACACATTTGTGGCCATACGAATCGTTACGAAAACAACAACTGAGTGATTTAATTTAATTTTTTTTATAACATCATAACATAAATCTCATTTCAAAATAGAGATCGAAACAAAACATTTATGTTATATAATGTACGTATAGTCTTTTATATTTATAATGAAATCAAACCAACACCAGAATTTCTACTAAATACACATTTGTGGCCATACGAATCGTTACGAAAACAACAACTGAGTGATTTAATTTAATTTTTTATAACATCATAACATAAATCTCATTTCAAATAGAGATCAGATCAAAACATTTATATGTTTATGTTATATAATGTACGTATAGTCTTTTATATTTATAATGATATCAACCCAACACCAGAATTTCTACTAAATACACATTTGTGGCCATACGAAACATTACGAAAACAATAACTGAGTGATTTAATTTAATTTTTTATAACATCATAACATAAATCTCATTTCAAATAGAGATCAGATCAAAACATTTATATGTTTATGTTATATAATGTACGTATAGTCTTTTATATTTATAATGAAATCAAACCAACACCAGAATTTCTACTAAATACACATTTGTGGCCATACGAATCGTTACGAAAACAACAACTGAGTGATTTAATTTAATTTTTTTTATAACATCATAACATAAATCTCATTTCAAAATAGAGATTGGATCCAAACATTTATATGTTTATGTTATATAATGTACGTATAATCTTTTATATTTATAATGATATCAACCCAACACCAGAATTTCTACTAAATATACATTTGGCCATACGAATCATTACGAAAACAAACTGAGTGATTTAATTTAATTTTTTTTATAACATCATAATATAAATTACAGTTCAGAACAGAGATCGAAACAAAACATTTATATATTCATCAATGTACATATATTATTACGTATGTCTATATAAAGGAAATCAACCAAACCAAGAATTTCTACTAAATATACATTTGTATACAATCTTTAGTAAAACAACATTATAATTTTAATTATAATTGTAACTATTTACAGATTCATAAAAAGTTTAATATTCTCATAGTGATGAAATCTAGAGATCTAAATAAAATAATTTATGTTAAATATTTCTTAGTTCAGTGTAATATTAATTGCGTTTAGCATTATAAATAAAGACAATGTAAGTAAAACAGAAATGGAAATAGAACGTACATAGACAGCAGTTAAATAATAAAGTAGTTAAAAGTCAATCGCAGTTAATAATAGTTAATAATAGCAAATAATAGTTTTATAATAGTTGGAATAATGGTGATAGTTGTAATAGTTGTAATAGTTTTAATAATTGTTTTAATAATAATTAATAATAATCGCAGTTAATAATAGTTGATAATAGCAAATATTAGTTTTAATAATAGTGGTAATAATTGTGATAGTTGTAATAGTTGTAATAGTTGTGATAGTTTTAATAGTTGTAATAGTTGTGATAGTTGTAATAATTGTAATAGTTTTAATGATTGTTTTAAAAATAGTTAATAATAGTAGCAGTTAATAATAGTTAATAATAGTCACAGTTAATAATACTTAATAGTTAATTGATAGCAGTTTAATAATAGATATCAAATTTATTATAAAATTTTAAAAATTTAAAAATTGAATTCAATCAAATTTAAAAATAATAGTTCGTTATCGCCAATTTTTTAGCTGTAATATAAAAAATAAATGCTACTTATATAAATGAAAACTTTCATTGTGGAAAATTGTAAGCTATCAATTAGGAACATACTCTATTGTTATTTTTATAATGCTCTTAACCCAACATAGCTCGTCTTTTGATAAATTTGATTTTATATATGAATTAAATACAATTGATGTTTCATATCATTTCATATACTCAATTAAATTGACATAAAATTAATTGTGAGTATAACTCAATTTTCTGTTTCGTTGTCTGTTTTTGATGTTTATTTTATCTTCCTCAGATTTAGAACGTTCTGAATATTTTACGAAAACAATAAAATTACAATATCAAATCGAAATTAATGTTATGTAAATAAAATAAATTTTAAAAAATAAATAATTTACCTTTAAGATCATTGCTTTGCTAACAACAACAAAAAGGTAGGGCGCTGGTCTTTGTTACCGAAGCTCGTGGGTTTGAATCCCGCTAGAGTATGGATGGTTGCAACCGTTCGGAAGCGGCTTTACCCAATTGTTTTTGGTCCGTCATGTAGCAAAAGAGAAGTCCGTGTGCTCAATACCAAACCAAATCTTCCAAAAGCATATTAAAGATTATTTTAAAATTAACATAATACTAAAATTTCTAGCTTAAAATCGGAATACACACTACATGAGCAGTATCCAAGTTCAGTGGGCACGCCAAGATTGGGCGATGTCGCCAAATTCTAGAACCCAGTATTCTGGCAAACCTTGCTCTATTTTTTATTTTCTATTTTTTTTTTTTAATTTTTATTCATCTTAACAAAATTTCAAACATTTTTGTTTAAAATATGCTTTGAAATTGGGTATAAACTTAATACAAAACGAAGCACATAATGTAAACATCACTTGGCAAGAATTTGTTGATCACTTGTACAAAAATAGATCCAAAATCATGGCGACCTGCCCCCGGAACTGGGATTCTACCCAATACATGTATGTAAATCAACTGAGCATTAATCACTCTGGAGATTCTAATATACACGTATGCGCAGTTAGCTTAAAGACTATGAGGAAATCTAGATAGTGGTAAGAGGTTATTCTAGTGCGATGTTCAGTAAAAAACACAGTTAAATATCAGTGACTTGTAAAAGCAATCTCAACTGTTTTTTACAAATAGCAGAGTTTGGTCACATTGAAAATGCAGCTCACTCGAAGCTGCGAAACAGCTGTCTAACTATGTTTTCTTTCCATTCCTGTCTCACATTGTTTTTATATTTAATGCTAAACGCAGTTAGTATTACACAGAACTAAGAAAATATTTTACTTAATCGATTTTATTCAAAATTTTATCTTAATCAGTCAAACAGATACTGAATCCATAAAGTACAAACATGTTTAATGTTTATATAAATCTATCTATTTCTCCTGATCATACTTTACCTGTGAAAAAAACAGACTTAGGTAAGACAATTTTTAAAACAAAATAGCAAAATTATAAATAACAACAGATAATTAAAATTTGGGAAGATTATTTATACCATTGCTATCTACCTTTCCTTAAAAGGTAAAATGGATCCAATAAAAATTACTACTTTAAACTACAAACTACTTTTAACTGTTTTTATATAAAATACTAGTTATCAATGATAGTTAATGAATTAAGTAAATTATTTAATTAAATGTAATAATTCAATTATATTTGAAATGTTTCGAACTATGATAACTTAGGTATCCTGTTCTCCCAGTTTTCTTTTTTTACACAGGTTTTTGATGTAATAAAAATATTTATAGGAAAAATTAAAAATATATTTAATGAAAAATGACTTTACTATTGTATTTTCTATTATTTTAATTTTTACACTACCAAGATCTTTTATGCAGAATATGATCACAGAAATATGTTGTTTTTACAATTATGTAAAAAATTGAGTGCATTATCTTTAATATATTTAAGTAAAACTGTACCTGTAAGAATACATTTTTCTAGATATTAAAAAACTAAATAAATACATTATACGACAGATTCCTTGGTATTTTAATGTGTTAAAAAATTTAATGACTATTATATTTTTAAAACTGTTTCTTTTATTGCATATTTTGATTATAACTCCCGTAAAAATTTTAGTATTTTGTTTGCCATGCATACACTTAAGTTTGATATAAAAACTAAAATAATTGCATTAAATTTTAAAATTATTTCTATGTTTCCCCAATTTTTAAAAAAACATATCGTCTATAAAAAAAGTATGTTAAAAAATGTAAAGGTATGATGTCTTTAAAACCTTTTCCTACGATTCAAAACTCAAACATTAGATTATTTTTAAAAGAAAAATTGTTCAATTAATTATAATTTATGCCTTATAAACAATTTAATAAGTGAATTTTTTATTACAATTAATGAAAAGTAAAATTATTGCATTAAATTTTTAAATTATCTAAAATTATTTCTATGCTACCACACTTTTTAAAAACATATCGTCTATACAAAATAGTAGGTTAAAAAAATAAAAAGGTATTATATCTTTAAAAACATTTCCTAAGATTCAAACCTCAAACATCAGATTCTTTTTAAAAGAAAAATTGTTAAACGAATTATAATTTGTGCCTTATAAACAATTTAATAGGTGACTTTTTTATTAAAACCAATGAAAAGTAAAATTATTGCATTAAATTTTTAAATTATCTAAAATTTTTCTGTGTTCTCACACTTTTTTAAAAACATATCGTCTATTTAAAAGAAGTAGCTTAAAAAATAAAAAGGTATGATATATTTAAAACATTTCCTAAAATTCAAAACTCAAACATTAGATTCTTTTTAAAAGAAAAATTGCTAGACGAATTATTGTTTGTGCCTTATAAGTGACCTTTTTACTAAAACCAATGAAAAGAAAAATTATTCCATTAAATTTTTAAATTATCTAAAATTATTTTTATGTCTCCACACTTTTTTAAAAACATATTATCTCAAAGAAAGTAGATTAAAAAATAAAAAGTTATGATACCTTTAAAAACATTTCTTAAGATTCAAATCTCAAATATTAGATTTTAAAAAAAAAAATTGTTAAACGAATTATAATTTGTGCCTTATAAACAATTTAATAAATGACTTTTTATTAAAACCAATGAAAAGTAAAATTATTGCATTAAATTTGTAAATTATCTAAAATTATTTGTATGTACCCACTATTTTTTAAAAACTTATCGTCTATAGAAAGAAACAGGTTAAAAAATAAAAAGGTATGATATCTTTAAAAACATTTCCTAAGATTCAAAACTCAAACATTAGATTCCTTATAAAAGAAATATTGCTAAACGAATTATAATTTGGGCCTTATAAACAATTTAATAAATGACTTTTTTATTAAAACCAATGAAAAGAAAAAATTATTATATTAAATTTTTAAATTATCTAAAATTATTTCTGTTTCCACACTTTTTTAAAAAACATATCGTTTATAAAAAAGAAATAGTTTAAAAATTAAAAAAAAATATGATATCTTTAAAAACATTCCCTAAGATTCAAAATTCAAACATTAGATTCTTTTTAAAAGAAAAATTTTTAAACGAATTATAATTTGTGCCTTATAAACAATTTAATAAGTGACTTTTTTATTAAAACCAATGAAAAGTAAAATTATTGCATTAAATTTTTAAATTTTCTAAAATTATTCTGTGTTCCCACACTTTTTTAAAAACATATCGTCTATAAAAAAGAAGTAAGTTAAAAAATAAAAAGGTATAATATCTTTAAAAACATTTCCTAAGATTCAAAACTCAAACATTAGATTCTTTTTAAAAGAAAAATTGTTAAACGAATTATAATTTGTGCCTTATAAACAATTTAATAGGTGACTTTTTTTATTAAGACCAATGCACACAAGATTCAAATTCAATTAAAGTATTTTCTATTATTTTAAATTTTACTCTACCAACAGGTTTTATGCCGTATATTATCACAGAAATAAGTTACTTTTACAATTGTGGAAAAAACCAAATACACTATCTTTAATATTTTTAAGTGTAACCATACCTGTAAGAATACATTTTGCTAGATATTGAAAATCTAAATAAATAAATTCTACGATAATTTTCTTGGTATTTTAATGTGTTAAAAACTTTAATGACTATTATATTTTTAAAACTGTTTCTTTTATTATATATTTTAATTATAAATCCCGTAAAAATTTTTAGTATTTTGTTTGTCATGCATACACTTAAGTTTGATATAAAAAGTAAAATTATTGCATGAAATTTTTAAATTAATTAAAATTATTTCTATGTTTCCACAGTTTTTAACAAAACATATGGTCTTTAAAAAAAGTAAGTTAAAAAATAAAAAAATAAAAAGGTATGATATCTTTAAAAACATTTCCTAAGATTCAAAACTCAAACATTATATTCTTTTTAAAAGAAAAATTGTTAAACGAATTATAATTTGTGCCTTATAAACAATTTAATAAGTGACTTTTTTATCAAAACCAATGCACACAAGATTGGAATTCAATTAAAGTTAATTGAGGCTAAAACTTCCTTTTAAATAAAAATGAAGCCATAAAAAGATATCGAAAAAAAAATTATGACTTTTTACTTCATTTGCATTAATCTTCTATAATTACCACTGTTTTTCAGTCGGAAAAATACTTAACCGTATGTTTGGAAAAGTTATTCAAAAATTAAAACGAATGGATTTCTGTTGCATATCAATTTACACCCTGTTTGAGTATAGAAGGCAAGAGAATTAAATTAAAACATGTCGAAGCATATTCTTAATTATCTAGTAAAAAATGGGAGGTGATTTATTGAAAGTAATAGGCTACCTTAAATCTCATGAATATTTATACTAAAATTAAGATTATTTGAAAATATTCAAAGAATGGTTTGAACTTCTGAAGCATGAATTATTCATAGCATTTCGAAGGATTTTGTGCTGTGTTTTTTTTAACAAACAATCCGCTAACAGGTGCTTTAGAGGAATATTTAAGAATTTTTTTTCAAAAGATCTTCTTTGGAAAGTTAATTTAGTGTGTCGAATTCTTGAAAACCCGTGATTAGAATACATCCCTCGACGTTGTAAATTATTTTTAATAATTTAACGTCAAGGAGCGTATACGTTTTAATTTTATTTTCCTTCCTTGCATTTACAATGTATCATCGTGAAATTTCCCCCTCAAAATTTTGATTAACATTGACTTTTAGACACTCATATCACCCCGAATAAATATGGAATTACACACGTGTGCATATATCTGTTTGGTGCTATATCGCGAAAATTGGCAACAAAATTTTAATTTTTAAGGTTTGGCTTCCTGTCGATGGTATAAATTTAATTTTTTAAAACATGAATAAAAATATATACTTGTATACGGATGACTCTCTATTTTGAGATACATTTTGTTTAAAATTATGTAGACAATTAAAATCGTTTCTCTAAACAATATACAAAGATCTGAAGAGTGCAGAGTAACGCTTGTTTCCCACCGATACCCCAAACACCGAGTACATACACACATATATTTATGTATAGGCATGTGTGTGTGAATGCATATATATGCATATATACATATGTATATATATATGTGTGTGTGTGTGTGTGTGTGTGTATGGTTTAGTTTGATTTGGTTTGGAGCACTACGGTCTACTGTTTTATACGAAATGTATCATTACCTACTGCTTAAACTATTTTAAATATACATTCATGATAGTATTCGAAAACGAATTAAATCAAAACCAATCGGCCAGCATTATATATAATATATGTATATATGTAATAATAAAATTCTATTAAAGTAAAATCCTACCTTAAATGTTTTTTTCCATTGGAAATCTAGATTCCTTATTAACAAATTTTAAAACACATTTTTCGTAATAATGATGGCGTACACACATTTCCTGGCACCTTGGATTTAGATACAGTTTTCCCACGCATTGTGAAGTACTATATCTTCTAGAATAAACTAGAAGTAATTATAGTGAAGCGATTGGCTACTGGAATGACATCATTCCTGGAGCCACGCCCCTTCCAGTAGTTAATAAAAAGGCTGGCCCACAGTTTTCGTAGCTTTTCCTTTGAGATCGCTATGTAATATATCATCAAATATTTTCTGTGTTTTGTGTTCTTTTTCCCTAAGGGGATTTTTGTGTTATATCCAAGTCTTGCTCGGAAATTGAACCCAAGCCCATCGGTTGATAGCACTATATGCTAACCTCTATACAATTTGGGTGACTAGCATGAGATTATTCTGAATTTTCTATTTTCTATATCTTAGATATGTGTGGAAAATAGTGAAACGTGGAAAAGGCTGCAACTTTACTAACAAATGCATCCATGCAGGATGAAAAAGCTACTATCATCTTTTTCGGATACAATGAGACAATAACAGATAGATATTCAATTCAGAATGAGAATGGAATGTCAGGAAAAGGACTCCGAAACTCTGTAGAAATTACGACATGTCATTATGATGAAACTTCCAAGAAAACTGGAAATTGGTAATCCTGCTTCATGATAACGAGCGTTCACATATTGAAAATATCGTAAAGAAAAAGTTACGATCACTAAAGTGAAAGTTACTAGAGCCCCTGCCTTTTAACCCTTTCGAAGGCCGTTGGTAGATTTCTTCCCACCTACATGATCTTACAAAATACGCCTGGAGGAAACTCAAATCCAATTATAATGTATTGGCTTTGCTATTATAACGAAGGGAAGATTTATTCTCCCTTCAGTTTTGCACTGTCATCTATTGATTGATCAACTGAATATAATTAGCACTTCTGTTTTGAAAGTTTGAAAACGTTGTGGGAGAAATAAATGGCCCACGAAAAGATTAAGTCATGATTCTTTCCCATGCAAATTTCACCCTTTCTTCTCCTTAAAAATATTCTTAAAATATCGACGGTTCTTATCAGACGTAGGAGTACTGCAGGCAATTTCGAACTTTATCAAATAGACGGAAAAGTTATTATACTAAATGCATGTATTCAACCTGATGAAGCAACCCTGTCATTGCCTCAATCCTCAAGGCCATTTTGCAAGACTGACATTCCAAATCTGGGCTGCACAGTATTCAAACGAAAATTTTTGATAGTCTCTTATACATACATCTTTTAACAAAATGTTTTATATATCTTCAAATATTTATATTTAAAAAAAAGACCTATTATATATAAAGAAAATAAATTTTAAAACAGTGTTGCACAAATCATTGTACATATATCCTCTCTGATATAGATAAAATACGCATTTTAATTTGAATTTATCTACCTATCTGTATATATATATATATATATGTAATATATTTTATAAAATTTACAAATAATTCAATTAGCATTATAAAGTATAAAGATATATTATATTCAAGAGAACTAGAATTATTTAAAACTTTATTTCAGAGTATACACGAAATCTTCCTTCTACAATATATAATAAAAAATACAGATTCATTGCTTATACAAGTACATTAGATTATAACAAGAATTTTAAACAAAAAACATTAATAGCGAATTAACTGCAATATACAAAACACGAAAATGTTAAACATAAAATCTTTATAGACAGAAAGTTTACAGTTTATAAGAAAAATGTTAATTATACGTTAAAATTTAAATATAAAGAGATTTATAAAATTAAAATTAGATTTAGTTTAAGAAATATTAAATTAAATTTATTTTGTATATTACATATATATATATATATATATAATATATATATATATATTATATATATATATATATATATATATATAAAATATAAAATTTATATATATATATATATTCTTTGTAATGTAAGCAAATGCAAATTATTAGAATCAACAATTTTGTTTTTTCAAAAAAAAACTCAATTTATCGTTTATCCCGATGGAAATAAAACTAAAAACAGTGTTGCACAAGTGTTAGGACACTATCTAGATGTTCTCTTATTAATTGGAGTTCAACTTCATGTATTCTTTCTAATAAAAGGAAATGCAAAGCATTGATATCAAGAATTTTGTTTCCTGTTTTTTTTTCCAAAAATAACTCAATTTATGGTTTTTCCGATGGAAATAAAATTTTAACCAGTATTGCACAAGTCTTAGGACATTATCTAGATGTTCTGTTATCAATTGGTATTCAACTTCATGGGTTTGTCGTCGCAAAGAACTTATCTCAGAATGTCACAGCTTTTAAGGAATTTTTATCTCTTACACAAGCAAAATATTTTTATTTTACTTATGTTATTGTGAACGTACGGTTTTAAAAGATTTTAGTAGCATTTCGGAAAAAGATTTTTTGAATTCTAACAAAAGATAGTAAATTTCTAACACGTTATTGGAAGATGAATGTGGTTGCAGAATAAATTTATTTTTAAGGTATAACCAAAGAACCAATATTTATAATCGCAACTTACATAATCAAATTACCATATAGACTAGTTATTTTCTAAACTCCAGTTCGTGTGCGTGTGTGTGTGTGTGTATAAATATATTCATACTAGCCTATAGCCCGTCATATGACGAGATTATTAAAGTTTTTAATTTTTCAGAATAGTAAAGTACCCTATGAGGTAGGTAAAAAAATGTTTATTTTTTGGTTGAGAATTATCTGGTACAAGCTCAATAATTTGGTTGTCTTTACTGTCCGCGTATTACTTGCCAACCTTAGGCTGCTACGATATTACAGTCGACATATGTCACTTGTGACTTTCACGTCATAGTGACGTCAGACATCACTAGAGAGGGAAATTTGGTACCAAAAATTTCTCTCTCTGACATCATTATGACGCAAAAGTCACCAGTGACATATGTCGACCGTGATACTGTAGCACCTTTAATTTATCTGGCCGTATTATGTGATAGAATGAATAGAAGAGGTTTGAATATTGACAGTGGTGATTTGGAGGTATATATGAATGATGTCAAAAATTTAGCTAATCGATTGCAAACCGTGGGGTTTATGTATAAAAAACAAGCACACAAACGAACAAACTTCTTAATTTTCAAAGATATATAACTTAAACCCTAAATATTTATTAGTCCGCGAAATAGACTCCTAGACTTTTATGAAAACTTTCATTGGACTGAGAAAATTTTCATTGCAACAAAAAATAAACGATGATTAGTTTTAAAATTATCACATATGCACCTAATCTATTATTTAATCAAAAGAGGATATTTAATGCAAAAGAAAATTATTTATGTAATATCTACATTTCGTGATAAAATGTATGAAAATGATGCAGATGATATTTAAATAAGTTAAAATAAGAAATCATTAAAAAAGATTGTTAAAGGAATGACGTCATAATAATAGAAAAAATATTATTTTCATCTACTTATATGTAATAAACTGATGAATTTAATCATCGCCTGCTCTTAACCGGGGAAAATAGTGCTTGAAATAAAGGCATTAAAAGATGGAAAAGTGGGGAGGGTTTTCGAACGTTTTTGAACTCGCTTTGAAATTTGCTAACCCTACCTCATCAAGAATCTTATATGAATTCCTCTATCCATTCCAGGTCCAACTGCTTCATAAATTCGAGGACAGATGGACAGATAACTTAGGATATTATTAAATTGGGGATAAATTTTCATTGTCCGTTATACAAATCCACAATATTTGACGGATTTGAATGAAACTAGGTGTACTGAAATTCTAAGGTGTGTAAATTAGCACTGTCCACAGTAAATTGTTATAAAAAAAGCCTTCACTTATCTTCGGTGCTCCATATTTTCCAACATTAGCAGAGTTTTTTATTATTTACTTTAAAGTACATATGCAATTTCTAAATGTTAAAACAAACTTTTTATTAAGGTACTCCCTCGAGAAGGTACGCATTCTAAAATGAAAATTTTATAAAAATATAGCAATACGTGTGTTTGCTTATTAATCCTTTCACTCATTTATTTTATAAAAATATAAAAAAGAACAATTTTGTTATTTGTTTACAAACGGTATTCGAGAAAAAATTTGTTAAAAATGATTTTTATCTCTTTAAATCATAGAGCCGGATAAAATATTGCAAATTAAACAAAACAAATATAGCATTTAAATTATAAATTTATTCTTCTATTAAAATATTTTATTATTATAAATTATGTTTTAAATCTTATTAGTAGTAAAGAAACAAAAATCAACTGCAGACAAAATGTTTTACTTCTCTCTCTATTCACTTCTTCAACATCAATTTTTCTATTCTTATGCTACCAGTAGTTAACAAGAACAAAATTAAAATTGAAGCCACAGTGATAAATAGATATAACATTTATCACTGAAATAAGATAAAGATAAAAATTTTGTGAAAATTTATCTTTAACTATTTTTTTCTTGCGACTTCATTCCCTGGCGACTGACGGCGAATATTCCATTCTGGCGGTGTCAGTCCCTTGGGACTGGCATTGGACTTTTCATCTGGCCGTCGTGTTTCCTTGAGGACTGACAGTTGAATTTACTTTTGTTGGCTTCCGTATCAAAACATTCATTTGGATCATTGGCTTTGACATATATTAGTAAAATATCAGATGAACTTTTACTATCAGTAAATGGCAATCGTGTTAATCGTGTTTGCGTGGTATCAGTTATAAATTTAGAAGCTAAAAAAACTTAAGGTCGATTCAAGGAGACATACCTGTATGTGTCTGGTCGGAAGCCAAAATGAGAGTTTCACTTCTTCATTCTCATTCTTAGGATTGCTGCACCCCATATCAGTTATAAATATAGAAGCAGGAAAAACGTAGGGCCCATCCAAAGGAACATACCTGTACTTGTCTGGTCCGAAGCCCAAATGACTATTTCTATTCTTCATTCTCTTTCATAGAATTGCTTCACTCCATATCAGCTGTTTAAATAAAAACGATAAAAAACATAGGGTCCATCCAAGGAGACATATTTGAACATGTCTGGTAGGAAGTCAAAATGACGATTTCTCTTCTTCATTCTCATTCTTAGTATTGCTGCACCCCATATCAGTTATAAATATAGAAGCTATAAAAACGTAGGTTTCATCGAAGAAGACTTACTTGCACGTGTCTGGCCCGGAGCCAAAATGACGATTTCACTTCTTAATTCTCGTTCTTAGGTTTGTTTCACCCAATATCAGTTACAAATATAGAAGCGAAAAAGCATAGGGTCCATCCGAGGGGACTTACCTGCACTTGTCTGGTCCGAAGCCAAAATGACAATTTCTCTTCTTCATTTTCGTTCTTAGGTTTGTTGCACCCAATATCAGTTATAAATATAGAAGAGAAAAAACGTAGGGTCCATCCAAGAAGACATACCTGCACTTGTCTGGTTCGAAGCCAAAATGACGATTTCTCTTCTTCATTTTCATTCTTAAGTTTGTTGCACCAGATATCAGTTATAAATATAGAAGCGAAAAATGTACGGTCCATCTAAGAAGACATACTTGCAAGTGTCTGGTTTGGAGCCAATGGGACGATTTCACTTCTTAATTCTCGTTCTTAGGTTTGTTTCACCCAATATCAGTTACAAATATAGAAGCGAAAAAGCATAGGGTCCATCCAAGGGGACTTACCTGCACTTGTCTGGTCCGAAGCCAAAATGACAATTTCTCTTCTTCATTTTCGTTCTTAGGTTTGTTGCACCCAATATCAGTTATAAATATAGAAGAGAAAAAACGTAGGGTCCATCCAAGAAGACATACCTGCACTTGTCTGGTTCGAAGCCAAAATGACGATTTCTCTTCTTCATTTTCATTCTTAAGTTTGTTGCACCAGATATCAGTTATAAATATAGAAGCGAAAAATGTACGGTCCATCTAAGAAGACATACTTGCAAGTGTCTGGTTTGGAGCCAATGGGACGATTTCACTTCTTAATTCTCGTTCTTAGGTTTGTTTCACCCAATATCAGTTACAAATATAGAAGCGAAAAAGCATAGAGTCCATCCAAGGGGACTTACCTGCACTTGTCTGGTCCGAAGCCAAAATGACGATTTCTCTTCTTCATTCTCGTTCTTAGGATTGCTTCACCCTATATCAGCTGTAAAAATAGAAGTGAAAAAACGTACGGTCCATATCAATGAGGCATATTTACAAAGTCAAAATAACGATTTCACTTCTTCATTTTCGTTCTTAGGTTCGTTGCACCCAGTATCAATTATAAATATAGAAGAGAAAAACGTAGAGTCATCCAAGAATACATACTTGCCCGATTAAAAGACTATTTCATTTCTTCATTCTAGTTCTTAGGTTCCAAGGAGACATTCTAGCAATTCCGAAGCCTAAATAACGATTTCATTTCATTCTCATTCTTATGATTGCAAAGTGCTAACTTCTTAGGACTGCAAGCGAATTTTGAATGTATTGTAAGCAGAATTAGTGGAGTTTGAAGGATGGCCTTAATATTAATTTTTTTACATAAGAAAGAATATACAAAGTGTCTGAATTTCGTAATCACCGAGGTCCAGACGATTTTGAACTTGATGCACTGAGAGGTATAAATTTTTTCATTGCAAATCGGTATAATATTCTTAACTCGGCGATGGTATTAACACTTGGTATGCGGGCTAAGTACTAGTACTTTTTCTGACGATTGATACTTGAGCGCGGGTCACGTACTAGTACGGGTTAGTGTAACAACATGGTTTGTTTTGGGGTAAAAAAGTAACGGTATATACAGGAAAACGAAGCCGAATGCTCTTGTCTACTTCATAGATTCTGGAAAAAATTAGACAAATAAAAACTAGTTTTTACATCAGTCGATGCGGAACCACAGAATGGGAAGGTTGATTAAAAAAATCAATTTAGATTTAAAATTAACTTTTTATATATCCTTGAAAAAATATTATATATATATATATGTATATTTCTATATTATATATATACATTTGAATTTATATATATATTTGTTCATTTGTCTATTTATACATTTTTATATGATTGAATATAAAATACGAAAAGTTGGTTAAAAAATTAAATAATTTTTGATCTATTGAGATTTAACGGAATAATTAAATTTACGCGCAAAACGCCCGCTGCCGGCACAATTACGCTGCGAAATGTACCCGCACACAATGTGTTAAAATTAGGAATATCTAGTTTTATTGCAAACATCTTTATAAACTATGTCCAGAAATTAGGAAATAATAGAGGAAAATAGAGCCAGTTAATATTTTGAAATCCCCAGTGAAGTTGTATATTCCTATTTAAGAATACACCGTAAATAATAAGGTAAATTTAACAGTTTTGCACAAAAAAGCCTGGGCTTTGAATTTCATTTATCTTACACAAAATTTGTCTTTAAAAAAACGGATCTTTAAATTTTTATAGTATACATTTCCCATTACGTCGCAAAGTTACACACTATAACTCAAAAATATCATTAAATTTTTAAAAGGGCTTACCTAGTTTTATGGCGAACATTTTTTCAATAAACCACGATTTAAAAGTTCTGAAAGAACAGAGAAAAAAATAATGCAACAAGAACATTTTAAAGTCACCAGTAATGCGAAAAACATACGACGAGAGAGAAAAATGATTTCGAACTTTAGAGAAAATACAAGAAAAAGAAGTTAGCGAAATAAAAGAATCATTCGATTGCAAAACTTATTAAATTGTACTTCTGTCGTATTATTTTGGGGACGAGACAGAATTTCGTATTTTGATCGACTTTTGAGATTCTGAAGACTTTTTGATCAGCTGAATCCATTGCTTAATCTATTCATGCCAATATTATTTTTGCTAAATGTATTTTACTCAATACCTTATGTTATTATAAACTCATAAGAGTAAAAAAAAAAGAATATAATATTGAATTTGTTGACATTTACATCAGTAAAACGGTATATGATCTCACAATTGCTCTTCCATGATCACTCCTAACATGCTTAATAAATACAGTCTGTTTCATAAGACCGTATAGCTCATAACTTCGTCAATAGTTAGCGCAGATACCGGCTTAATTGCAAGTGTTCTTCAAACATTAGAGAAGAATTTTTATGGTTATATTTATTATTCGATTTATTTTGCTGTGTTTAAATGAACAATTCCAAACTGAGTACGGCGTATGCGACCCGTTTTGAGGCAGTGTTTCTGTATAACCATCCAAAAGGACCAAAAACGTCTTGTGTAACTGCAGCCCGGTACATGAAAAAGTCGGAGTCGTTCGTCAAGAAGTGGGTAGCACGTTATAAAGCGGTACAAAAGGTTAACGACCTACCGGAACTGGGAAAATACCGTTCGACGTCAAAATCGAATGATAAAGTGATTCTTGTATAATCGATAATAATGGTGACTGGATAACTTATTAGGTGAAATGCATTTCAGTTTAATACCTATAATACACGGTACAAATGTATTTTTAACTAATTCGTTTGTATTTTCAAAGAAATTGACAACCCGCTGTAGGAATAGGCATTAGATCGATAGCGATCGACAGGTGGACCACGAAGACATTTTGGTGTAACCATCTTTAGTAAGTCCTAAGACGCGCATATTAAAAGAAACATATTTGTGGAACACTGACACCAGCTAGACTATAAATATATTTTATAACTCAGTCAACATATCGTTCCCGTCTCACAGGTTACCACTTAAAATCTAATGAAAGCTTAGTAGTTAGTAATTATCCACAGAGATATTAAAGATTGGAGGACAGCATGCATACCAAGTCTTCTACTAACTATAACTACAAGATGAAAGTACAAAATGATTTAGATGAAAATAACTTAATTTTTTATTATATTTTGAATTGTTTGATAATAAATACATTATACTACCATGAGCCCGTCATATAGCCCGTCGGTGTTGCAAGCAACTCTGTTGCAAGTTTGCTGAAAACTAAATTTGCTATCAGGGAATATACATCATTATGAAGCAGAATCACCCCATCTCGTAATTTTCCTTGGCGTTTGGGCTTAACTGCATGACGTAAAATCGCCATCGTTTTGCAGCACCGTTTTCTAGTCATGATACACTTGAATTCTTAAAATCAATAAGCAATGGACACTAATAAACAAAGAACAGCGTAATCCCATTGGTACTGTTTAGACGTATTTGGTAGTAATGTTGTCATTCATAATATTTTAACAATTTCCATCCTCAGTTCGGAAATGAAAGAAATTCATAATAATCCCATACTTCGATGTCAGACGCTAATTTGCATATACGTTGCAGGCACGATCTGAAACAGAAACTTTTCCAGATAGCAAATT
Source organism: Pardosa pseudoannulata (assembly GCA_032207245.1). Taxonomy (NCBI): domain Eukaryota; kingdom Metazoa; phylum Arthropoda; class Arachnida; order Araneae; family Lycosidae; genus Pardosa; species Pardosa pseudoannulata. The sequence continues at coordinate 75,108,635 of CM063500.1, read as the reverse complement.
TCGTTTGCAGCTGTGTTGCTTTGCAAGCCTGCAAACGTGCAGCAAGTTCAGCATGACAAGTCTGCCTGTTTGAAACAAGACTAGAGCAAGTCTAAGAATTTTCGCTTGCTACAGGGTTGTCATGCCAAGGTTGCCACAGTTTTGCAGCAAAATAGCGTATCAAAAGATTGATCTCTTTATGTTCCATCTAACTTGCAGGAGTTTTGCTGCAAGTTTGTCGTTTTTGTTATGACAAGATATTATCCAAGAAATTAGCGTGTCGTCGATGCAATTATTTTAGCACCGACATCGAAGTATGGGATTATTATGGATTTCCTTTATTTCCGGTCTGAGGGTTGAAATTGTTAAAATGTTATAAATGACAACATTGCTAATAAATACGTCTAAACAGCACCAACGGGATTACACTATTCTTTGTTTATTAGTGTCCACTGCTTATTGATTTTAAGAGTCCAAGTGCATTATGACTAGAAAACGGTGCTGCAAAACGATGGCAATTTTACGACATTCAATGAAGCCCGAACGCCAAGGAAAACTACGAAATGGGGTGATTCTGCTTCATATTGATGTATTCCCTGACAGCAAATTTAGTTTTCAGCAAACATGCAGCAAGTTCAGCAAGACAAGTCAGCAAGTTAAAACCTACACTCCAGCAAGTTAAAAACTACACTCCAGAAAGAATTTTCGCTTTCTTTAAGGTTGCCATGACAAGGTTGACACAGTTTTGCAGCAAAGTAGAGTTGCAAAGGAGTGGTCGCTTTATGTTTCGTCTAACTTGCAGGAGTTCTGCTGCAAGTTTGCAACGTCAAATTTGTTATGACAAGATATCATCCAGAAAAAATTCAAACTTGCTGCATGTATGCATGATATCTGGGTTTTCATCACCTCTTATTATACTAATCTAAATTTTTGCAAATCATTCCGTTTGAAATTTTTGCTATAAAGAAAACTAGTAAAAAATATTGCCATGAAGCTATGAAGAAATAAATTAACTCAAATGTTAAACAGTGCATAAAAATAACATTCCGTTTGAGTAAACTATAATTTTCTAAGATCGCTCTTAGACGAGAAAAATTAGTTAGCCCTAATGAAAAGGGAAAATGCCTCGGGTAGAAAAGTCATTAGACCTGCAAATTACTTTACCCTAATCATAAATATTAACCTTCTAAATATAAAGGGGGAAGGTGTTCGAGATAAATGACTGTACCTCTTCCATTTTTTACAATACAAACTTTTAGAACTTGAATAATTTAACCTCGTTTTAAAAACTTGTCAAGAGATAAAAGAAAATATTTGTTAAATTACTCGAGAGTAATAAATATGCTTAAATATTTCGACAGGAAATCCCAAAAGACGACGTTAAAAAAGCATTGACAACAGAGAGAAAAAAATTACTTTAAGATAAAAATCTACAAAATTGTTGATTATGGAATTTTAACTTCCAATACAAGAAATCTTTTGAAGCTTATGAAAGACTGAGAAAAATTATTGTGGATCCTTTAAACTCGTTTATCATCTTATTTTTATCTCTTTTAAACACTTATTGTTTTTATTAATAACGTGTAATTTTGAGTGGGGGGATGGAAACTTTTTAGTCTTACATGCATTCACACGGCACGATTTATTTATCTATTAAAAAAGAAATTCACGTTAAATAAATTGGGCGTTTAAAAACTTATTTAGAGATAAAGTGCTTAAAAATAAGAAGCATATTGTGAACCATGGTGTATTCTCAAATCAACTTATGGCAGGAAAAAAAATTTGTTATTTTTACCTAATTTGTTTTCTGGAATCTTTAGAATTTTTCTAAGCCAGCTTTGAATTTTATGCGTAGGATTTCCTGTGTTAGAATAGTGTTTTTCAACTTGTTTTGTGGTTGACGGAGCACTAAAATATCTTGAATTATCTACGGTATATCTAGAAAAAAATAGTATCAAATAAAGCGTATGAAAAGTCAATTTGAAAAGATTTTTAAAGACATTTGGGTAAAAATTTAAAATAACAAAACAAATGTTTAGTATATTTATCAGGATCATAATATTCATGCATATAGAGCCTTTTATAGTATTTTTTAACCGCTTGCCTGATTATCCCGAGTTATCTCGGGTTCGTGTATATTGCAGTTAATTATTATCCCAAGAAAACTCGGGCAAAGCAAAATTTGTCAGAATGATTTCTTTTATCATGGATTTACTCGGTCTGGGGGAAATGAAATGGAATATTCAGTTTTGATTGGCAGTTTGCAGTTTGTTGGTTTCGTGGTTCTTTTGGTGGAACTTGTCACGTGTTTCAAACTGATTGAAAAACTAATTTCAGAAAATCACCGTGATGAGCTTTCTGATACATCAGGAAGACGCAGCATTAGTCTTTTATCCCCTCAGGTTAACCTCAAAGTATTTTCCAGATGTTATTCTTGATACTGAAAAAAAATCAAATTCAACGAGACACTGTACTCTATGCTCCCGTAAAACAGATACCAGAAGTAAGCCGGTAATAAAATAGACCAGATATCAGTGTACAGAATGTCAGGTATCACTTTGTCTTGTCCCTTGTTTCAAAAACTATCATACAAAGACTAATATTTAACTTTTGTCCATTTGCCCGAGATAAATCGGGATAGTAAATTAATGTTAAAACTAAATGCTTTTACCCCTGTAACAAATTAAAAATTCAACTAAAACCTACATATTTTGTTTTGTTTCACTTCCTTGTATTTAATAATAAAATTTAAAAATATGATGATTTTTTGCAATTTTTTTCAAACAAATTTGTAAGGGTTAAAGACAGAATTGGGCTTGATTTTGTAATTAGGCTTTGAACGTTTGATGGTGTATTTTGTTTTTTTCTTTTTATCAATTAAATTCTGCAAATTTTCCTACGGAGTTTTTTTACTGTTATTTTATGAATTTTTGAACTCTATTTTCTGAATTAAGAAAAGTTTGCCTGTGATTCTACGGTCGGTGTTTAGTTGATACAAAAGTAGTAAATATTTTACAAAAGAACATATTCAAGAGCAGTCTAAACAAAAACGACACATTGATGTTGCTAACTCAGTAATCTGGAATTTTATTCCATAGTCAGCTGTACATAACCAATTTAACATCACCATACTTCTTCGCCAACAACTTCGCCAACCTTCGTTGGACAATTTTGTAACAACAGGCGCCACTAATGCTTGATGAACTTTCAAGTATACGCATTTATTCATTTTCTAGTCGCTTGTTTTATTAAATAAAATTGTACTTTTCAAATTTTTGGATTCCATATATTCATATGTGCACGGCAGATTTGTAGGGATGTTAACATTTGCCATGTTCAGTGCCGATTTTGCAAACGAAAACAACATTTGAACGCTTAACGCTGCTCCAAGAATGTCTGAGTTCGGATTCTAGGGTTCACGGAACAAGCATGCAATTAGTAATGCATCTGTTACGACCAAAGCCCGAAGTTCGGCCAGTTCCCGAATTAGCCGTCCAAATCGCGAAATAGCCAATATCACCTCACAATGACCAGCCAATGTCTGATCTTTCCTTGATTTCAGGGTTTCGTCAGCAAATTCGGGAGCTAGCATGGGAAGATCGGCCAAAGTCAGAAGAAAAAGGTCATGCGCAAATTTTCGGTATTTCTATACCATAATGCTAATGATAATCCCATTATAGCTTCCACAGAGGAGTTTTCGAACGAATCTGCCCCTTTTAGGCGCCTAGGATCATCCTTAGGTACAAAGGCCAAGGAGGTACGGTAGCCCTAGGTGGGCTGTAGTCTGAAGGGAGAAGTTTTAGTTAGTAAGGATTTCACAGTACCAGAAACCTCCTGGTCTCTTATGAAAATTTCCTCTCCCTTAGAGAAAACAAACACTTTATCTACTGAATTAGTTTATTACAGAAAATTATCAGTATCATCACTTGTTACAAGATGAACTTTTATGACTGCACAGCAGTTTGTTATTTTTACATCTGCAGTAATTTGTTGAGCACTTGGTAGTGCAGCTGCATCGAGTGTAGCCTTGGCCACCGGTAAGTGATTGTGAAGAGACAACGGTTCGTAATGATTTTTCATAATTTGATACATGGATTCCAGATACTCTGAAAATGTAACACACTGTCCTTTCTACCATGTGTATGTCGTCATCACACCTGAATCGACAGCTGAGCCCCCTACCAAACAGTATTACTTCAGCACATTGAAAAATGGTCAGGGAGTTCCGGGCACTTCGAGAAGTGGCCGGAAAAAATCGCATATACGCTATTCATTTCCAGTACATCGCACATTGGACACATGTCCCAGCCAATGTGCGAGTTGGCCGGCCAATTCGGGAACTGGCCGAACTTCGCGCTTTGGCCGTAACATATCGATTTGAAATAGCCAGTATGCATCAACTCTTTTTATAAATGCTGCAGACACCACCATTTATTTAATACTGCATACATTATTATTGGAATTCAGTGATTTCTCAATAATAAAAAGGATTAAGTGTTACTTCAGGATAGAGTACCCCTTGGCAAATTTGGAGGTTATTGGTGATGTTTACTAAAACGGAAAAGTATTTCATCCAAACATTGCATACCTTGTTATTTTTTGGCAACTTTAAATAATGCAGAGTGCGCCATACTAATAGAATTATATACTCTTACTTAATTTAACCAAACCCACTTAACCGGGCATTTATCTCTCAACAGTTTACAAAGCCAACAGCTCCAAATTATTAAATATTAGCCATAGTGAATCATGAGTTGTACACTATATCTAATTTTTTAAGCATTGCATACATTTAATATATAAAAAAATGCTTGCATAAAATAAGCTGGACACCAATATAATATAAATCAAAATATAGATACAGATTGTTTGGACAAGGCGAGATCAGAAGAAAATGTTAGGCTACTATGCTTAGAGTTTTATCGCCAAGTTGGCGAAGGCACTGTGTTCTGATGTCAAACTAATTAATTATAAATTAAACAGCATAAGTACATCATAAAGTGAAGAATAACAAAAAGATAAAAGTAACTAAGTAAAGAATAACACAAACTATTTCATAAAAGCCTAAGTATATGCTGGATAGGATCGATCCTAATTTCATACACCTTAATAGAAAGAAATTTTTTAGTATTTAAACTTAGATTCTGCAGAGCTAATAATATCCTAATTTTCAATTTATTATTAATTATAATAAATTGAAAATTTATTTTAAATTATTCTAATTATCTGAGGTAATTTTATTAAGATAAAAGTAGACTGAAATTTTGAGATTTTTAACATTAGAGAAAAATTCTTATATATACATTTTAAAACACTTGTGTTTACCCTAAGGGAAAATGTTTTCATTATACTATTCAACACATATACTTTATTCAAGCATTTACAGAAAAAATAGTCACTTTTTCTACACGAGAAGTCAAAACCAACATTTCTAAGAAACAGTATAAAATCTAGTTTATTTTTTAACCCTTTTCGTGCAAAAAAAGGTTTAGATTTTTTCAAAAAAGAAAAAAAATTCCTTAGTAAGACATTAACAAAGCCTCTGTTGAACTGAGTTGTTATTTGCTTCATGAATACAAGAAATTTTTTTAAGTATTCATAAAACAATCAACAACCTACTTTCATATTCATAGGGAATTACCCATTTTCTATCTTTCTTTGAAATAATTATGAGTACAAAACGAAAAAGAACATTTTGAATGCAAAAATTTAACGGATTCTTTCGGCTGTAATTTCTTCTCGACATCTGAAATTTCTTTGGTGTTTACAGAGGGTTAATTGTTTTTTATTTTAAATCATGTCACGTTTTGTGCATTCTTCATTATGTTATCTGCATTCTGCTGTTGAAATTTGTAAAAACGTAGGAGAATAGTATCTTTATGTGCCGACTTTTCTGAATAACTAATGACCTGAATATTCATGAAAGGCATTTTAAAAAAGCTTAGGAATAACTCAAGTTTCATTTAAAATTTTAATTTACTCATTTTGAAATTCCCTCTCATAATAAGCTTAAGCGCCAAACTCTTAAAAAACACTTAAAAATAATTACAAATAACTTTCAATTACAACTAAAGGATCTTCTTATCGCCTTTACAGTTTGATATATATATATATATATATAATATATATATATATATATATATATATATATATATATATATATATATATATATATATATATATATATATATATATATATATATATATATATATATATATATATATATATATATATGTATATATATGTATATATATATATATATATATATATATATATATATATATATATATATATATATATATAAATAGATAGATAGATAGATATAGATATATATATGTATATATATATATATATATATATATATATATATATATATATATATATATATATATACATATATACATATATATATACATATATATATATACATATATACATATATATACATATATATATATATATATATATATATATATATATATATATATATACATATATATATATACATATATATATATATATATATATATATATATATATATATATATATATATAAATAGATAGATAGATAGATAGATAGATATGTATATATATATATATATATATATATATACATATATATGTATATATATGTATATATATATATATGTATATATATGTATATATATATATCAAAATTATTTAACTTTAATATTTCCTTAAAAAGATCTTCTCTCCCATTCTAATTCCTTAAAATATTTTTCTCAGCCTCTAAATGTCTTAATCAAAGGAGCGTTCTCGACTTAAAATTCTTTCGATACATTTCCCAAAGCTTTCTATGCTATGGATGTAAATTTTCTTTTATTCAGCACGTTTCCCAGCTGTCACTGGCAAATGGCTCCCCGTTTTTCCTGATCTTACGCTTAAATTCGCTGATTAGGTGGAAAATTTCTTTCTGTTTTCGATCTCGGGTTTACCTCTGTTCAAGCGGAGTGATTTTCGTGTCTCTCTCTTGCCTGTTTTTGACTCGTAGTGATGTTTGTTTTAGCAGCTCAAAAATAAAATTTCGATTAAACTTGTGCTGTTCTTTTCAATGTGGCCAGACTGCATCGTTCGTTATTACTAGAACCTGTTTAGGCTTCTCCTTGCCCAGTAGCCTAGGCAAGTAAAAAGAATAGGGGCTAAATAATTATTGTAACTAGAGGAAATTATTTATTACATATATATATATGTGTATATACATATATGTGTGTATATATATATGTATATATATATATATATATATATATATATATATACGCACACATATATGTATATACACATATATATATATACATATATATATATGTGTATATACATATATGTGTGTATATATATATGTATATATATATACATCAGTGGCGTGCGGTAGGTTTTCATGCAGGGTGTGCAGAGAACATGGATTTTCCAATAAATGTTTAATTATTGAGACATCTGAGTTCTCCATTCTGAAACGGGTTATTTATCATGAATATAAATTTAAAGATGACAATAAATAAAATATTTACCTACGAGTAGTCGAGTTATAACTATGAAAACAGCTAAACTTATGGGAATTCTACTAGCACTGAAACAAAAATCATGTCTTTTGTTGTATGGTATCATATCGGCGTCAGAAAAGCTACGTTTCGGGCTCCTACGAAAAACTTATATATTCAGCAAACTTAGGACCACATGGCGCCCGCTCTGCGGTGCCTCATACGAATGCTCATTGATGCCGATAAACCAAACGTCTATTCCACGTGCAAAGGATTTCGCTGCACGCTGGAACAATAGAGCGAACTGCTTCTTCTTCGGTCAATGGATTAAATTATATTTATTAATTGTTTTTAACATTTGGAAATCATATATTCTGCGAAAAACATCTTGACAATTTTTAAAAACAAAACCAGGGATATGGTGTTACATAATACAACCTATATACTGTCTGTAAGACACAATAAATGGTAAAATTTTAATTGTTCTGTTAAAATTCGTTTCTTTAAAACAAAACAACGTTGTTTTTCAGCTAATTATTTCAATAAATATAATACATCACAGAAATTAATTTACCACACTAAAACATTTCACTTTATATCGACGAAATACTTCTTTTATATTTCCATGAACAAAAAATCATACAATGTATAAATTTAATCATTAACCGTCTGCAAAATCGTATGGCGAGTTAATCAGTTTAAAAAAAAAGTCCCCGTTGTAATACAACGTTTAATAAACCGTAGCTTCAGAATTTTGAATGCCAAGTGCAAGAAAAATAGCTGCACGCCACTGCCTTATAGTATCATAGTATGCTGTTCTTCTCCAGTAGCCCATACATATAAAGAGTGATTTTCAATTTAGAGCGCAGTGCGTACACATTAGAACTTCCTATGTTCGTTTGCACGCTACGTGGTGCAGCACCTAGTACCGCATGCACTGCGGGAATACAAGCAAGCAAATCAACATAATATTTGAATATATTATAAATAATATTTTTTATATACCATATAAAGATAGGTAGACATAGGTGTAGAAAATTATTGTCTCTCATAATTTTGCCAGAGTGTGCAGTGCACTATATATATGGACCGCACGCCACTGATATACATACATATATGGGTAAATATATGTATATACAAACATATATGTGTACATATGTATATATATATATATATATGTGTGTGTGTGTGTGTGTGTCATTGTGCAGTACATTATGTAATGGGCAATTTAGTCCATCACAAAGGTTAAATGAATTCACATTGACTTGGGTCAGTCGTAAAAAAACGTAGCCGAAAGACATAAAGAAATTAGGGAAAAAAGAATTCAGTTTATTATAGTATCATTTTCCGAAGGCTTCTGAAGTGGGAACTCCGTACATCACAACTTATACGTGTGTAAGTCAGCCTATCAGGATTTTACTAGTTAGACATGTGATAACCCTGGAGGAAGCATTACTAAATAATATAACAATGCTGAATAAAGAAGGAATTA
>CM063500.1:75079667-75089667 GCA_032207245.1 Pardosa pseudoannulata | reverse complement strand
GATGTTCTTTACATGGCCAAAGTTATCTCTAAGTTTATTTTCTAAAAATTAAAATTTTTTTTATTTTTTTCCAGTTATTTATAATATAGGTTGATCAAAATTATTTTTTTCATTTTCAGTATTTGAGCGGACCTCTAAATGCACGGGTAACGGAATCCTCACAGAAAAATGTGAATTAAAATATGTTCTTTATATGGCCAAAGCTATCATTAAGTTTGTTTTCTAAAAATTAAAAAAATAGTCTATTCTTTTCCAATTATTTATAATACAGATTGATCAAAATTATTTTTTTCACTTTCAGCATTTGAGTGGACCTCTAAATGCATGAGTAACGAAACTATAACTGAAAATTATGAATTAAAATATGTTCATTATATGGCCAAAGTTATCGCTGAAGTTATTTTCTAAAAATTAAAAAAACAGCCCATTCTTTTGGAGTTATTTATAATACAGATTCATCAAAATTATTTTTTTCTTTTTCAATATTTGAGTGGACCTCTAAATGCACGAATTACGAAACCATGACTCAAATTTATGTATGAATTAAAATATGTTCTTTATATGGCCAAAGTTATCACTAATTTTTTTTCTAAAAATTAAAAAATAATCCATTCTTTTGAAGTTATTTATAATACAAATTGACTAAAACTATTTTTTTTTCATTTTCAGTATTTGAGTGGACCTCTAAATGCACGAATAACGGAATCATCTCTGAAAATTGTGAATTAAAATATGTTTTTTATATGCTCAAAGTTATCACTAAATTTGGTTCCTAAAAATAAAAAATAGATGTTATTCTTTTCCAGATAACTATAATATAGATTGATCAAAATTATTTTTTTTCATTTTCAGTATTTGAGAGGACCTCTAAATGCACGAGTAACTGAATTAGCACTGAAAATTGTGAATTTAGTTATGTTCTTTATATGGCCAAAGTTTCACTAAGTATGCTTTTTAAAATTCGAAATAATATATTCAATTCCATTTAACTATGATAAAGATTGATCAAAAATATTTTTTTTCACTTTCAGTGTTTGAATGGTCCTATAAATGTACAAATCTCCAAATCGTCAGTGAAAATTGCAAATTTAAATATCCTCTTTTTGTGTCAAAAGTTATCACTAAGTATGTGTTTTAAAAATTAAAGAAAATACTTTATTCATTAATTATGATATAGGTTGATCAAAAATATTTTTTCCATTTTCAGTATTTGAGTGGACCTCTAAATAAACAAGTAATGAAATCATCACTGAAAATTAGGAATTTAAATATGTTCTTTATATGTCCAAAGTTATCACTAAGTTTGTTTTCTAAGAATTAAAAAAACAGGTTATTTTTTAACAGTTATTTATAATATAGGTTGATCAAAATTATTTTTTTTCATTTTAAGTATTTGAGTGGACATCTAAATGCACGAGTAACGGAATCATCACTAAAATTTATGAATTAAAATATGTTCTTTATATGGCCAAAGTTATCACTAAGTTTATTTTCTAAAAATTGAAAAAAATTCTTTTCCAATTATTTATAATACAGATTAATCAAAATATTTTTTCATTTTCAGTATTTGAGTGGACCTCTAAATGCACGAGTAACGGAATCATCATTGAAAATTGTGAATTGAAATGTGTTTTTTCTATGGCCAAAGTTATCACAAAGTTTGGTTCCTAAAAATGTAAAAAAATATTATATTCTTTTCCAATTATTTTTAATACAATTTGATCAAAATTATTTTTTTTTTCATTTTCAATATTTTAGTGGACCTCTAAATGCATGAGTAACGAAACTATAACTGAAAGTTATGAATTAAAATATGTTCTTTATATGACCAAAGTTATCACTAAGTTTATTTTACAAAAATTAAAAAAATAACCCATTCTTTTGGAGTTATTTATAATACAGATTGATCAAAATTATTTTTTTCTTTTTCAATATTTGAGTGGACCTCTAAATGCACGAGTTACGAAACCATAACTCAAATTTATGTATGAATTTAAATATGATCTTCATATAGCCAAAGTTATCACTATTTTTTTTCCTAAAAATTAAAAAAATAGTCCATTCTTTTCAAGTTATTTATAATAAAAATTCACTAAAACTATTTTTTTCATTTTCAGTATTTGAGTGGACCTCTAAATGCACGAATAACGGAATTATCTCTGAAAATTGTGAATTAAAATATGTTTTTATATGGTCAAAATGATCACTAAGTTTCTTTTTTAAAAGTTAAAAAAAATAAACTATTCTTTTCCAGATAATTATAATATAGATTGATCAAAATTATTTTATTCATTTTCAGTACTAGAGTGGACCTCTAAATGCATGAGTAATGGAACCATCACTAAAAATTGTGAATTAAAATGTATGCGTTATATGGCCAAAGTTATCACTAAGTTTATTTTCTAAAAATTAAAATAAATAGTAATTCTTTTCAAGTTATTTATAATACAGATTAACCAAGAATGTTTTTCATTTTCAGTATTTGTGAGGACCTCTAAATGCTTAAGTAACAGTATCATCACTGAAAATTGTGAATAAAAATATATTTCTTCTCTGGCCAAAGTTATCTCTAAGTTTATGTTCTAAAAATTAAAAAAATAGCCCATTCTTTTCGAGTTATTTATAATACAGATTGATCAAAATTACTTTTTTCACTTTCAGTATTTGAGTGGACATCTAAATGCATGAGTAACGGAACCATCACTAAAAATTGAGAATTAAAATATGTTCGTTATATGGCCAAAGTTATCACTAAGTTTATTTTCTAAAAATTAAAATATAGTCCATTCTTTTCCAGTTATTTATAATACAAATTGATAAAAATTATTTTTTTTTCATTTTCAGTATTTGAGAGGACCTCTAAATGCACGAGTAACGGAATCATCACTGAAAATTGTGAATTAAAATATATGCGTTATATGGCCAAAGTTATCACTAAGTTTATTTTCTAAAAATTAAAATAAATAGTCAATTCTTTTCAAGTTATTTATAATACAGATTAATCAAGAATTTTTTTCATTTTCAGTATTTGTGAGGACCTCTAAATGCTTAAGTAACAGTATCATCACTGAAAATTGTGAGTAAAAATATATTTCTTCTCTGGCCAAAGTTATCTCTAAGTTTGGCTTCCAAAAATTAAAAAAAGAGGCAATTCTTTTCCCGATAATTATAATATAGATTGATCAAAATTATTTTATTTATTTTCAGTATTTGAGTGGACCTCTAAATGGACGAGTAGCTTAATCCTTACTTGAAAGTGGGAATTTAATTATGTTCTTTGAATGGCCAAAGTTATCCTTACGCATGCTTTTTAAAATTCAAAATTTTTATTCAATTTCATTTAACTATTTTATAAGTTGATCAAAAATATTTTTTTTTTCATTTTCAGTATTTGAATAGTCTTATAAATGTACAAATCTCCAAATCGTCACTGAAAATTGCAAATTTAAATATCCTCTTTTTGTGTCCAAAGTTATCACTAAGTATGTGTTTTAAAAATTAAAGAAATTAGTTTATTCCTTAACTTTGATATAGGTTGATGAAAAATATTTTTTCCATTTTCAATATTTGAGTGGACCTCTAAATGCACGAGTAACGGAATCATCATTGAAAATTAGGAATTTAAATATTTTCTTTATATGACTAAACTTATCACGAGTGAGAGTTTTAAAAATTTTTAAAAATAGACTGTTTATTTCTAGTTATTTATTACACAGGTGGATCAGAAATGTTTTTTAATTTTTCAATATTTGGGTGCCTTTCTAAAATAATACATTACTGAAACTGTAATGAAAATTGTGAATTTAAGTATTCCACTATATGATCAATGTGAGTGAAAAAATCCCGAGTATTTTTTTAGAAATTAAAATGAGTCTGAACTCTAAAGTTGTCATAATGCTTTAGCCCTTCAGTGTAATTTATGTCTTAGAGGATAAAGATAAATAAAATTGCGAGATAAACGTTATTTTATGTAAAAATACTTTTGAAAATTAAAAATTTTGCCATTACATGACAAACATGGCTGTTTTATATTTTTCCTTTGCAAAACAACTCAGTTGAAAATGGCAAAAATAAAAAAATGTTAGAAATACATATCATCATAAAAATATATCTTTAAGGTATACAGGGAACATAGTTAAAAAAATTTTAATCAATGGAAAATTATCAATAAAGCTTATTCTAAAATATTATGGTTAAAAAATGTAAATGCTTCACATCCAACAGGATTTATTTCAGTATAAGTTATTATCAACAAATGTAAGACATGTTAAGGAAACTGGGTAAATATTTATAATTACTTTCTATTACTTTCTATCTAACAATTTCATACGAGTAATTCATAATTATACCAGAGAAATTTTAGTAACGCACGGTGTAGGAAATCGCAGACTGTCATTAATGTTAACATGCCACTGCAACTGTTGTCATTCGGAGCGTAGAAATATCATACAGTTTGGTACCGCATATTTACATGTTTTATATAGATAGATATCTAGGGAGAAAAAAGATTAATGCATAACTATACCAGAGAATTATTAGTAATGCACGCTGTTAGAAATCGCAGATTACCACTAATATTAACATGTCACTGCAAATGTTGTCATTCGGAGCATACACATATCATACAGTTCGGTACCGCATACGTACATGTTTTATATAGATAGATATCTAGGGAGAAAAAGATTAATACATAAATATACTAGAAAATTATTGGTAACGCACGCTGTTGGAAATCGCAGACTGCCACTAATGTTAACATGTCATTGCAACTGTTGCCATTCGAAGGGTAGAAATATCCTACAGTTTGGTACTGCATACTTACATGTTTTATATAGATAGATATCTAGGGAGAAAAAAGATTAATGCATAACTCAAGCCCAGGATTAAAAATCAAGTTAAACCCAAATACCAGAAACTTTGGTTTCCAGAATAAGAACCAGATTTGGTTTTCCAGAAACTTTGGTTTCCAGAAAAAGAACCAGATATAATTTTCTAGAAACCAAAATATCTTAAAACTGAAAATGTATAGATTTTTTTAGAACTAAAATCAGGAGGTTAAAAAAAGTATTTCGAAAGTATACATTTGCCATTAACCAGAGTGAAAGTTTTCCTAAAATATAAGAGAAGGAGGGGGGGTGATTTTTTCCTATCGGTTGTAAACGACAACTTCAAAATAAATCAATGCAGCATGTCGTTTTCCTTGACAGCCTGTCTCAATTCTTAGTCATTAATACAGCCCCTGTGTGACAGCCAGGCTACGACCAATCGATACCGAACAGGAAAGAGTAAATTTGTGTCTGTTTACTATCATGTTCAGAAATTTCGAAGGGGATCCTGATGAATACTAATAGAGGGTTATTTAGCTTATTAGGAACTGCTGATTTCTAGAAAAACTAAAAATTGAGAAAAACCATATTTCTTTTGAAACTTTATAACTTTTTTTATCTCTCTCTACAGAGGCTGTTGACACATTTTTTAGACGATGTATATTGCAGTCACAAAACTAAATTACTTAAAATTCTTGTGTTTGAAATGTTCTATTTGATAGCTCTAATTCTGAACTATCTTGCGACACCGCAATTTTCAGAATAATAATGCCTTTTGAAGTGTCAGAAGAGGTATTCTATCCCATTCCTCCTAAACAGCTTTCCAGAGTCCTATAAGGATTGTGGGACGATGTTTGGATAATGCAGTTTTTAAAAGTTCGAAAGCACAAAAATCCATAGGTGATACATCGGGAGATTTATTGGAGATATCAGTGAAGGGTATGACTAGGGAGATTTTCTCATAACATTAAACAACATACCTTTGCAATAGTCGAAGATGTTTGTTTTTTCCTTGGATACTTGTTTGAAATTTTTGTCCCACTTGAGGCTCCAATTTGACTTTTTTTACTTTCTTTTTGACGATATTACCTATTGACGCTTTAGATATCACAAAACCATGACTCTCACATCGTTTTTGGACAACGGAATATGAATACTTCTTCGGAAAGAGCATAAATATAGCCTTCGAACAACTGTTTTTTAAAAACGCCATTTTGAACAAAACTAAACCTCTCAAGCGGCAGGCCATAATTTTGACTTTTAAAAACATAGTGCAATTGCGGTTATTTATTTTGAAACAAAATATTTTTTAATAACGGTAACAAAAATTGTTTAAAATGTGTGAACAACCTCTGTATCTATAAATAAATATCAATGTGTATGTAATATATTAAAAACTATAAGCCTAATGACTAAATTGTATTACCCAATTTTAATTACCATTTAGTCATGAAATCCTATCCAAGGGATTGAAGAGCGGAGTAAATTAAGTTGAATAATGTATATTAGAGTTTCTCAAAATGTCTACCACAGAACCCTAGGGTTCCGCAACGACCCTTCAGTGGTTCCTCAACAAATTATAAAATACCAAAGAAATTTTAAAGACTATCCACTTTCTAATTTTTTCCTAATCTCTTATACAGGATTAATAATAGTAACCAGTACCCCAGAATCACAACAATTGGGAACTTAAAAGCGATGTGAAAATGAGTCAGTCAAACGCACGTGACAGTACACCACAAAAAGGGGTGAAATATTCCTCAATGTATTATTTTACTTGTATAATTTCGTTAAAAATTTTTGCTCCCATGTCAATTTTTGTAAGTAGTACTTATATTTTTGTACCACTTTATATTGGTTAGTTTTTATGTTTATGTGTAATCAGTGAAAAGTAATTGGGGTCTTTAATTAGGGAGATTATTAAAAATTTAGCAATGAACTTCTTCGGTAGGTTATATTCTATTAACAACGAGGAAATTGCTAGAATGCTGGAATATGATGTGGAAATCTACTTTCGTAGACCCCGACCAATAACCGCTCTCCATTCTTGCCCCATTACCAATATCTGTATGAAAAGAATAGCCAATAATAATAATTAAAAAATTGTTATTCTTTATTTATATAAATAATTGTTTCTGTGTATTTGCTCAAATTGTGTAGTAAGTTCTCGTTATTTTGATTTTCCATCTGAGCCAGAAGTTATATATTGGCAATATACCACAGACTTCATTTTCTCATATTGGATGTAGTGGATAAAGGGTTTTTAACCTCGGGGAGCAAACTACGTCTTCGTCTAATAGGTCTTTAGATTCTTAAGTAATATTTATTCAGAGGTTCCGTTATGTATGTGGTAAAAAACTGCTTCGAGGCGTAAAAAGTTTGAGAACCATTGGTGTAAACTGTTTAAAGGTGGAAAAACAATTTTAGTAGATGAAGCCAGAACTGGGAGGTCAGTATCATTATGGACCTGTGAAAATGTCGATGCAATCGACAATGATTCCTTTGCCGTGGGAAGTTCGATTCTGTTCTTACGACAACCTCAAACGGGTGGTTCTCGTTCTCAGCAGACGGAGTTCTGTGACATCTGGTTGTTCAAGCTGAGGAAGTTCCAAGATAAATACCTGCATGTGAATGGTATTTATGTAGGAACGAAATGGCCAAGTAATCAGCACACTGGGTTAGAGTTCCAGAGTGCCGGGTTTAAGCTTGGGTCATGTTAATGTAATTAATATCTCACTGTATAACCAGAAATCGTGCATGTTAATGGAGTCTGGATGTCCCCTGGCTGGGAGGTTGGCCTTTGGGAGCTAAGTACTGAGTCAGGAGCAGAAATTTCGTCTTCCTACGGACAATTAAAATTGAAGGAAGTCTCCAGCGGGCCGTCAAAAGTGTTTTTCATTCGTCATGGTAGGCTGCTCATTTTGAGGTATTGAGGCACTTATGAAGAAAGTGATAAATTATATCTCTTTGTTTGTATGCATCCATATTTGAACATAATTTGTGAAAAGTATCTCAATACACTTTGTTAACACTAGAACCGCAGCAGGTTCGATATACGAGGGTTGGAACTTTAATAGGGTCAACTATTTATTTACATGGAATACAAAAGTAATTCATGTCACCATCATTTACAGTCCTTCAATATAGTCGCCAGGATTGTCTGTGACCCATTTCTAACGATGTGGAACTCGCAGAACACCTGTAGCAGCGCCTGTTCTGTTGATAGTTCGAATGGACCGGTCTATTGACGCAAGAATCTCTGGAACAATTCTAAAGCTATTTGTATGATGTAGAAAGGACGAGTCTTTTTGCTAAGAGGTAAGGTAGGTATGTCGCTCAAGTGTGGTATATACGATATTTTTTGGTTTTGTTTGGCTTGAATGGAAAGTTCACTGTCAGTCACCAAGGACATGTTAAGGTTTAATATCTAAGATCAAATAAACTCTAAAATGTATTACTTACTTAGTATTGTTTTGTATTTATATATTTAAATATATATTAAATTTTTGTTATATATTTAAATATTATTATACCGGGTGGTCTAAAAGAAACTTCCGCTTCATATGAGTCCCTAGTGGCCGAACCGTTCAACCAATCGAAATGAAAGTTTAGGTATAATTATTTGAATATATGGGGTCCAGATTGTGATGATTTAAAGCAATATACCTTTCAGAGTTATGGTTACAGTGACAAAATTTCGAAATTTTTGAAAGGCAACACCCACTTTTTTTCGTGTGCAAATTGATCAGAGCAGGGAAAAACTTTAAAAGGAGTTGGAATGATGTACCTATGACGTAAATTGGCTGCATAAAACATTTGCAAAGAAGAATATCGTAAAGAAAAAATCACAATAAAAGGAAAGGTGTATTGATGCATTTTGCATATTTCAATGGGATTAGTAGTAGAAGCACCAATCACAGAACACTCTTGCAAAGTACTGCTTGTGGTATAAGCAGTGTAGGGAGATTATTTCTTCATGTTCGTTCTAATCCGTCTCGTTTTGTATGTAGAAGATCAAACCTTGAGAAAAATAACGAGGTGAATTGCTCTTCTTTACAAAGGTTTTACTCTGCCAATTTAAGTCATACGTGTCTCGTTACAACGCCATTTAAGGTTTATCCATGCTCTGATCAATTTGCAGACGAAAAAAGTGGATGTTGCTATTTGAAAATTTCGAAATTTTGTCACTATAACCGTAACTGTAAGAGGTTTATTGTATTAAAGCATCATAATCTGCATTCCATACATTCAAATAACTACATCTAAACTTTCATTTCGATTGGTTGAACGGTTAGTCCACTAGGGACTCATATATAGGGGAAGTTTCTTTTAGACCACCTGATATAATAATATATAAATATATAACAAATATTTAATATATATTTAAATATATAAATACAAAACATTACTAAGTAAATAATACATATTAAAGTCTATTTGACCTTAGATACCTTTACATGTTCCTAATGACTAACAGTGAACTTTCCGTTCAGGCGGAGCTAGTCCCCAGGGACTGACATCGGATTTTTAAACGGATTATTAACAGTCAGTTCCTTATACTGACGACACTAAATCCAAATGTCCACTCTTGGTCTCCAGTAATTGACTCTGGCAAAACAAAAAGTCCGCTATCAATTCCCTTGACAGACATCGTGCAAAATGTGTTGAAATATTGAGGTCATTAAACAATTCAATTGATTCAGTAGGATTATAAAATCTTTCTGAGTAATTACGTAAACTATAATTTTCAAATACGGCCAAAAATAGTTTTCAAATTTGGTTACAAAAAAATCTTCAAAATTTTGTCAGTAATTTCATAATACTGTTCAAAATTGTCAACTAGAAAATTTTTCTGGGCCCTAAATCACACGTATATTACTGAAAAAAAATAGACCACCCGTGTAACAATAAGTTACATTCGGTTCAGCTCTTTTTACCTCTTTTCGTGAGTTCCTCTTTCCGTGTTTTACCTCTTTTTACCTCTTTCCGTGTTTTCCTGTTCTGGTATGTCAAAGACATACCAGAACAGGACCGATTTAACCTAGAAAGAAACTTCGGACTTCTCCCAACCAATAGAAGGGCCCGGTGGTTTTTCGAGATTTCTGAATCCTCCGTTCTGGAGTGGACCCCGGTTTTTTTTATCTGCGTGGTGCAGTCTGATTTTTTTTACAGGA
>CM063500.1:75072167-75074667 GCA_032207245.1 Pardosa pseudoannulata | reverse complement strand
GACATCATAACGGCGGAGGACCGAAAGATAAACTGGAATAACTGTCTTGATAAGGAATACGCATCACAATAAAACATCATCTGTACACACAATACATATTAACTAGGAAAGAAATCATATAATGTAATAATAAAAAAATATTGTTGGAAATTGTCTTATATTGTTAGAAAGACCATCTTCATTTGCTTGGCAATTGAATTGTTCATGCAATTAACAAGAGAACTATTAGATTTTTTTTTAAATTTTCTTAATTAAATTTCCTTAAAATTGCATTAATAAAAATATATTAACATAAAAAATAAATCATTTTTGCTAATTTTTATAAATACCATATGTTATTTTTATCCATTGTTCAAATGCAATATAATATTCAATATGAATTCATTTAACTACACGAGTCCGTTTGAGGTTTAAATAAAGGGGTGTCGAGTGTAGAAGTGAAGATAGAAATTTCAGATTTTTTAAAGAAGCCTAAAAAGGAGTTCCAACATTGAGTACAACATTATTTTTTGGATCCCATTCGATTATTATAGACTCATGCAACTAATTAGAAAACAATTAGATTTTCTTTAAATTTTATTAATTAAATTTCCTTAAAATTACTTTAATAAAAATATATTAAGATATAAAAATAAACCATTTTCGCTATTTTTTATAAATACCATATGCTTCTTACATCCTTACTTCAAATGCAATATAATATTCAATATGAATGCGTTTAACTACACGCGTCTGTTTGAGGTTTAAATAAAGGGGTGTCGAGTGTAGAAGTGAAACTAGAAATTTCAGACTTTTTAAAGAAGCAGAAAAAGAAGTTCCACCAAAGGAGTATAAACATCATTGTTTTTTGGACTCCATTCGATTATAATCGACTCATGTAATTAATTAGAGAACAATTAGATTTTCTTTAAATTTTCTTAATTAAATTTCCTTAAAATTGCTCTAATAAAAATATATTTAGATATAAAAATAAACCATTTCCAATTAAATTTCCTCAAAATAAATTAATTAAAAATATATTAGGATATAAAAATAAAACCTTTTCACTGTTTTTTTATAAATACCATATTTTTTATATCCATAGTTCAAATGCAATATAAGAGAACTATCGGATTTTCTTTAAATTTTCTTAATTAAATTTCCTTAAAATTACTTTAATAAAAATATATTTAGATATAAAAATAAACCATTTCCGCTATTTTTTTTTATAAATACCATATGCTTCTTACATCCTTACTTCAAATGCAATATAATATTCAATATGAATGCGTTTAACTACACGCGTCTGTTTGAGGTTTAAATAAAAGCTGTGTTGAACATCTGCTTCAATTTTTTAAAATTGTTAATCAAAAACTATGCAAATGTAACAAGGGGAATAACTGAGAAACCTCCTTTAATATCCTTATGTTTCAATTTGTATTCGTCTTGAAAGAACAGTTCGCAGAAAAGTTTCGAATTTAATACAGCGGTAACATTGGAACTTTTACTGATAAAAATAAAAGAAAACACCATTTCTACGAATAAGTGGTACAGCGGGATTCATCGCGGAATTATCAAAAACTACTTTATATTCATACTTTTCGGGGAACAGATATCTGAATAAGGAAATACTTAATTAGTTTTACGATTCCGCTTCTTGAAAAACATTTTTTGAAGCCAGCAGAAAATGGTCGAAATCAAAAATGCGAAAGCACTTTTACTGTAATTGAATTGTCTGATAAATTATTATTGAGCGCTATTTTATTTTTCTGTGTTATTTGTTTGTTTGGCCATGCATGCAGTTACTTAGGTCTTGAAGAACTGTCATGTTTCAAAATTAGTTTTTTATTATCTTAGTCATGCCTTTTTAAATAATAATTATATATAGGGGAGAGTGGGGCACCTTGGGACACCTTTATTTTCAGGCTTTAATTTGCAGCCAGGAATTACTGCTTATGTGTATTGATAGATGACTGTCGTGTAGTCCTCGTTATATATTTAAGTATCAACCTGTGATCAAATGTATAGTGGGATTTATTTTAAATTGCGTTGTGTTAAATATTTGTTTTACTAAAATTTAACCACAGGTTATGAGCAACTACAGACATAAATATGAAGAATAAACTAACCTCTAAAATGATAGCAACTGAGACTAGCTTAATATAAAAAAAGAGTAGATTTATTATAAAATGTTTATACATCTATTTACAAAAAAACAGTAATAAGTAATAAGTAAATATGTAAGCTTAGTCAATCTATTCAAATTACTTCTGACAAATTTTTTATACACTTAGAAAAATCTTTGTAAGTAGAGAGAGGACCTAATCTCGATTTCAAAATGTAATGCAAAAAAATGGGTACCCTTGTGGGTCAAAAGTGTTGGACCCGTAACACTTCTGGTTGAAGGGTATGAGAGGGAATCTTTACATCATCCTTTGATCTGTTACAGACATCGTCAGGGGCTTTCTCCTGAGTCTCTGGGGTGCGGCCGTACTACTTTGTGCAGGAAACTTTCTGGCGG
>CM063500.1:75054667-75064667 GCA_032207245.1 Pardosa pseudoannulata | reverse complement strand
TGATTATTAGCATATATAAATTGTATTTAATTATTGAACTTTGTTAACAAATAGGAGGAAAATCCAAATTACTGCATATCGAGGAATCAGAATAATAGGTCAATGCAGTTGTTAACACTTTACAAATACACACCAATACTTTACAAATACACAACAGTTAATATTCATTAAACAGATGATTATGTCGCTTACATAAATTGCATTTAGGTATTCAAACCTTGTTACAAATATGAGGAAAATACAAATTACTGTCTATCAAGAAATCCGAATAGTAGCTCAATATAGTTGTTATTAACACTTTACAAATACACACCAATTAATATTCACCAAACAAATGATTATGTAGCGCTATAAATTGTATTTAATTATTCAAACTTTGTTACAAGTATGAGGAAAATCCAAATTACTCTATATCGAGAAATCAGAATAAAAGCTCAATGTAGTTATTATTAACATTTTACAAATATACACCAATTAATATTCACCAAACAAATGATTATGTAGCTCTATATATCGTATTTAAGTTTTCAAACTTTGTTACAAATATGAGGAAAATCCAAATTACTGTATATCGAGAATTCAGAATAATAGCTCAATGTAGTTCTTATTAACACTTTACAAATACACACCAGTACTTTACAAATACACAACAGTTAATATTCACCAAACAAATGATTATGTAGCTTACATAAATAGCATTTATGTATACAAACTTTGTTATAAATATGAGGAAAATACAAATTACTGTATATCGAGAAATCAGAATAATAGGTCAATGTAGTTGTTATTAACATTTTACAAATACACACCAATACTATACAAATAAACAACAGTTAATATTCAGCAAACAGATGATTATGTAGGTTATATAAATTGCATTTAGATATTCAAACTTTGTAAAAATATGAGGAAAATCCAAATTACTGTATATCGAGAATTCAGAATAATAGCACAATGTAGTTCTTATTAACACTTTATAAATACACACCAATTAATATTCACCAAACGAATGATTAAGTAGCGCTATAAATTGTATTGAAGTTTTCAAACTTTGTTACAAATATGAAGGAAACCAAATTACTGTATATCAAGAATACATAATAATTTGATACTGAAATCCATTATTAGCTAGCTCATTCATCATCCCTCCGGGATTTTTTCAGAATTCTCAGTTCTGGGATCTATCTCAGCCAAAATAATCATTTTCATTAATAAATAATTCATTTTTCGGCAACCCCATAACTTAATCTGCTATTTGTGTTTTTGTCTCGATTTAACCGTCCAAGTAAAAGATGCTCTGGTGTTTGAACTCTTAGTTGGCACAGGGATATATATTCCTAAGCAGGGTTTGGAACAAAATTTTTCGAACAGTTATCTCTTTCAGCCCTGCCTTTCGAATGCAAATGAAGCCAGCTGATTCGATTTAGGAATTTCCAATTTTTCTAGGCGGGATGTTTTACCCCTGCGGCTTACTAAAATATTTACGGTTCTTTTTTCTTCCCGGAAAGTTTGGCGTCTTCACTAGCATGCTTCAGCAAATTCGAAATTTAGCCTTTTTTTTTGTTTTCGTTTCGAAAGACTTTATTTTATTGAAGGGTATGGTGGGACTCGAAAACTTTGGGTTGTTTTTATTGTTGGGAATTCTGTCTTTCGGTCCTTGGTGATTTTAAGAATTGTTTATTTTGTAAGTATCTACAAAACAAGGTCATCAAATATACATATATTCTGAATCCATGATAATGTCCGTATTCGAAAATGACTAAAAATTCAAGCGAAGCCTTTTCTTGACTTTCTAGTATAATCATAAATAAGGTTTTATTATTGGGAAATTTCGAGTACACAAGATATTAACTAAAAACAGAAAATTATAGCTTCTATCTGATAGATGGTGACTATGTGAATATATTACACTTTCCATACTTATTTTAAATTAAATTATTTTTAACTAATTGTAATTTTAAAATTTAATTGATATTTAAATCTAAAAAAATCACCGTTTGGGGGTTGAAGAAAGACTTTTATATATATAGCGTGTATCCAGAATCTTCGATAAATTGAGAATGGAGTACTTGTAATTATCTCTTATTGTAAGAAAACCCTTCACTGTAAAGGCAGAGCATATTTGTTCTCACTTTTGAGTGTTCTTAACGTTTTAAGATTTCACATTGGGGGTGATGTCAATTTATTTTCATTTTTTCTTTACCATTGTTCAACGGGGGTGAGGCAGTGATTCTCCTCAGCAGTGCTATGTCGCAGCTCTGGGGATGAGCCTCAGGGTGTTGTACTACGGTACCTCACCTAGGACAGCTATCAGCCTCCTCGTGGCGCCCCCTGGTAACTAGGAGTGTCCCTCCTAGGCTAATGATAGCCATCTGCAACCTCAAGGGGTATACCTCCTTAAGGTATACTCGGGTTTCACGAACCCGGGGTATCCTGAGTGATCTTTTTCTTCAGACTTCCCTGGTAGTCACGAACTTACTTTGTAGTATTGTTCCTTACTGGGGTCGTCAACATTATTCTCGAACCATGACGGAACTCTCGTAGGCCAGCAACACCTTATGGTGGGGTGGTTACCGTCGTGGCGATCAGTCATACAGTTTCTATATGGCTACGGCCGGGGCAGAGTAGAACACACTTACCATTGTTCAACTTCTGCCTTTCGGTGTCCATTGTACCTTTAAGTGGTGAACAAAAGCTGTTAACTTCTATGACTACTCTGAACTCCTCGGCACAACAGCCCCTAGGGAGCCAGGGCCTACTGTGCCAATCTCCGTTTCCGAGACCAAGGGTCCTGGGGTGCGAAGCATATGTTCCGGTTAGGTGGTCAACCTTACGCAGAACCCCCAGTGTTTAGTTCTCAAACATGCTTGATCCTCAGTTTGTCTACCCACTGAAGGGATGAAAGGCTGTGTCAACCTTGCCTAGTCAGGGGATCGAACCTCGGACCTGTGTCGTGGGATCGCGAAGCTCTATCCAAACGCCACTGGGCTTCATACCTATGACTACGGATACCTGCAATTTTTTGTGAAAAGTGTGAAAGAGGATTATTACTTCTATATGACCCCAACTTTGTTATCATTATACACGTTCATCTCCTTTCCTGTTTTTCACCGAAAGATGGCCAAATGGGTAGAGTGCTGTTGTTCAGTACCAGAATTCGTGGTTAGATATCCGCATCAGGTCTGTATGTAGCTACCGGTTCGGAATTGGTTTTAAGCAGTAATCTAAGTTCTCATTAGCTTTCCAGTAGAAAAAAAATAAGTAAATACAAATAATAAATAAAATAAAAATTATAGATAATTATAGACCACAGCGTTCGAAATTAATTGGTTTTAAGTAGTAAGCCCCGGTCTCATTAGCTTTCCTGTAGAAAAATAAATAAATAAATAATAATAATAAATAAATAAAAATAAAAAGATAATTATAGAACTCAGCGTAAAATATTTTTTTAATGAATTCGTAAGAAAAAAATATAAATTAACTTGTGATGAATAATATAAATTTAATTCTTTAAGATCTCTAATTTTATTCGAAATATAATTAAAACAAGAAAATGTGTTTGTTTCAACGTATTGTTGAAAAAACAAACATATAATACTAAAAAGTATTAAAAGTACACGGCAATAAAAACTATTTATTGCCATGCTTTGAACCTAAGGAAATAACAGAAAGTAACATAAATATTTGATAAATGGATTTCAATTTAGGACTGTTTATGGTGGGAGAAAAAGAGGCTTGAAATCTAGAAATAAATAATGCTTATATATTTATCATTAATAAATAATGCTTAATCACAAAAATTTTAAAAATTACTTTCAGTCAGTGCTGTATCTAAACTTGTAAATCAATTAATTACTAGAATTTGAATTTTATTTTTACATCTCAATACCATTCCTTTCGAAATTTCAAAATCATCTAAGAAGTGCATTTGTTACAAAATTTAAAAAATGTGCTTGAGTATCGCTATTTTTATTTACATTTTAGAAATTAATTCTTTTAAAGTGATATAGGCTTTAGCATATTAGGACATATAATTCCCATAGAACATTCCCTGTGCGTTACGTAAACATCGTTGCAGACCAGGTTTTATGCAAATGTTTAAGACACTGTTACATTTTTGGTATAAATCCAAGTCAGAGGTTTGAGACTGAACTGTTTAAATTTATATTTCTTGGTTTAAATTGTGGGAAATGGAGACAAATCAAACTTCTATCGGAAAAAAGGCTTAATTGTGAATTTATGGAAAGAAAAGAAAAACATAAGAGATGTTGGAAAAATGGGGAAAAAGCCTCATTCAACAGTGCATTAGGTAATTAATAATTATAAAAAATATGGATTTTTCTCCAGACCAAATGGAAGTGGTCAGCCCAAAAAATTTTCTTCGCTTTAGTAGAGAGGCGGATACTGAGATTTGTTACAGATAATCCTACAATTTTTGTAGTAAAGATATCAAGAGAGTTAAAGTTTTTCTGTTGTCAGTGTCAATCTACAGACGATAATATATTTTTTAGATTCTACGGAATATAGATCCTATGGACCTTAAAAGAAACCATACTTATCTGCCAGAAACATGAAAAAAGTCTTGAGTATGCTAAATACTATATTGAAAAGTCCCAAGATTTTCCAAGGAAGTTTATTACTTAAGTTATTTCTACTGATAAAGATATTTTTACTTCTTAAGTAATTTTTACTGATGGAGAAAGGAATGTACAGCACTTAAATCCGCAAATATAAAAGAAACAGTTAAACATTGCGGTGGTAACGTTATGGTATGGGGTGCAATGTTAGCTAGCTGTGTTTTTACTGATTGAGAAAGGAATGTACAGCACTTAAATCTGCAAATATAAAAGAAACTGTTAAACATGGCGGAGGTAATGTTATAGTATGGGGTGCAATGGTAGCTAGCTGTGTTTTTACTAATGGAGAAAGGAATGTACAGCACTTAAATCCGCAAATATAAAAGAAACAGTTAAACATTGCGGCGGTAACGTTATGGTATGGGGTGCAATGGCAGCTAGCGGTGTTTTTACTGATGGAGAAAGGAATGTACAGCACTTAAATCTGCAAATATAAAAGTAACTGTTAAACATGACGGCGGTAACGTTATAGTATGGGGTGCAGTGGCAGCTAGCGGTGTTTTTACTGCTGGAGAAAGGAATGTACAGCACTTAAATCTGCAAATATAAAAGAAACTGTTAAACATGGCGGAGGTAACGTTATAGTATGGGGTGCAATGGTAGCTAGCTGTGTTTTTACTAATGGAGAAAGGAATGTACAGCACTTAAATCCGCAAATATAAAAGTAACTGTTAAACATGACGGCGGTAACGTTATAGTATGGGGTGCAGTGGCAGCTAGCGGTGTTTTTACTGCTGGAGAAAGGAATGTACAGGACTTAAATCTGCAAATATAAAAGAAACGGTTAAACATGGCGGCGGTAACGTTATGGTATGGGGTGCAATGTCAGCTAGCGGTGTTTTTACTGCTGGAGAAAGGAATGTACAGGACTTAAATCTGCAAATATAAAAGAAACGGTTAAACATGGCGGCGGTAACGTTATGGTATGGGGTGCAATGTCAGCTAGCGGTGTTGGAAATTTAATGTTTATCGACGGTACCATGGACAAAATGGTATGTTTAAAAGTTCTAAATTAAAATTTACCAGGCACAGCTGTAAAATTGAATTTAAATAAAAACTTCTTTTTTTTGTCCAAAACAATGATCCCAAGCATAACGCTTAGATTGTAAAGGAATGGTTATTATATAATGTACAAAAAGTACTGCTCCATCCTCCACAAAGTCTAGATATGAAACGCATAGAACATTTATGGGCGTTTATGGAAAAAAAATTGAGAGAGAAGAAAATAAAAAATAAAAATGAACTAAAAAGTGCTCTTCATAATATTTGGGACAGTGTACCAACAGACTTCTCTGAAAAGTTGGTCCTTTCGATGAACAAAGGATTCGAAGCTGCTATAGTATCCAAAGGATATCACACGAAGTATTAAATGCTTCTGTTTAGAATTTAAAAGTTATTTTTTGTTACCTTGGATAAATATCCAAGTTTTATTTGGCTATCGATAGTGATATTATCATAATTTCTTTAAATTTATAATTTATGTTTATGTTCTACTGAAATTAAAACAAGTTGTTTGATTTATTTTCTAAATTGTATTTTTTCGGAATTTTATTTTAGTTTAAAAACATAATGTAATGCCAAATTATTAAACGATGAAATCCTGTAACATTACTGTCCAACTTTTTTTTGTTGTTTGTATGTGTGTGAAAGGGAGGGAGTAATGTGTCTAAACCACTGGTGAGTTCTGACGTATTTAACGGTCTTACATATTTCATGGAAAAAAAACTTCAGTAATTTATAATTAATAGCATGCCGATAGAAAAGAAAGATGCCTCGAATTCTCCCAGACAACACGAAACAACTGCGAGTGATCTGCTTCAAATTTATTATTAATAGAGATTATGTAATTGTCCTGTTTGTTTAACAAATTTTAATCAAATCTTAACCCCTTCCCAGTTTTCCCGAGCTGAACTCGGGCAGGAGAAATGTACCATCCTGGTTCATCCCGAGTGTAGCTCGGGCACTGTGAAATTTTACACTATGCAATCAGTCTTTCCCGAATTATTTCACATGTGCTTTTTATGGTTTCGAATGCTTTTGTTTAATTTTGGCTACTAGATTACTTGCTGCTCAAAGAGAGACGATAGAGGGAGTTGGATTTGGTTTGTTTTCGGTTTTTTTTGGTTTGGAGCGCTACGTTCTACTTTTATGCGACCCTAGGGCTAATGAGACTGGGACCTACAGTTTAAAGCCGATTCCGTACGGCTATGAGAATTCATGCCACAATGGGATTTGAAACTACAAACTCTAGCACCGAAAGTTAGCACCCTACCCAATCGGCCATCATTCGGCGACAGTAGAGGGAAGAACTAGATTATTTGAGCAGCAAATAATCTAGTAGCCAAAATTAAACACACAGAAGCTTCTGTGTGTTTAATTTTGGCTACTAGATTATTTGCTGCTCAAAGAGAGATTATAGAGGGAGTTTGATTTGGTTTGGTTTCGGTTTGGTTTGGTTTGGAGCGCTACGTTCTACATTTATGCGACCTTAGGGCTAATGAGACTGGGACCTACAGTTTAAAGCCGATTCCGTACGGCTATGAGAATTCATGCCACAATGGGATTTGAAACTACAAACTCTGGCACCGAAAGTTAGCACCCTACCCAATCGGCCATCATTCGGAGACAGTAGAGGTAAGGAGGTAAGGAGAAAAACAAGGTTCTACTGTCCAGATTGAGATGTTGGACTCTGTGCAGTACAGTGTTTTCGATTGTATCATACACGACCAAATTTTGATTAATAATTTTATAATCATTTATGTAAATGCATAGGATATAAATAACATTTAATTCAAGATAAAAGTTAGGTATTCTAAGCTTTGTATTTATAGTTAGTGTGAATTGACTCCAAAGTCTAATGATTTCTGCCATACAGAAAGTCAACTATACATGTAAATTACTCATTTATTTCAATTGATTTTTTTACATTAATTTTTAGGAAATTTTGTATGCGACTGATGCTATTATGATTAAAAAACTATGTATGTATAAAACTTAGCATAAAATATTGACATTTTTTGACCCATAATCCCGAAATAAAATGGAACCTGGAAGTTGTTAAGATGATCTTAGTAATGATGGTTGATCACTTGTTTCTTGAGTTAACCGTTACAACACACACACACTTGCTCATACAGAGGCACAAACATACATAAGGTCTGTTTTTATGAATCACCCATGGACCATAAACAGAAGATAAGAGTATGAGCAAGACTGTATTTATTACCAAAAAACGTGTTTTATCCAATATATAGACTGTATTTATCCACAAACGTGTTTTCTTGTGTGAACGTGTGAGTTCTTTTTTCACACAACAGTCTTGAAGATTCAATCATTTGTAGTCGGCAGGATTTCGATCCTCTCTTTGAAGAAGATCACTGACATTTATGTAAAATGATATTTAATGTTCGTTTACCTCCTAGCCCGTTATTTAATTTAGAAAAGAGCCAGTAATAATTGAAGACTATGTAGGGGCTATCAAACACATTAAAGTGCTCCATAATATGCTGGATTAAACAACACCGGAATGGCCGGAATTGTCATGAGAACAACTCCAAAAGCAACATTATTTTCCTTTAGCTTTGAATGGATATCAACACGGGGATCGAACCTCGGACCCTGTCGTGGGAGCGCGAACCCTAGTGCCATTGGGCTAGTGGCAAACATTTTTATAGTTTACTCAAAATCTAAGGGAAATGCAAAGAATATATAGTTGTACATTTTCTAAATCAAATATTCTAAAGACGTTTGTTTAAAACGACAGAAAAAATGCCCAAAGATTTTAAAAATATAAAGTCAGAAAATCGAATATTTGAAGGTTTAAAGTTAATTTGTCCCCTTAAAGATGATCTTAGTAATGATGGATGATCACTTGTTTCTTGAGTTAACCGTTACAACACATATGCACTTGCTCATACAGAGGCACACACATACACAAGGTCTGTTTCTATGAATCACCCATGAACCGTAAACAGAAGATAAGAGTATGAGCAAGACTGTATTTATTACCAAAAAACGTATTTTATCCAAAATATAGACTGTATTTATCCACAAACGTGTTTTCTTGTGTGAACGTGTGAGTTCATTTTTCACACAACAGTCTGGAAGATTCAATCATTTATTGTCTGCAGGATTTTGATCCTTTATTTGAAGAAGATCACTGCCATTGAAGTGAAATGATATTTAATGTTCGTTTACCTCCTAGCCCGTTATTTAATTTAGAAAAGAGCCAGTAATAATTGAAGACTATGTAGGGGCTATCAAACACATTAAAGTGCTCCATAATATGCTGGATTAAACAACACCGGAATGGCCGGAATTGTCATGAGAACAACTCCAAAAGCAACATTATTTTCCTTTAGCTTTGACTGGATTTCAGCCCGGGGATCAAACCTCGGACCCGTGTCGTGGGAGATAGTGCCATTGGGCTGGGGGCAAAAGGTTTTATAGTTTACCCAAAAGCTAAAGCAAATGCAAAGATTATATAGTTGTACATTTTCTAAATAAAATATTCTAAAGATGTATGTTTGAAACGACAGAAAAATGTCCAAAGATTTAAAAAATATAAAATCTGAAAATGGTATTTTTAAAGGTTTAAAGGTAATTTGTCCCCTTAACTAAGAATGTATATTCTTTGTTATATACTCTTTAATATATATTCGGCAGAAATAACTCAGACTATAGTGGGTTAAAATCTCCAAGAAACTTCTCGGAGACTAATTTATTTCTAATAGACCACACAATAACCTTTTATCTCGATTTAGGTCGATTCCCTTAGGGTCGGAGCGACCACAAAGTGACCAATAAATGTGTCTGCCACACAATTGTTTTAGTTTGCTATCTGAAATGAATTGTCTAGCAAAATAGTGGATTAGTTTGATGATAATTGTAACTGGTTAGTAATAGTACATGTTTTTAAATTAAACCTATGTAACAATTTGTTAGTAATGACTATATAGTTCTGTAATTTTGACTTTAAATTAACACTTTTGTTGATTTCGGCTTTATACAATACTATAGATTTGAGACTTTTAAGCTCTATTTTACATTATTTTTGTATTTAACAGAATAAATTGATGCTACATAAGAGAATAAGCAATAGTATAAACACTAAAATTAAAAATAGTATTTTAATATATAAAGAAAAAATTAATTATAAAGTATCACATTCTTCTAAACTTTTCTATTTAAATATTCCCTATTAAGCACAGATTATAATAATTTATAACCTTATATAGATATTTTAAGAAGTGGCCCTGCAGTTCATGTTTGGTTTGGTTTGAAAACTTACGTTCTACATTTTTGCTACACCAGAGATAATGCGATCGGGACCTACTACTTAAAGCCAATTCCTAATGGCTACG
>CM063500.1:75042167-75047167 GCA_032207245.1 Pardosa pseudoannulata | reverse complement strand
CGTTGTCATCCATATACAAAAATTCAGGACCCATGGCGCCTCGAAACAAACGTACATGTTGTTCCAGAATGAGATCCCGATAGATGTGGCCTGTCATCGTTACACTCTGAACATGCAGGTCTGTTCTGGAACCAAGAATAATTCTTCCCCAAACGAGCCATCCTGTACCACCGTAACGGTGTCGTTTAATGGTGTTCTCTTGGTGGTAACGGGTACCTGGCGCTCTCCATATGAAAGTCCGGCGAGAATCATAATGTAAACTGAACCTGGACTCATCGGAAAACATCACACAAGACCACTGTTGCGGTGTCCACAATGCATGCTCTCTAGCCCAGCATAATCGCAGGCGACAGTGAGTTGCGGTAAGGGCAACACATCTGACAGGCCTACGAGCATATAGACCAATGTTCCCTAAGCGTCTGTACACGGTATGCCTTGAAACTGTTGTACCGGTAGCTGAAGAGAGCTGACGAGACAGGTCTGATGCTGGGCTCTGTCTGTATTTTTTGGCAGTAACTGCCAAATACCGGTCACCATTCGGCGTAGTAACTCGGGGGCGACCTGTGCTGTAACATCTACTCACATTATCATCATGTTTGAATCGTTGCCAAAGCCTGGAGATGACATTCTGAGCGATTCCAAGTTCCTCGGATACTTCCAGCTGGGTAAGTCCACATTCCAGTCGTCCGATAATTCTACCACGTAAAAAATCATCCAAATGCTTCATTTGTGCCATAAACCTTCATTTTATCATTTCTAGGATTAAATTTTGTGAGATCTTGTCGTAATGCTTCGAAATACCATAAAAATTCTATATTTTGAATTTAACGATTCTCAGTAGGTTTTGTACTAATATATTAATCCAGATAATAAGTTTCCCCTTTTACGGATATATATTTATATAAATTATATCAGAAATGATTGTCTCTAAAGTTCAAAATACTCTCCATCCAAGCTCTATATTTACTTAATTCTAACATTCCTAGCCACTCCAGGATATGTGTCAATATTATTGGCCTTCCTTCCACAAATCCCAACATTAGAGTTTGAATTAAAGTTACGTATTACAGTTCCTTTCTTTTTTCTCCATTTACCGAGGAAAAACTGATGATTTTTACAATTTTAATCCCATTGATTGCAATTTTACCAATCATGTTTTAGAAAGCAGAAAAATAAAGGCTTAGCTAAAAAAACATTCTCACGAGAAGACAAGAATGGAATTTTTCATTTCTTAGGACAGGATTTTCACAAATCTAACATATGTACGTTTGCGTCTTGTCTGTGTAAGACACGTTTGTCAGTTTTTCAGTTTAATCAGGGAAATAAAAGATTTTTACTTGAGTATTTGCTTGATCTTCAGTTCAGTGTGAGAGTCTTCCTCGTCACAATGACTGCAGCTGAGTTACATTGCCAAAGAAGCCCTGGTTATTAAAAATATGTTCTATTTATTTCGTGGAATCGTTGGAGGATATTTTTCAACAGTTTATATATATATATATATATATATATATGTATATATATACATATATATATATATATATATATTTATATATACATATATAATTTTATTTATATACATATATATATATATATATTTATATATATATTGCCGATATATACATATATATATAAAGAATATGTATATATATATGTATATATATATAGATATATTATAATATTACATACATATATACATACAACATCACATTCTCAATAATTATTACGAACATATAAATCTATATACATATATATACATATATCATATATATATGTATATGTATATATAGTATATATATATATCTATACATAACTAAAAATATATATATATATATATATATATATATATAATATATATATGTATATGTATATGTATATATGTATATATATATGTATATATATATATATCTATACAATAATATATATATATATATTATATATATATGTATATGTATATATATAGTATACATATATACATGATATATATATCTATTTTTGGTATATTAAAATATTTATAAAACACACACACACACTCATATATATATAAATATATATATATATATATTTATATAATATTTATATATATATATATATAATAATATATTATATATATACATACATATATACATACACCATACCATATATATATTACACATGATCATATATATATACATATATATATACATATATACTATATATATATTTATATAATATATGTATATATATGTATACAATATATATATATATTATATATATATATTATAAATAATTTATATTTATATATATATATATATATATGTATATGTATACTGTATATATGTATATATATGATATTATATATATATTTAATATACATATATATAATGTATATTATATATAATTACATTAAACATATACATATATATATGTATATATATATATATTATATATATATATATATATATATATATATATATATATATATATTCTTTAATAGCGTGGCAACTTATTGCAGGTCTTATCTGCCTCAACAGCTCGCTTCCTCCAACTCAGACGGTCCATCTCAACTCTCTGCTACTTTTTAATACCTAAAAGTTTAAGGCCATTTTCAACGTCACAGAGTCACCTTGCTGGTGGTCTTCCTCTGGTAGGAGATCTCTCTCGGGGTATCTAAAGTAATACTCCCGATGTTGTTGTTATCAGCGTCTTCTCCAGATGGTGGCAGAGCCAAATATATATATATAAATATATATATATATATTATATATATATATATATATATAAATAATAATATGTGTGTTGTGTGTGTGTGTGTGTGTGTGTGTGTGTGTAATGATATTTTTAACCTAAAAACTATACAACGTAATAAGATAATTAGTAATTTTTGGACATTTGGGTCATTCTAACCTTTTATGTCAAAATTTGGTGACTATTTTTGTTTTCACCTTTTTCTTCTTTCTGTTGCTACTTGGTCAAACGAAGCACGGTTAAGACATATGCTACTACTATTATGGCAAATGGTGCCCCTTTGCCATAATACTAGTAGCATAACGGGCATCAAAGTACGACTTATGCTCTAAAGAGTTCTCTCAATTTTGAAGCAGGGGCCAAGCAGAAGACCCATAGACTTGGCCTGTTACCCTCAGAGGTATTGATTGAGAAGAGACATTGTGGCCACGAACATATTTGACGTTCTCCAGTCACCTTTAACGAACACGGTGGATCTTAGGCCGACTCGGGCTGTAAACCAGCAACTCTCCAGTTATTAGAAAGTTGCCTTTGCCAACTGAGTTGCTGCTCATTGATCCTTAATGTTGGAGAGTTAGAATTCATCAAAATTAATTCCTGCTAGCTTCAGCCTTCTTATATTATTTAGTGACGCTTCCTGCACCGTTATCATATGACTAACTGGTAAAATCCTGATTGGCTGACTTACACACTTATAAGATGTGATGTACGGAGTTTAAACCACAGAAGCTTTCGGGAAATGAAGCTATAATAAACTGCATTCTTTTTTCCCATAATTTAAAATAAGGCATATCCATATTCTGAGCTACTCCACGAGCGTTAGAAGTGGCAGAAATATTGCCTAGTCCTCTGTCGACATTCACCGTGGCAACTGCTTCGAATCTATCCTGTGGTACAGGTTTTAGTCCTCTGCCTGACTGAACCTTCAGAGAACCTGTTTTCTCAAACGTCACAACCAATGCTTTTAGTCTATTAACTGACACAGGACCGTTACCTTTACGAATTTTTTTGTGCGTTCTAAAAGCACGAGGAGCGTCTGACGCGTTGCACTGGTTGAGGAAAAAATATTTGACCAGTAACGCACGCTCGGCTAAAGAAGGAGACATTGCACATAAATTTTCAATCCGATTGATTCGAAACTAAACACATTGCCTTTTAAAACCCAAGCAACTGGCACTGTGCCAATGGATGTAAAGTGAAATTTGAATAAAAAAACTTCTTCTGCTCAGCGTACGTGATATTGCAGATCACGAGACTTTATCGGTGTTTGTGCAGATTTTACGATTTTTTAAAAGTGTTGCCACATTGCACTTGAACTAAATCAGAAAATGTGCATAATAAAAGGTAATTTTATTCCCTATTAATTTGCATTTGAGTACACTCTATTTTCTACAGCACAGCGGCAAATATTCCCCTAGCTAAGACTTTTGGAACTAATTTTTTTTTCGCAGAATCCTTCGTCCCACGTCTTGTTTAATTTTCCTAAAAAATGTGGTGTCATTCTCGAAAATAGATCGCGCTACAGAACACTGTGAGCATGGTCAGTTTAATTATGGCCACCCGGTATATACATACACACACACACACACACATATATATATATGTATATATAATATATATGTACACATATATGTATGTATATATATGTATATATATGTATATATATATGTATATATATATATACATACATATATATATATATATAAATATATATATATATATATGTATATATATATTTATATATATATATATATATGTTTATATATGTATATATATGTATATAAAAGTATATATATATATATATATATATATATATACATATATATAATATATATATATATTATTATATATATATTATATATCTGTAAAGGCGATAAGAAGATCCTTTAGTTGTAATTGAAAATTAATTGTAATTATTTTTAAGTGTTCGTTAAGAGTTTGGAGCTTAAGCTTATAGTGAGAGGGAATTTCAAAATGACTAAATTAAAATTTAAATGTATCTTGAGCTATTTCAAAGCTTTTTAAAAATGCCTTTCATGAATATTCAGGTCATTAGTTATTCAGAAAAGTAGGCGCATAAAGATACTATTCTCCTACGTTTTTACAAATTTCAACAGCAGAATGCAGATAACATAATGAAGAATGCACAAAACGTGACATGATTTAAAATAAAAAACAATTAACCCTCTGTAAACACCAAAGAAATTTCAGATGTCGAGAAGAAATTACAGCCGAAAGAATCCGTTAAATTTTTGTATTCAAAATGTTCTTTTTCG
>CM063500.1:75019885-75029885 GCA_032207245.1 Pardosa pseudoannulata | reverse complement strand
TTGGACTATGAACATATCTGAGGAAAATAAGCTATTAATATTTGAACGAAAAATACTAAGAAAAATATTTCGAGATGTTAAAGAAAATAATCTATGACGAATCCTTTATAATCCTGAAACAATATACGAACAGATAAATATTGTGAAAACTATAAATATCTATCATTTAAGGTGGTTGGGACACATCTATAGATGCAATGATTTAAACCCGACAAAAAAAAGTTACATTTCAAAAAGTTGATGGAAAAAGGAAAAGAGGTAGACCAAACACCAGGTGGATTGATATGGTTGAGAAAACGCTGCTCTAAATTGGAAGTCAACCAGTGGAGAACTGTGGCAGCGGATGGTTCCAGATGGAAGAAACGTTTAGAGACAGCCTTTACCTATAGAAGACTGTAGTGCAATAGATTGATCTGTTTTTTTGGAGGGGGAGCGCTACGGTCTACTTTTTGCAACACGAGGGCTAATGAGACCGGGACCTACTGCTTAAAGCCGATTTCGAACGGCTACTAACATCCATGCCATAGTGGGATTCAAACCCACGAACTCCGGTTCCTAAGGCCAGCACCCTAACCATTTGGCCATCATTCGGCGTAGTGCTACAGAAGAAGGAGATTGAATCATTTTTTTCACTAGCCGAACTCTATTTTTATATTTATAAGTACCTTGGTCTTCCTTCAACAATCTCATAAATACTTTTCAGTTATCTTAGTTCAAGGATAAATCACTAAATATTGCCAAATATAGTAGTTTTATACGTCGTAGTTTATCTGAAATTAAGCTCACAAAAGCGTTTTCAAAACACCACATATTTTTATATTTATAAGAACCTTGGTATTCTTTCAGCAACCTCATAAAAAATACAGGTACTTTTCAGGTACCTGAGTTTAAGGATAAATCACTAAATATTGCCAAATATAGCACTTTCATACGTCGTACTTTATCTGAAATTAAGCTCAAAGACATGACATCAAGGGATATTTTACCCTCTACCTAGCCTTGGCACGAAATAGATAGTAAAAATTAATAAAATTACTCTCCTTCTCTACACACTATAAGAGACGTGTGTGATTTCAAACTTACGATTCGCAAGAATAAAGGTAGAGGAATGAAATAGATTTAAATCATTTTTGTCAAGTGTCGAACTCTATTTTAACATTTATAAGTTCTGTTTTGACATTTTTTTCAGTTATTAGCATTGTATATTACTGGTATGGGATTCTAAAAATATTACACTTGAAGTATATGCTAATACGTACACCATTTAAGTTAAGGCTAGTCTCACCAAAGTCGTTTAACGTCTAACTGCGATTAATCTCTGTTTAAATGGAGAATTGCGTCCCACTATTGGTTAGCGCAATGGGTTAATAGTGGTTAGGTCTTAAACGACTTTGGTGAGACAAGCCCTAAATTTTGTTGTTAAGCAGATAGCTGCAAATGGCGTTAAACACTAGTTCGATTGAGTCTATATTTAGATTGAGTCTATATTATGTTTTGGAGCCGATGTGATGTATAGTTTCTGAGCTGCGAAGTCAGTAGCCGAGGCTGAAGCAATATCTATCAATACAGCAGCAAATGTTGATCAAACAGCAAGTGACTCCTGTAAGAAGATTTCCCTGAAGAACTCTGCCAGATCATTCCGGTTTCACCCTTCAAGTGAACCTTCCCTGGTTCACTTCTTTCAGTATTATCATACAAAGCATAGGTACTTATCAGTTACCCAAATTCAAGGATAAATCGCTAAATAATGCCAAATGTAGCACATATAAACGTCATAGTTTAGCTGAAATTAAGCTGGCAGAAACGTTTTCAGAAGACTACATGAAGTCACAGGATATATTATTCCCCCTAGTCTGGGCACCAAACAGCTAGTAAAAATTTAATTAATAAAAGTATTCTTCTTCTCCACATTCTATAAATGACGTGTGTGATTTCAAACTTACGATTCGCAAGAATAAAGTCAAAGTAATAAAATAGAGTTAGATCATTTTTGTCCCGTGCCGAACTCTTTTTTATATTTATAAGTACCTTAGTCTGCCTTCAGTAATCTGATAAAAAAAAAGCACATGTACTTTTCAGCTACCTGAGTTCAAGGATAAATCATTAAATATTGCCAAATATAGTACTTTTATACATCGTAGTTTATCTGAAATTAAGCTAACAGAAACATTTCAAAAGACACATGACGTCACGGGGATATATTACTCCTCCCCCTAGCCTGGCCACGAAACAGCTAGAAAAAATTAAATTAATAAAATTACTCTACTTCTCCACATTCTCTAAACGACTTGTATGATTTCAAACATACGATTCGTAAGAATAAAGTTAGAAGAAAAAAACAAATTTAGATCCTTTTTGTCACTTGCCAAACTCTATTTTTCTACTTATAAGTACCTTGGCCGTCCTTCAGCAGTCTCATAAAAAACACAGGTACTTTTCAGCGTCACGATTTCAAGGATAAATCGCTAAACAATGCCAAATGTAACACATATATACTCATAGTTTAGCTGAAATTAAGCTCACATAAGCATTTTCAAAAGGCCACATGAATTTACGGGATATATTACTCTCCACATATTTTGGGCACGAAACAGTTAGTAAAAATTAAATTAATAAAATTACTCTCCTTCTCTACACACTATAATCGACGTGTATGATTTCAAACTTACGATTTGCAAGAATAAAGTTAGTGGAATAAAATAGAGTTAGATCATTTTTGTCACTTACAGAACTCTATTTTTGTATTTATAAGTAATATGGTGTTCCTTTAGAAATCCCATAAAAAATACAGGTACTTTTCAGCTACCTGAGTTCAAAAATAAATCACTAAATATTGCCAAATGTAGTACTTTTATACGTCGTAGTTTATCTGAAATTAAGCTCAGAGAAGCGTTTTCAAAAGACCACATGACGTCAGGAATATATTACCAACCACGTAGCCTGGGCATGAAACAGCTAGTAAAAATTAAATTAATGAAATTACTCTCCTTCTCTACACACTATAATCGACGTGTATGATTTC
The DNA here is from genome assembly GCA_032207245.1 of Pardosa pseudoannulata. NCBI lineage: Eukaryota > Metazoa > Arthropoda > Arachnida > Araneae > Lycosidae > Pardosa > Pardosa pseudoannulata. The sequence goes on along the minus strand of CM063500.1, from coordinate 75,026,863 downwards.
AAACTTACGATTTGCAAGAATAAAGTTAGTGGAATAAAATAGAGTTAGATCATTTTTGTCACGTGCTGAATTCTATTTTTTGTATTTATAAGTACCTTGGTCTTCCTTCAACAATCTCATAAATACTTTTCAGCTACCTTAGTCCAAGGATAAATCACTAAATATTGCCAAATATAGTAGTTTTATACGTCGTAGTTTATCTGAAATTAAGCTCACAAAAGCGTTTTCAAAACACCACATGACGTCAGGAATATATTACCAACCACGTAGCCTGGGCATGAAACAGCTAGTAAAAATTAAATTAATGAAATTACTCTCCTTCTGCTCACATTATAAGCTAAGTGTGTGATTTCAAACTTCGAAAGTTCTATTCGCAAGAATAAAGTTAGAGGAATAAAATAGATTTAGATCTTTTTTGTCACATACCGAACTGTATTTTTATAAGTATCTTGGTCTTCCTTAAGCAATTTCAAAAAAAACACAATTACTTTTCAGCTACCTGAGTTTAAGGATAATTCACTAAATATTGCCAAATATACTACTTTTATACAACGTAGTTTATCTGAAATTAAGCTCACAAAAGTTTTTTTAAAAGACCACGTAACGTCCCGGAATAAACCACTCCCCCTCACCTAGCCTGACTGCGAAAGAGCTAGTAAAAATTAAATTAATAAAATTACTCTACTTCGCCACATTCTATAAACGATTTGTATGATTTCAAACATAGGATTCGTAAAACTAAAGTTAGAAGGAAAAAAAATTTAGATCATTTTTGTCACTTGCCACTTTATTTTTCTATATATAAGTTACCTTGGCCGTCCTTCAGCAGTCTCATAAAAAACACAGGTACTTTTCAGCGTCACGATTTCAAGGATAAATCGCTAAACAATGCCAAATGTAACACATATATACTCATAGTTTAGCTGAAATTAAGCTCACATAAGCATTTTCAAAAGGCCACATGAATTTACGGGATATATTACTCTCCACATATTTTGGGCACGAAACAGCTAGTAAAAATTAAATTAATAAAATTACTCTCCTTCTCTACACATTATAAACCAAGTGTGGGATTTCAAACTTACGATTCGCAAGAATAAAGTTAGTGGAATAAAATAGAGTTAGATCATTTTTTTTCACGTGCCGAAATCTATTTTTATATTTATAAGTACCTTGGTCTTCCTTCAGCAATCTCATAAAAAGAACATAGGTACTTTTCAGCTATCTGAGTTTAAGGATAAATCACTAAATATTGCAAATATAGTACTTTCGTACGTCGTACTTTATCTGAAATTAAGCTCAGAGAAGCGTTTTCAAAAGACCACATGACGTCATGGGTTTTATTAACCCCACCTAATCTGAAATCAAACAGGTAGTAAAAATTAAATTTATAAAAGTACGTACTCTCCTTCTCTACAAACTATAAGCGAAGTGTGGGATATCAGACTTCTAAAGTTTGATTCGCAAAAATAAAGTTAGAAGAATAAAATAGATTGAGGTCATTTTTGTCACTTACCAGACTCAATTTTTCTATGTATAAGTACCTTGGACTTCCTTCAGCAATCTCATAAAAAACGCAGGTACTTTTCAGCTACCTAAGTTCAAGGATAAATCACTAAATAACGGAAAATGTAGACATTTATACGTCATAATTTAGCTGAAATTAAGCTCAGAGAAGCGTTTTCAAAACACCACATTACTTCACGGTATATATTATCCCCATCTAGCCTAGGTTCAAAACAGCTAGTAAAAATTAAATTAATGAAATTACTCTCCTTCTGCTCACATTATAAGCTAAGTGTGTGATTTCAAACTTCGAAAGTTCTATTCGCAAGAATAAAGTTAGAGGAATAAAATAGATTTAGATCTTTTTTGTCACATACCGAACTGTATTTTTATAAGTATCTTGGTCTTCCTTAAGCAATTTCAAAAAAAACACAATTACTTTTCAGCTACCTGAGTTTAAGGATAATTCACTAAATATTGCCAAATATACTACTTTTACATTCGTAGTTTATCTGAAATTAAGCTCAAAGAAGTCTTTACAAAAGACACATGACGTCACGGGGATATATTACTCCTCCCCCTAACCTGGGCATGAAACAGCTAGTAAAAATTAAATTAATAAAATTACTCTCCTTCTCTACACAGTATAAGCGAAGTGTGTGATTTCAAACTTACGATTCGCAAGAATAAAGTTAGTGGAATAAAATAGAGTTAGATCATTTTTTTCACTAGCCGAACTCTATTTTTATATTTATAAGTACCTTGGTCTTCCTTCAACAATCTCATAAATACTTTTCAGCTACCTGAGTTCAAGGATAAATCACTAAATATTGCCAAATATAGTAGTTTTATACGTCGTAGTTTATCTGAAATTAAGCTCACAAAAGCGTTTTCAAAACACCACATATTTTTATATTTATAAGAACCTTGGTATTCTTTCAGCAACCTCATAAAAAATACAGGTACTTTTCAGGTACCTGAGTTTAAGGATAAATCACTAAATATTGCCAAATATAGCACTTTCATACGTCGTACTTTATATGAAATTCAGCTCAAAGACCACATGACGTCAAGGGATATTTTACCCTCTACCTAGCCTGGGCACGAAATAGATAGTAAAAATTAATAAAATTACTCTCCTTCTCTACACACTATAAGAGACGTGTGTGATTTCAAACTTACGATTTGCAAGAATAAAGGTAGAGGAATGAAATAGATTTAAATCATTTTTGTCAAGTGTCGAACTCTATTTTTACATTTATAAGTACCTTGGCCTTCCTTCAGCAGTCTCATAAAATAGACAGATACTTTTCAGCTACCTGAGTTCAAGGATAAATCACTAAATAATGCCAAGTGTAGAACATTTATACATCATAGTTTAGCTGAAATTAAGATCGCAGAAGCGTTTTTAAATGATGTCACGGAATATATTATCCCTCCATACTTAGCCTGGCCATGAAACAGCTAGTAAAAATTAAATTAATAAAATTACTCACCTTCTCTACAAGCTGTAAAAGACATGTGTAATATCAAACTTACGATTCGCAAGAATAAAGTTAGAGGAATAAAATAAAGTTAGATCATTTTTAAATAGGCCGAACTCTATTTTTATATTTATAAGTACCTTGGTCTTCCTTCAGCAATTTAATAAAAAAAACTCAAATACTTTTCAGCTACCTGAGTTCAAAAATAAATCACTAAATATTGCCAAATGTAGTACTTTTATACGTCGTAGTTTATCTGAAATTAAGTTCTCAGAAGTGTTTTCAAAGACCACATGACGTTACGGGATATATTACCCACCACTAACACCTATCCTGGGCATGAAGCAGCTAGTAAAAATTAAATTAATAAAATTACTCTCCTTCTCTACACATTATAAACCAAGTGTGGGATTTCAAACTTACGATTCGCAAGAATAAAGTTAGAAGAATAAAATAGAGTTAGATCATTTTTGTCACGTGCCGAACTCTATTTTGATATTTATAAGTATCTTGGACTTAGTTCAGCAATCTCATGAAAAAATACAGGTACTTTTCAGCTACCTGATTTCAAGGATAAATCACTAAATAATGCCAAATGTAGGACATTTATAGTCATAGTTTAGCTGAAATTAAGCTCAGAGAAGCGTTTTGAAAAAAAACCACATGACGTCACGGGATATATTGCCCTCCACGTAGCCTGGCCAGGAAACAGCTATTACAAATTAATTTAATAAAATTACTCTCCTTCTCTACACATTATAAGCGAAGTGTGTGATTTCAAACTTATGATTCGCAAGAATAAAGTTAGTGGAATAAAATAGAGTTAGATCATTTTTGTCACTCGCCGAACCATATTTTGTATTTATAAGTACCTTGGTCTTCCTTCAACAATCTCATAAATACTTTTCAGCTACCTTAGTCCAAGGATAAATCACTAAATAAAGCTATTTCACGCAGTAGGGCAAATTCTCAAATTATGACAATTCTGGCTTTAGTTTCAAACGGAAGGGCAGTTTATTGTTTGTCTATTGGCTGTTGTAAACATGAAAATGAATGGGAAGGGCATTATAGTAGTTCGTGACATTGTGACAAATTACTCTATATTGCCAAATATAGTACTTTTATACATCGTAGTTTATCTGAAATTAAGCTTACAGAAGCGTTTTCAAAAGACACATGACATCAAGTACCTTGGACTTCCTTCAGCAATCTCATAAAAAACACAGGTACTTTTCAGCTACCTGAGTTCAAGGATAAATCACTAAATATTACCAAATATAGTACTTTTATACTTTTATCTGAAATTAAGTTCGTAGAAGTATTTTTAAAACACCATCTGACTTCACTGGCTATGTTACCCAGTTTTAGACTGCCAGAAAACAGCTAGTAACAACTAGACTAAACAATTACTTTCATTGTCCACACGCTATAAATGGCATGTGCGATTAAACAAGAAAATGGTGGGATGAATACTCCAGATTTCTTTTTTATTTTGTTAGAAAAAAAATATCTGTGGTTTATTTTAATCCGGGAGAAAAAAGATGAGTTTTCCCATTTTTTTAAATTATTTTTTTATTCGAATACAGTTAAATTAGAATACAAACACGTGCCATATTAGTCTTCCAGAGTCTCTTTTGAATAAATGTTTGCCGTACCTTACTTCCTCAGCATAACTCACGAAGTTTTGAAAAATTGAAAATTTAATTAAATGAAAGAGAATTTAATTAAGTGAATCCTTTCGTCCAAAAAGTCAAACAGTAGAACGAAAATAAAGTTGAAAAATGTTTCCGTCGTAATAAATATTCAATTACGCCTTGGCCCTAAAAGCTTGCCTTATCTACGAATGAATTTATTGATGAGAAATTACGATATGAGATTCTGAAAAAAAGGATCTGGCTGAGATGGGAGGGACCATATCCAAATTGCAATAAAAAATTTAACCAGTAATAAAACTGAAATTATTTTTTAAGTAATATAACTGTAAGGGAATGTGTAAAAACAGTAATATTTAAAAATGAAGATTTATTTTTCATACATATAGTCAATGCTTAGTTTTTTAGTCCTACAAGGACAGGTACTGTGTTATTAGAACTTGATATTTAATATACACATGAATCTCTGAAAACACATTTTATCATTTCTTATTTAATACATATTTAATAAATGTCTCTGTATACCTATATATGAACACATATTTATATACAGTCTGTTTCATACAGGGTACCTGCCAAAATAAAATTTTTCAAATCCATGACTTTTCATTACTTTCTCTGATTTAGCAGATCATTTTCCATGACTTTAAAAAGCTTTCGTTAAAGTATATATGAATAAAACTTCTGATGTACATACAAATAAAATATATGCTTTTAGAGAAATGACAGGAATTTTATCATAAAAAAACTATAAACTTACTTTATAAGTGTTAATAAACTCACATACATAAAAATAAATTGTTGTATCTACGTACCTAAGTTTAATCATATAGCAATTTTTCAATCAAAATGTTTCCAATTTGAATTCAGGGTACTTTGGTATTATCCAGGTGACCATGAATAATAGCCAAATATAACCCTATAATGTTTATATACAATATCCCTAGAGATAAACTTATATTTTGTGAAAAAATCTTAACTAATTTTTATTAAAAAATAATCATTATTATATTAATAAAATTTTAATCTACAATTTAAGAAAAAACCAGAATAATATACATTTACCCACCCATTAAGCTTTCTTGCTTTGAGTTTCCTTGGTGAACAAATTTTACTTGGCAATAGGGTCAATAAGATAATACATAAATACCAAACTCAGTAACTTCAGCCAAATGACAAGTAAAAATAGAATTAAACAATTCAATGCATTTTTTTTAATCGGTAGTTTAGCGGATCCATGACTTTCCATGACTTTTACTCATTTTACTTGAAAAATCAAGACTTTCCATGACAAAATTAATCCATTGTCTAAATCCATGATTTTCCCTGACTTTCCTTGACTTTCTAGGTGCTCGGAAACCATGTTCATAAGAGCGTGTCGCTCATAACTTCATCAATAGATAGCGCGCAGATACCGGCTTAATTTCACGTGTTCTTCAAACATTAGAGAAGAATGCTTTATGCTTATATTATGTATTCAATTAATTTTCTGTGTTTAATTCAGCAATTCCAAAATGAGTGTCGCGTATGCGAGCCATTTTGAAACAGTGTTTCTGTGTAACCATCCAAAAGAATCAAAAAAGTCCTGTGCAGCTGTATCCCAGTACATGAGAAAGTCAGAGTCGTTCGCCAAGAAGTGGGTAGCACGTTATAAAGCGGTACAAAATGTTGACGACCTACCGGAACGGGGAAAATGTCGCTCAACGTCAAAATCGAATGATAAAGTGATTCTTGCATAATCGATAATAATGGGGACTGGACAACTTATTAGGTGAAATGCATTTCAGTTTAATATGTATACTACACGGTACAAATGTGTTTTTAACTAATGCGTTTGTATTTTCAGAGAAATAGACGACACGCTGTTATGGAACAGACTGTATGTGTGTGTTTGTGTTTGTAACATGTCAAAAATTAGTGTTACTAAAGATCACAAAAATTCTTTTAAATCTAACTTTCCAGGCACTTAAATTAAATCAAGAACATGATTCATTGAGATTACATTCCTTCGACAATTGTTCAAGCTACAGTTGGAATTATTAATTGCTATGTGTGACCTATTACTTCTTTTATAAACTAGCTGTCAATTTTCCCAAGAAAAACCGATGATCATTACAATCTTTATTCGGTTGTTTGTATTTTTTCCGAAATGATTGTTTAACAGTCCACAGAAGAACCGTTAACTTAAATCCTTTTCATGAGAAATTATCCTCGTGATTTCTTTTACACAAGACGGCCTTTTACAAATCAACAGATACATGGTGGTCACTTACCTGTGTTAGGTTTGACAGTTTTCTGGTTTTAAGATGAAAATAGAAAACGTTTGTTAAGTATTT
>CM063500.1:75007385-75017385 GCA_032207245.1 Pardosa pseudoannulata | reverse complement strand
CTCTTAAGTGTATTACAATTTATTACAATTCTCCAGCTATGGATGTTTTAACAAGTTACTGAAGAACCGCTTGCTTTTCTCCCATTCTCATGTGAAGTTATCCACGTTAATGCCCCCTCTTCAGGACGGCATTTTCCCAACTCAACAGTTACACGTTTTATGTTTCAGGTCAGTATTCTGAATTTAAATGGAAATAAAAGAATTGAATTAAATATTTTGCCTGGTGTTATATGCAGAGCCATTTGAATTGCCATCCAAGTCCTGACTCCACTGAAGCTGCGTTACCAAGCCAGTCCTTCGAATCCCCTATATAATGATAGCCTAAGTTACCAATCCATCTCTCCTCGATTTTATGAAGCGGTTGTACCTGGAATAGATACAGTCATCCATATTAGATTCTTCATGAGTTAGGATTAGCAACGTTCGAAATCCTCCCCTTCCCCCCTTTTCTAGCATTTAATGTCATTATTTCAAGACCTATTTTCTCCAGTTAAGAGCAGGCAATTAAATTTATCAATTTATCACATAATAAATAGGTGAAGATAACATTTTTTCTAGCATTATGACGTTATTCCTTTAACCATCTCCTTTTAGCAATTCTTTTTTAAAATTATTTAAATGTCGTCTGCATTATTTTCATACGTTTTTCATTGATTCGTTTTGGTTTGGGGCGCTACGGTCTACTGTTTTGCACACGAAGGCTAATGAGACAGTTACCTACAGCTTAAAGCCGAATCCGCACGGCTACGAACATCCATGCCATAGTGGGATTCGAACCCACGAACTCTGGTACCGACGATCAGCGCCCTAACCAATCGGCCAGCGTTCGGCCGTTTTTTTATATTACGTAAGTAATTTTCATTTACATTTGGCTTAAATAATAGATGAGATACATATGAGATAATTTTTAATTTAATCATCAATTATTTTTGGTTGAATAAAAATTTTATCACCGGTATTAACAACAAATTCTGTCTACCTCCAGGGTGTAGTGGAAATTATATTTTCATTCCTTTACTTCCATTAATTACTGTGGGAAAAAATTGGGATGAAAGTAAGGATAATTTCGACGTAGCTAAGAAAACTTTGAATTATCTTTCTAAATGAATTCAATGGGATTCTAAACTGCATTCACAGTATCGGGAGACTTTAGAGGAGTATGAAGATAAACTATTTTTTTAGCTTGTTCCAGATAACTCTCAGCCCAAAAACAAACCATTTTTTATCTGCCTTATAAGGTACTTTACAATTCTGGAAGCCGAACGATGGTCGAATGGTTAGGGTGCTGGCCTTCGGAACCGGAGTTCGTGAGTTCGAGACCCACTGTAGCATGGATGTTCGTAGCCATTCGGAATCGGCTTTAAGCAGTAGGTCCCGGTCTCGTTAGCCCTCGTGTTTCAAAAAGTAGACCGTAGCGCTCCAAACCAAACCAAAAAAAACAATTCTGGAAAATTAAAAATTTTACTGATCCCGTCATATGACGGGCTATATGTTAGTTAAAAATATAGAATATATACCATATGTTCAAGGAAAATAAAATTTATGATGACTATGAAAATCAGCTAAGTGAAAAAATATATTGTATTATTAGAGAAATAAAATAATATTAGATATTATATATATTAGAGAAAATAAAATAATGAATTTAAATCAGCATACATCCAAGTACTTTCCTGGTTTGATTAATTTTTCATTATATTTTTCCAGAAAAAAGCTGATATCTTTTATTCTCGGTTGTTGAGCAGCTTATTCAGCTATATCACTTTATTACAAATGCTGAATAGTCATAGTTGAATAAGCTGCCCGAGTAGCGTACGTGCTGATGAGAGAAATCCGTTTACAAGAACCCGAACTTATATGACAGGGGTAGCCAAGCTCCTTGATAGTCCGAGTCATTTTTCAAAATTTGATATTTTTCGCGAGCCGCAATTAAATACGTAATTAAAAGGTTAACGAAGAAGGTATTATTTTTTATATAAATTATATTTATGGAATTTCATTTGAAAGTTCTTCGTCCTTTATTTTTCAAGGAAATTTATGAACTGTCGATAACTTTTTGCTTTGGTGCGATTGTAATTCACAATGTGTTACAATGTTTTCATAACATCAGGATATTTTGAATATTTAGTAACGAGATGTTCTCGGTGAATTATGCAGTGAATCGGTATGAATTGTGGAATTCGAGAATCATCTCTTAAATGCCCAACAATAAAGATTTTTTTTACCCAGCATTGCCACAGCTACATCAGTTGTAATATTTTTTAAAAGTATAATAACACAAAAATGGGAAGGGAACTCGGGTACATTTATCGAGAGCCACAAATAATCCTTCAAAGAGTCTCATGTGGCTTGCGAGCCTCAGGTTGGCTACCCCTGGTCTATGATAAAATCAGTGAAGCAGGTAAACATTATATTAGATGAGATAAAATAGCGAAATTAAATCAACATATATTCTTATACATTAACTAGACGACCCGACATACGTCGTCCTGTTTTAACTCTGTAAATTCAAAAATTGTAAAATGTTTTTAAATAAATTGGTACGTTTTGATGGAAAACTAAGGAAAAAAAATTTTTAAAAACACTTGACACCAACACGCGTACAGCCATCACAAACGTAATTAGATTAAATTAAAATTCTGGATTTTTAATAAAAAACATTTTCTATCGGATCAAATTGTGAATCTAAACCATTCTCGAATCCACTTAATTACATACACAAAATTTCATTAAAATCAGTCCAGCCGTTTAGGAGAAGTTCTATTACAAGCTCACGGACAGAAGAATTTTATATATAAAGATAAACTGGTTTAATTTTCACTAAATTTTCCTGTACTGCACTGAAGCTGCGTTACCAAGCCAGCCCTGGTAATTAAAAAAATATAGACTATATACCGTATGTTGAAGAAAAATAAAATTTATGGTGAATGTCAAAATCAGCTAAGTGAAAAAAAGCATACATATATTAGAGAAAATAAAATAATGAATTTAAATCAACATACATCCACGTACAATCCTCGTTTGATTAGTTTTTCATAATATTTTTCCACAAAAAGCTGATTACTTTTATGAACGGTTGTTGAGAAGCTTATTAAGCTATATCAATTTATTACAAATGCTGAATTGTTATAGTTGAATAAGCTGCCCGAGTAACGTACGTGCTGATAGTTCGTTTTCCAAGAACCCGAATTTATATGACAGGAGTGGTTAAGCTCCTTAATAGTCCTAGCCATTTTTCAAAATTTAATATTTTTCGCGAGCTGCAATACGTATTTAAAAAGTATGGAAAAAAGGTATTAAAAAATTTTTTTACAGAAATTATATTTATTAAATGTCATTTAAAAGTTCTTCGTCCTGTAATTTTTCAAGGAAATTTTTGAATTGTCGATGATTTTTGCATTGGTGCGAATGTAAATTACATTGTGTTACACTATTTTAATAACACCAGGATATTGTAAATATCTTGTAGCGAGATGTTCTCGGTTAATTATTAAATCGGTATTTTTTAAGAATTTATAAATTGGAACTCTTGATGGAAAAGTCCAATAAAAAATTATTTTAAAAATACTTGACGCCCCCACGTGTACAGTTATCCGAAACTAATTAGGTTAAATTTAAATTCCCACATCGCCTGTACAAGGATTTGACTATGGGATTTTTCGTACTGATGCCCATTGCGCTGACTACTGTGACACAGATACGTTGGCGGTGAAGGGTTTCAAGCGGAATTATAATAATTTCAATAATCGCACAATTCTGGATTTTTAATAAAAAAAAACATTGTCTATCGGATCAAATTGTGAATCTAAATGATTCTCGAATCAACTTAATTACATAAAGAAATTTCAGCAAAATCTGTCCAGCCGTTTAGGAGGAGTTCTATTACAAACACACGAAGAGAAAAACTGTATATATAAATAATTTTCATTAAATTTTCTCTCAAAACATCTGATTGCTTTTATGTTTGTTTCTCGAGCATTTTACTAAACTAAATTAATTTATTACAAATACTGCATTGATATTATTTAATAAGCTTATCAAGCAGGGTACGGGCTGATCAGAAATGTTCCGTTTTCAAAGACCCCGAGCGGTATACAGTGTTCCCTCGCCACTTCGCGCTTCATCTTTTGCGGCTTCAGAGCTTCGCGGATTTTTCCAAAATATTCATCAAAAAATAAAGATGAAAAAATACAATCATGTCGGCAGCCACATTGCGGAAAGGAGCGTTGTTTCATGTTGATGCGCGTGAGAGAAGGACCCTTGCATGTCAAACATAGAGATGAGTGCATACCACGAGTTTTCATAAAGGCTCAGCGGTGGAGAAGGAGATGAGGCTGGCTCACATCATAAGGAATGAAGGATTTGTCGACATGACAAAAGAAGACATCAGAGCCCTTATCGATTGCCTCTCAGACCCACTGACCGATGAAGACCTCCTTGAGATGACAGTCTGCAAGTGAGGAAGAAGAAAAACAGAAAAACGTGGCCTTATCCCGGAGAATCTGCAACAATTTTGCAACATGGTAAAAACTATGCAACAATTTGCACAAGACTCTGAAGACATAATGGTACGAGATGTCAAGTTCATCAATCGCATTGACGGGGTTATGTCCTTGTACAGAGGAATTTTGAACGAAAAGGAAACACAAAGACAACAATTACTCATCACCATGTTTCTCTCCAAGGAAAAGCCCCCCGTCTCTACTGTCATCGCCTCCACCAGAAGAGCCCCCGAGGGAGCCTAAAACTTCCACGAGTCAAGTGAGATCCTCTCCTCCGCCACCAACAGAAGACTCTTCTCCTCTCTCAGAAAGCAATGTTGATTAATATTTATTACCCTATAAGGTTTTGTAATTAACCTTATTAATTAGCACCTATACGTTTGATTAAATACGTATACTGTTGTAATCTCTGCCTTAAATGTGTAAAGTATTAATACTCTTTACATATTTAACACATTTGTGTACCCGCATACACGAAAATTCCTATTGACAAATCCTACTTCGCGGTTTTTCAGCTTTAGCGAAAGGTTCTGGTACCCATTAACCGCGAAAAACGAGGGATCACTGTATATCAATTTATTACAAATACTGCCTTGATATAATTTAATAAGCTTCTCGAGCAGCGAACGAGCTGATTAGAAATGTATGTTTTCAAAGACCCCGAGAAATATACGACATAACCAGTGAAGTTGATAAAACGAATATTAAAAAAAGTAAAATAACGAATTTAAATCAACATATATGCGTTTACATTTAAAATCTAGTTTGACCTAGAGTACATTACATTTTTTTAAACAAATAAATGGCAGTAAAATGTTTAAAAACTTTCTATTACTTTTTTTCAACAAATAAATGGCAGTAAAATGTTTAAAAACTTCTATTACTTTTTTTTCAACAAATAAATGGCGGTAAAATAATTATAAACTTTCTATTACTTTTTTTTCAGCAAATAAATGACAGTAAAATGTTTATAAACTTTCTATTACTTTTTTTCTGCAAATAAATGGCAGTAAAATGTTTACAAACTTTCTATTACTTTTTTTTCAACAAATAAATGGCAATAAAATGTTTATAAACTTTCTATTACTTTTTTTTCAACTAATAAATGGTAGTAAAATGTTTATAAACTTTCTATTACTTTTTTTCAACAAATAAATGGCGGTAAAATAATTATAAACTTTCTATTACTTTTTTTCAACAAATAAATGGCAGTAAAATGTTTATAAACTTTCTATTACTTTTTTTCAACAAATAAATGGCAGTAAAATGTTTATAAACTTTCTATTACTTTTTTTTCAACAAATAAATGGTAGTAAAATGTTTATAAAATTTCTATTACTTTTTTTTCAACAAATAAATGGCAGTAAAATATTTAAAAACTTTCTATTACCTTTTTTTCAACATATAAATGGCAGTAAAATGTTTATAAACTTTCTATTACTTTTTTTCAACAAATAAATGACAGTAAAATTTTTATAAACTTTCTATTACTTTTTTTCAACAAATAAATGGCAGCAGATTGTTTATAAACTTTCTATTACTTTTTTTCTGCAAATAAATGGCAGTAAAATGTTTATAAACTTTCTATTACTTATTTTTAATGAATAATTTTTCAAATAAATGGCAGTAAAATTTTTAACTTTCTATTACTTTTTTTCAACATATAAATGGCAGTAAAATGTTTATAAACTTTCTATTACTTTTTTTCAACAAATAAACTTTCTCTCTGCCTAAAAATATTTTCTACTCTTGTTTACATTTTCATTATTGTAATTTAAAGACTCACATTCTGAATATAAATATTTTCCAGTATAAAAAAAAATATTTTTTTATTTTATATTTTGTTATATAAAAGGATTAAATAAGGAAGAATTCCAATTTGCTTAAATAAAAAAGAAAAATTATAGCTATTTCATTATCGCAAGCACAAATAAAAAAATATACAAATAACAACTGTTTTGATCTGGTAATAAAATTTTAAAAAACCAATATATTTTATGCTGCATCACTTATGTATTGAAGATCTTTAAAGAATTTTTTTGCGCTGGAATTATTTAACTTTCTGCATATGTGATTTTTTTAATAGAATGACACATTACAAGAAAGATACCACTACAACAATAAAATAAAATGTAATGAAAATAAAAAGAAAACATAACTAAAATAAAATCTGGAAAACTTTCCTTATTTCGGCAACTTCAAATATAAAGACGTTGACAGTATTTATTTGGAATGCAATTCGCGTAGGGAGGGAAACGGTGTAAAACCCAAATATCTGCCAATGCTTTATTTTTTAGTTCTCACGTTTCGTTGTCATTTGGGAATTAAGCATTTTTTCTTCCTTTACGATTCATTTGAAGTCAATTTCTCGAGTATTTACTCCAAGTATAAAAATTTTCAATTCTTTTGTTGGGCTAATATTTTATCCTCATTCGATACCTTCAATCCACTGTTGTTATACAATCTTTTTTTTCTGTTTAGCTCAAATGGATTTGTAATCGAAAAAACACTGAACAGTTCTTCAGTTGATTTTTCCATGTGAATTTTAGTACGGCCTATTTCGTGTATTTTTCTAAGAATTATTTAATTACTGTAAAATCCCAATACCCTATATAATAATAGACTAAGTTATCCGTACGTCTGTCCTCGAATTTATGAAGCGGTTGGACCTTGAATGGATAGAGGTATCCATATTGGATTCTTGATGAGTTTCTTGATGATGCAGAATTCAAAGCGAATAAAGTTTATCTTCACCTAAATATTCGATCAGATTCTAAAATAAATTGGTGTAAATATGCTTCTTATCACAGCGAAAAATACAGTCTTCTTTAAAACGTTGGAAATTCACCACTTTCTCCCTTTTCGAGCGTTTAATCCTGTTATTTCAAACCTTATTTTCCCCGGTTAAGAGAAGAAGATTAAATTTATACCATAATAAATAGGTAAAAGTAACGTCTTTTCTAGCATTATGACGTCTTGCCTTTAACCATATCATTTCTTATTTTAAATTGTTTAAATATCGTATGCATTATTTTTATACGTTTTATCACTGAACTGAGATTTTACGTAAATAATTTTCTTTCATATTTGACTTAAATAATAGATTAGGTATATATGTGATAATTTTAAATTTAATCATCGATTATTAGTTGTTGCAATGAAAATTTTATCACCGGTATTAACAACAAATTCTCTCTACCTCCAGGGTTTAGTGGATTTAATAGTTTCATTCTTTTACTTCCATTAATTATTGTGACAAAAAATTGAGAAGAACTTAACGATAATTTCGACGTAGCTAAGAAAACTTTGAATTAACTTTCTAAATGAATCCAACGTCATTCTAAACTGCATTCACAGTATCGGGAGACTTTAGAGGAGTATGAAGATAAACAAATAATTGAGCATGTACCAGACAATTCTCAGCCAAAAAACAAACCTTTTTTTACCTGCCTCAACAGATACTTTACAATTCTAGAAAATTAAAAAATTTACTGATCCGTCAAATGACGGGCTGAATGCTAGTAAAACACTACTAAGGTTACCCGTTAAAATTATCGCTATATAGAAAGACGGTATAATTACAATCTAAAATGATTAAATTGTGGCTGATTTGACATGTTTATGTCACAATGATAAAAAAAAATTTAAACTATCAAATTGTTTAATATTGTCAATGTACAGAAAAATCAAAAAATATATATTACAGGCATACAATAAAATTGACATATCTGAGATTGAAAAAAATTCTATGTTCCACTCTCGTGCACTGAGCATGTGCGGAAATTTCTCCCGGGGGAGATTTTCTCACAAAGAAATCGAGTGTGTTGTGTGTAACATGGTAGGCCTTCTGTCAATCGCATCATTCCATCTTTTCATGTAATAAATGTTCGTGTTGTTCGTGAGTTTCGTCGTTAATTATTCAGAATACAGTCCATTTACAGCCCATACATTGTTGTGATCTGTCGAGCCGGAGGATAATAATTAAAGAACTAAAATGAACCAAAGTTTTACGTCTCTAAACAGGTCACGATTGACCTTAAATCCAAGACTAACACGAATAAAGGAGTTTGTGGGCAATTTTGACGGAAAAGATGTAACAGCCAAGCTTTCATTAAACAAGAATTTATCTAGGTTAAGTGAAATCAACGATTCCATTAACCCATCCACCGACCACCCTCCCCACCTTTTTTCCTTTCAAAACAGTCACCCTTTTCGTAAATTCCAGACGGAACTTACCGTACCATACTAGAGTTGCCGGTTTAAAAGTTGTCAGGCTACTTTTAAGTTATTTTCCCTGCAAGGTAAAGAAGTTCCGTTACGCAAAATTAGTTTCTTTCATTTATTATCGCTTTGCAATATTTTTTTTCCTCAAAAGTGTGTTATACGAGTGCGAACGAGAAGGGGTCGACAGGTCTGTTTTCGAACAGGAATTCGCTGTCGAACCCCCGTCGACGCGTCCGTTCAGTGGGTTAAAGAACTGAGAACTAATTATTGTTCTTTTTCGGATGCAGAAGATCCAGGCTTAAAAACTTAGAGAACTGGAATCAACAGTCGACGATCTAAAGGAAAGTTTGCAATTTCTTCTCTCAAAAATTAGTGTTGTTCAAAGCGAAAACGAAAGTATATTCGTCACAAAATTCTTTATCAAAATTAAAATTGCCGGACATTCCACTACCTGAATTTTCAAGGAATTATGATGTGTAGAGCAGTTTTAAAAATCAATTTAATAATCTTATAACATCTAACGAAAGTTTAACCCTCTAAGCGGTTCTCACGTACAATTTCGCCATACCGATGAAACCTTCAAAGCTGTTGTCCTGTACAATTCTCGACCTCTGTAAATGGATGTAATGTTTCCACCAGTCTTTTCTCACATGGAGTTTTTCGTTAGGACGGTCAGGTCGATTGTTTAGGAACTGCACCCCTCTTTCACTGGCATTTATTGAGGGATGCACTCCTACCCCCTGACGCACAAAGACGCTGAGAGCTTTTCATGGCTTTGTAAATCTCTATTTCGAAGTATATTTCCTTAACTGCTGTATCTCTAATTGGGCCACTTAAATATCTTGGATGACTTTCCTAAAAAAATATAAATAAGTCTCTTAAAGACTATTTTTATTTGTACTTTTAGAATAAATTATTTCTTGTGGGATGATCTTCGAGACTTGACGAGCTTTATGTTTATTAAAAATTAACAATCTATAATATATATTTATATATCTATTTATAACTGGAAGTAAAGGGACAATAACGAGGGTGGATTTTCCGTATTCCATTCTAGTCGACAAAGGGTGAAGTACAAAATCATAGAACGCTTTGGCCACTGACACAATAAACCTTTAGCATATTTTTGGAGACTTTTTCTTCCTCGGTGTGTTCCACTTGGAGTGTTAAGTGATGAACAGAAACTACGCTATTTGCAAGCTTCACTTAAAGGAGAAGTGAAATTTATTGTGACAGCAGATGATTACGTCGTTAATTATTCAGAATACAGTCCA
>CM063500.1:74979885-75002385 GCA_032207245.1 Pardosa pseudoannulata | reverse complement strand
TGACAACGAAAAAGAAAAAATACAAAGTCATTTTCATACTAACCCTTGAAATATTTCTTAACTTTGCCTCTTTTTATAGCTTTAATCGTTAAGAATGATAAAGAATAACCATTTTTAGCAGTCAAAGACTAACATTGACTCTAGTATTATATAAATTCAGAAAAAAATTTAAATTATACTCGATAGTTTTTATACGACTCTCATTTTTTTAATCTGTTGGCTTAAAAAAATTAATTTTTTTATATGTCATCTTCAAACTTCATATTCTTTCGTGCTTACAAAAACTTTTTTTTCTGTAAGCACGATACAGTTAGTTTAAACTTTTAGACACTTTTCAATTTTTTTCTTGATGCATGTGTTTACAAGTATAAATTATTAATTTTTTGCTTCAGTCTTATACCTAATTGGCGCTATTAATTTAATGCTGATATTCTGATAATATTTAGGCTCTGCCTTTTCACGGTAAAATATTCTTCATATACCATTATTAACTAGCTGCCAGTAAGATCTCTAAAAATTAGTAATTAATGAAAATCGCTTGCCAGTTATTCCCATCATCAGCTTTAATTTTCATTACACTGTAATTTATATAGAGTTTATCAAGTTATATATAGAGTTCTTATTGTAATTAAAAGTTAAAGTAGAAAATTAAATGTTATAATATTTATATTTATAAATTTTGAACCTACTCTGGTTAATCGCTTCTTGAGTTAAGTGAGATGCGTACATACCTACGTATGTACAAATTTCTCAGTGAAACTAAGGAAAATGCTCTAAGGGATAGTTAAAATGAGTATTTAAAGTAAAAAAGTAAAGTTTCTTTGTATATAGAAACCGACATAACACTGAAACTGAAACTTCACGAAACAGATTCAGGAATCTTCAAAACGAATATTTCTTATTGAGCACTGAAAATATTTTTGAGGTATGCGAAATGCGTACATACCTACATGTGTACAGATTTCTCAGTAAAACTAAGGAAAATGCTCTCAGGGATGGTCAAAATGAATATTTAAAGTAAAAAAGTAAAGTTTCTTTGTATGTACAAACAGACGTAACACTGGAACTGAAACTTGACGAAATCTACTCAGGAATGTTCAAAATGAATATTTCCTATTAAACACTAAAAATATTTTCGTAAATATAATGCTTTTTTCTAATAAATAAAAAAATAAAAATAAAAATAAATTATGATTTTTAGGCAGAACAATCATGAAAAAAATCATTTAAAGTTTTCATTTGAAGACGAAATCCCCTGTAATTAAAATCATATGCAGAAAAAACTTGTATTCAAAACTTGTACTCAAACAGTATTGAAGATACAGATTTCAAATTTTGCAAGCATCTGTAAAAGATTTGGAAACTGTTAGAAAAGTTTTCATTTGGTGTTTATATTTTCTAAAATATTACTTTAAGTCCCGAAACCAATAATTTAGTAAAACTTAAAGTACTAAATATAAAAAAGCAATTAGATATTTGTTTTAAATCAAGCGAACTATTTTATTCTATTATGGTTTGCTTTGGAGAGCTAAGAACTATTATTTTGCTACACATGGGATAATTAATCCGGTACACTCGGCTTAAAGCCGATTTCGAACGGTTACGAACATTCATTCCAACAGTGGGATTCAAACTCATGAACATTGCCACCAAAAAGCAACACCCTATCCATTTGTTCAGCATGGATAGGGTTTAGGGATAGGTGTCGTGTAGTCCTAGTTTATATTTGAGTATTAACCTGTGATCAAATGTATAGTGGTATTTATTTTGATTGCTTTGTGTAAAAATATTTTAGTACTAAATTTAACCACAGGTTCTGAGAAACTACAAACATAAAATATGAAAATAAACTAAAAGCTAAATTAACACCATCCGAAACTAGCTTAATATAAAAAAAGTAAATTTATTATAATGATATATAAACATCTATGTACACACAAACTGATTCTATCTTCATAAAATATGCTTTATCAACACCTTCAAAATTAGATGCCACTCTAAATTAGTTCTGACAATAATTTTTCATCATTTAAGTCAGTGGTGCGCAAACTAGGGGTCGGGACCCCTGTGGGGGTAGCCAAAAGTCTTTTTGGGGTCGCCATATTTTTATTAAATGCATTATCCCTGCATGCTGCATACTATACAGTGTACATATAAAAAGTGAAGCGCCGTCACTGAATAGTTAAAGAAAAATTTTTCATGAAGATTCGAGTATTTTCCTGAAAACGATCTTGGTTGGATTCGTGATCCATTTTCCTTTGACATATGCAATTTAATTCTTCAAAGTGAAAAAGAGCAATTGATAGATCTAATTAGTGATTATACTCTTCTAAATCAATTTAAGACTCAGCCTTGACAAAAACTTTGGCTATCGGTGGAAAAACAATATCCCGTTTTATGCAAGAATGCATCAGAGTGTTAATACAATTTGCATCAACATATTTATGTGAAACTGTATTTAGCAAACTAGTTTCAATAAAAACTAAATACCTCTCGCGTTTAAATCCTGAAGATGATATGCGAATTGCAATTAGCCACGTACATCCAAACATCGATGAGATCATTAGAAACTTGCAGCCACATTCATCTCATTAAAGGGCAATTTACTGATTTTTTTGTTATACAAAAAGTATTTTCTTAAAATTTTAAATAAAATTAATATGAGTCAAATATGATGATGTTTTTATTCGATGAAACGAAAGAAATGCGCGAAATATACATCGTATTTGTGAACATTTATCTCTAGGGGTCGCCAAAACTTTTCTCTCTACAAAAGAGGTCGCAGTCGACAAAAGTTTGCGCACCACTGACTTAAGTAATTATGTAAATATAAGAGAGAGGACCTAATCTCAATTTCAAAATGTATGTAAAAGGGGGTACCTTTGTGAGCTAATATGATGTGCCCGGAACACTGCTGGTTGAGGGCTGATCAGTATTGGGTATCTATGGATCTTCCGTCGGTCTGGTCAGGGGCTTTCTTCTGAGTGTTTGGGGTGCGGCCGTAAATATTTGATACAGGAACACTTCCCGTCGGACTTGTCTCGTTGACTGGACTCTCGAACACGTTCCGTCGGACTTCTCTCCTCGTCTGGACTCCCGAACCTCTTCTCTTTTTTTTAGATTTTTCTTATTTTATTAATTTCATCCTTGTCCCCTCTTCCTTCTTATCATCCAATCGGGATAGTTGTAAAAATCTAATTGGTCTGCTTAAACCTCGCCTTGAGACCGCCAACGTGGAAAACCTTATCCCTTCTAATTGGGCACTGTACCTTAGGGACTCATAAATAACCCCACAAAGGTACATTCTTATTTAATGTCAAGTACGGAGACGGGATTCTAATCTGGGACTGGGATCAGAACCCCGCCCGAGACCACCGTACAAGACAACAGTATCCGTAGAATATAATTTTATGGTCCTCTATCTTTTACAAAAGATGTGATGGGGTCAGATTTAGATCCCGAGCATTTTACTTCTTGTATGAATGAATCAATTATATTACTGATCTAAATCGCCTCATCACATTAGGGTTAGAGGATAGGGTTAAGTATAGGGGGATTCGTTCAATATACTTCGTTTTGAATTGAAAAAATAAGACTTTGTATAAAAAGACCTTTCAACACAGGAGGCATTTTTTTTACTTTTTTAATAACTGATTAACTGTGAAAATAATGAAATCTGCGGAAAATAATGAACCTGTGGACACCATCATCCTGGTGTCCGCAAATTTCTGTTGATAAAATAAATAAAGATAAATATTTTAAAGTGAGAAATTAAAATATAAAATCTCAAAAATATTAAAACACGAACCTAAATAAATCAATAGAGGGATTATGTATATTACGTTTTCCTTTCTACTCCTATTTTCTTGGAATAATACATACAAGTGATTGTGTTGATGCATAAATAGAAATTGCAAGATGTAAAATCACGTAAGAGACAACCAGGAATATAATTTTAAATTGTGTCAATTTACGCCAGCTGCAACCGAAATGTAATTTTAAATCATGGTAATTCAATCAGTATAAACCAGAAATAGAACTAGAAATGACGTGAATTCACGTCGATGGATACTATTTGTTAATATTGCATTAAAAGTGAATTATAAGTTAAGAGCAATATGAGTATAAGAAACGCGGGGTGAATAAATAAGTTACAAAAAATTATTTTCGAATTAAAATATAATTTTAATTTTTAATTAATGACGAATGTTTAAAGAATGTTATATCTAAACTATATCAAGACCCGACAGACGTTGTCCTATTTTAACGTTGTAAATATAAAAATTGTAAAATGGTTTTAAATAAATTATAAATTGGAGCATTTTGATGGAAAAGTAAGGAAAAATATGATTTTAAAAATATTTGACGTCACCACGCAAACAGTCATCGCAAACGTAATTAGTTTAAATTAAAATTCCCACATGGCCTGTAAGGGTATTCGATCCTGAAACTTTTCATACTGACGCCCGTTGCGCTGACTACTCAACCACAGATACGTTGGCAATGAAGCGTTTCCAGCGGCATTATAATAATGTCAATAGGTACGCAATTTTGGATTTTAAATTTAAAAAAAACATTTTCTATTGGATCATATAGTGAATCTAAACCATTCTCGAATCAACTTAATTACATACGCAAAGTATCATCAAAATAAGTCCAGCCGATTAGTAGGAGTTTTTTTACAAACAAATGGAAGAACAATTTAAACTATAAAGATAACCTGCTTTAATTTTCATTAAATTTTCTGCAAAAATGCTAATTGTCTGTATGTTCGTTTATCGAGCAAATTATTAAACTATATTAATTTATTACAAATACTGCATTGATATAATTTAATAAGCTTCTCGAGCAGCGTACGGGCTTGATCAGGAATGTCCGTTTTCAAAGAACCCGAGCGATATACGACAAAATCAGTGAAGTTGACAAAACGACCCGACATATGTTGTTCTGTTTTACGCTGTAAATCCAAGAATTGTAAAATGCTTTTGAATAAATTATAAATTGGACCATTTTGATGGAAAAGTAAGGAAAAAAATATTTTGAAAATGCTTGACGCCACCACGCAAACAGTCATCCCCAACGTTATTAGTTTAAATTAAAATTCCCACATCGCCTGTACGGGGTTTCGATCCTGAGACTTTTCATACTGACGCCCGTTGCGCTGACTACTCAGCAACAGATACATTGGCAGTGAATCGTTTCCAGCGGCATTATAATAATCTCAATAGGTACGCAATTCTGGATTTTAAATTAAAAAAAAACATTTTCTATTGGATCATATAGTGAATCTAAAACATTCTCAAATCAACTTAATTACATACACAAAAGTTCATCGAAATCTGTCCAGACGTTTAGGAGGAGTTGTACTACAAACACACGGACAGAAGAATTTTATATATAAAGACAACCTAGTTTAATTTTCACTAAATTTTCCATCAAAAAAAGCTAATTGCTTTTATGTTTGTTTGTCGGGCAGCTTATTAAAGTATATCAGTTTATTACAAATACTGCATTGATATAATTTAATATGCTTATCCAGCATCGTAGGAGCTGATCAGGAATGTTCGTTTTCATACTGACGCCCGTTGCGCTGACTACTGAGACACAGATACGTAGGCAGTAAAGCGTTTCCAGTGGCATTATAATAATCTCAATAGGTACGCAATTCTGTATTTTGAATAAGAAAACATTTTCTATCTGATCAAATTGTGAGTCTAAACCATTCTCGAATCAACTTATTTACATTAAATCGATTAGAGACATTCAAACAACTTAATTACATTACAAGTTCATTCAAAATCAACTTAATTACATTAAATTTATCAACATCAACTTAATTACATTAAGTTGATTTCGTTAATTTGATTTCATATCAATCAGTCCAACCGTTTAGGAGAAGTTCTGTTACAAACACACAGACAAAATTTTATATATAAAGATAATAAAACCAATAAAAAATTCTAAATTATATTATCAATTGACTTAAACTAAAAAATACAAAATTATGTAAAGTTATAAAATTATAAAAATTTACTTTAGGAGATTAAATAGATTCAAAAAAACAAAAGAAGTTGTTTCTCAAAAAATTTACAAAAGGATTCCTTTGTACATCAAAAAGTTTTTTAAATATCCTGCTCGAAACATCTCATTAATCAAGTCTTCTGATTTTAACGATAAGTAATCCCCTATATAATAATAACCTAAGTTATCTCTCCGTCAGTCCTCGAATTTATGAAGCGGTTGGACCTGGAATGGATAGAGGCATCCCTATTGGATTCTTCGTGAGTTAGGGTTAGCAAAATTCAAAGCGAGTAAAGTTCATCTTCTCCTAAACTATAGATCCAATTGTAAAATAAATTGGCATAAATATGCTTCATTTTACAGCCAAAAATATTGTCGTCATTAAAAAGTTCGAAATCCACCCCTTCCTCCCTTTTCTAGCATTTAATGCAATTATTTCAAGCCATATTTTCCCCGGTTAAGAACAGGTGATTAAATTTATCAATTCATCACATAATAAATAAGTAAAAATAACATTTCTTTTCTAGCACTATAACGTCATTCCTTTAACCATCTCATTGAATCATTTCTTATTTTAAATTATTTAAATATCGTCTGCATTATTTTCATGCGTTCTATCACTGACCTTAGATATGACGCAAATAATTTTCTTCTATATTTGGCTTAAATAATAAATTAGGTACATATGTGACCATTTTAAATTTAATCACCGATTATTTTTGCTGCAATGAAAATTTTATCACCGGTATTAACAACAAATTTTTTTCATAAAAAGTCAAAGTGTCTATTTCACGGACTAATAAATATCTAGCGTTTAAGTTATATATCTTTGAAAGTTAAGAAGATTGTTCTTGCAAAATTCAAAGCGAGTAAAGTTTATCTTCTCCTAAACTGTCAATCCGATTCTAAAATAAATTGGTATAAATATGCTTCATATCACAGCGAAAAATACTGTCGTCTTTAAAACATTGAAATCCACCCCTTCCCCCCTTTTCTAGCATTTAATGTCATTATTTCAAGCCCTATTTTTCCCAGTTAAGAGCAGGTGATTAAATTCATCAATTTGTCACATAATAAATGGGTAAAAATAAAATTTTTCTAGCGTTATGACGTCATTCCTTTCACCATCTCATTTAATCATTTCTTATTGTAAATTATTTAAACATCGTCTGCATTATTTTCCTGCGTTCTATCACTGACCTTAGATATTACATAAATAATTTTCTTTTATATTTAGCTTAAATAATAGATTAGGTACATATGTGACAATTTTAAATTAAATCATCGATTATTTTTGTTGCAACGAAAATTTTATCACCGGTATTAACAAAAAATTCTTTTCATAAATGTCTGGAATTTTATTTCACGGACTAATAAATATCTAGCGTTTAAGTTACATACCTTTGAAAATTAAGAAATTTGTTCTTGCAAAATTCAAAGCGAGTAAAGTTTATCTTCTCCTAAACTGTCAATCCGATTCTAAAATAAATTGGTATAAATATGCTTCATATCACAGCGAAAAATACTGTCGTCTTTAAAACATTGAAATCCACCTCTTCCCCCTTTTCTAGCATTTAATGTCATTATTTCAAGCCCTATTTTCCCCGGTAAAGAGCAGGTAATTAAATTTATCAATTTGTCACATAATAAATGGGTAAAAATAAAACTTTTCTATGATTATGACGTCATTCCTTTAATCATCTCATTTAATTCTTTCTTATTTTAAATTATTTAAATATCGTCTGTATTATTTTCATACGTTTTATCACTGAACTTAGATATGACGTAAATAATTTTCTTTTATATTTGGCTTAAATAATAGATTAGGTACATATGTGATAATTTTAAATTTAATCACCGATTATTTTTTGTTGCAATGAAAATTTTATCACCGGTATTAACAACAAATTCTATCTACCTCCAGGGTGTAGTGGAAATGATAGTTTCATTCCTTTACTTTCATTAATTACTGTGGCAAAAAATTGGGAAGAACTTAACGATAATTTCGACGTAACTAAGAAAACTTTGAATTATCTTTCTAAATAAATTCAACGTGATTCTAAACTGCATTCACAGTATCGGGAGACTTTAGAGGAGTATGAAGATAAACAAATTATTGAGCGTGTACCAGATAATTCTCAGCCACAAAACAAACCATTTTTTTACCTTCCTCATAGGGTACTTTACAATTCTGGAAAATTGAAAATTTTACTGACTCCGTCATATATGCTAGTTTTTTTATAAACGGAAAAAAATTAAATCCGCTACCAATCATATTTCAGCGGTATGAATTACAGGATGTGAACTGCAATTTCTCTTAGAGTAAGTTTATATATGCATTTTTAAACCTACTCAGGAATTTTTCTTTGTTGTCAATGTAGATATATACACTCACTTCCAAAAGTTAATCACAAAGATGTAAAATGAAAAAAAAAATCAACAAATACTATTTTGATTGACACAAAATTCGGCAGGAAAGTAGCATATATATTTATGCATAAAACAAAATCAGAATACAGAAATGAAAACAATATTATATTTTTGTAAGTTATCAGATAATGACATACTGGACACTTAGACAGAATTATGAAAATAAACAGCATAAAATGAAAAAAAATGACATTAATAGGGTATGTGATTCCCCCTCATCTGTATACAAAGTTTACACCTTGTGACCATGCTTTCAATTAAGTAGTCAACCACCGCAGAATTAAGCAATCGCCATTCTTCTTATAGAGCAATTTCCAGTGCAATAAGAGTGGCTAGGGGTGGGAAACGGATGATACAGCATGGCCAAGAGCATCCCAAAGATTTTCAATCTGACTAAGGTCGGGCGAATATGCTGGCTCCGCCATACGCGTAATCCTTTCACTCTCCATGTAGTTATCGACGATGTCAGCTCTATGGAGACGTGTGTTGTCGTCCTTTGAAACAAAATTAGGTCCAACTGCTGCAGCGTAAAATCTCACAATGTGTTCTAGGACTTCATCTCGATACCGGTTAGCCGTCAGAGAACCCCGTTTAAAGATGCGCAGGTATGTGCGGTATCCTAGTGAAATCCCTGCCCACACTATAATGTTTCCGCCTCGAAATGCGTCATGTTCCATGATGTTTTGGGGCTTATTGAGTGTTCCTTGTCCTCGCCATATCCTTATACGCTTGCCACCTGGCTCCAGAACAAATCTTGACTCATCAGTAAAACATGGCATTGCCCCACTCAGACACAGTCCAATTGACATGTTCCCGGCACCATTTTAATCGTGCCCCTTACAGTCCACTCATGTGTAACCTTTGGGGTACAGTAGCTGCAGATATCGCCTTACCAATGGACGCTGTAACCATAGATGTCACACGTGTGGAGGTGTTACGCGTGTGCAATTCTGCTTGGCTAAATAGCAACATGTCGATCTTCCGCGGAGGGTCGTAACCCTTAGGCGACTGGCTACAGACCTTCGGACAACTGTGTGTGGTTTGGAATTGTTTCCATACACGTGAAATTACAGAATGATGAACGCCGAAGAAAAGAACAACATATGTGATCGACTGTCCTGCTTCAATGAGCCCCACAGTAGGCCAGAACTCAAAATCTTCCATTCGTCTTCTGGAAGTCATAGAAACACGTATGTCTTGAAATTGTACGAAAGTTTTAAACACCTTCTATAAGCACTTACAATCAACTTCTGTAACCCTTCATAAAGCTGGCATCTTATAAGACTGACCATTTTGCATATTTCTTGACATGAAAGCGTGATTGGCTGTTAACTAACATATTTGCATACTTTCATCTACCTCTGCAGCGAATTGCATCCTCTTCAATTCTGATTAGCTTCCAGAAATTAGCATTTTTTTCTTTGTGCTTAACTTTTGGAAGTGAGTGTATTTCATTAATGAAGAAGAAAAATTAAATTAAGGTCCTTTAAAAGTTTCTTTTAAGACACATTTAGAAAGTGTACAAACTCAAGGCAAAAACTATATGTTGAAAAAAAACGCATAGTATTATATAGTAAGAAAATAAAGTTTTGAAATTATAAATATCACAATCATAAAAGAGAAATAAATGAATATAAAAAAGCTTTTAAATTTGTATATTTACAACATTTCAACAGTTTAAATTACAAGATGTGAAATGCAATTTTTCTGAGGGTACGTTTGTATATGCATTTTTAAAACTGCTCAGAAATTTTTCTTTTTTGTTAATGCAGATATATATTTCGTTAATAAAGAAGAAAAATTAAATTAAGGTTCTTCAAAAGTTCCTTTTAAGACATATTTAGAAAGTGTACAAACTCAAGGAGGAAACTATATGTTGAAAAAAAACGCATAGTATTGTATAATAGGAAAATAAAGTTTTGAAATTATAAATAACTCAATCGTAAAACAGAAATGAATGAATATAAAAAAAGCTTTTAAATTTGTTCTTAAAAATAAAAGTAGAGCTTTTTCTTTCCGAATTACAAAAAAAAAGCAGATAAATTTGTATTTTTTCTATCGTCCAATTTATTTAAGATACGAAATTGATAAAAGCATACACTATTATTTTGCTATCCTCCCTGTACTTAAAAGGTATGTTTTAGTAACCTGTCGTAAAAAAATCTTTCGGTTTCATTTTCATAAAAAAGGAAAAGACAGTATCATTACAGTCGCGGATATCCAAAAGGTTAAAAAAAATAAGGCGCTTTATATTTAATTATTTTTTTTTTATTTGAGTGTGTTCATAGATTTCTGCATTCCATTTATTGATTTTGAAATAAGATGTGATTTTAAGGGTAACCAAGAATATTTTTTATGTTCATAAAAATCAAAAATAAATTTGAAATTAATTCTTTATCTGGAATTAATTTCTAACGTGTTGAAATTGCTCTTTGGAAAATTCCTTGTTGTACAGGAGATATGGAGTACCTTATGGTTCTACACCCAATGGGGTCAAAAGAGCATTCAATTTTCATCTTAATCTTCACCTTCAAACACTTCGACCAAATGTTTGCCTGAATGCAAATTTGGTAAAAGTGAGACGTTTACTGCGTAGCCCCATATCCAACAGTGTCCTCTGAACACTGTGCTCTGATACTATTCTACTTGGCCCTGGATAGTATTGGGTTGTCAGCTGAGCCACTGTCTGACTCCGGTTTTCCTTCACCATGCGAGACAGTCTCCGACCACATTTTTCTTTGATAGCGTGTGGAGGTCTAACACCATGTCGTCTACTGCTCGTTTCACCTTCATTCATCCACTTTGCATAGGTACTAACAACTGTAGGTAGCGAACAACCCAAGAGTCATGTAGTTTCGGAAATACTTGTTCCAATCCTTCGTGCTATTACAATCTGCCCTCTACCAAAATCGTTTATATCCGCAGCCTTTCCCATCACACACAGAAGTAAGTAAAAGAATGATTCTTTAGACTCTCCAACAGCAGTTAAATACCACTTACACCTGATCACGTGCCTTCCCCGTCATGCAGACGAGTTCATTGTAAAATGTAGGGGTGGTCATAATGCTTTGGCTCTTGAGTGTATATATACATATATATGTATACATTTATATACAAGATCTATATGGTATATGATATAGATGTACACGTATATATACGATATCTATGTATATTGATGTGCATATTCATACATATACATACGTCTACGTGTATATATATACATATATATATATATATATATATATATATATATATATATATTGTGTGTATATATATATATATATATATATATATATGGTATGGTATATATATGTACACATCTATATAATATCTATGTATAGATGTACATATACAATAATATATCTATGTGTATATAGATATATACATATACACATATATATATATATATAATATATAGATATTATAAAACATACATATATGTGTATATAGATATATATATATATATATATATATATATATAAATATATACATATACATATATATATATTATGTGTTATATAATATATATATATATATATATATATATATATATATATATACACAAATGTAGTACAACTGCAGGTAATGAAAAGAAATGGCAACCAAAAGTTTCTGAATGCTTTGTAGATGACAAATAAATACACATATTCACATATTCTACAGAGTAATAATTCTATTACAATGCGTAGAGTTTTTTTCCTCTATTTCCTTAAAGCGAATTAAAAAGTACTTCTTAGCATAAATATTCACAAATATGTTCCAATTCAGTAAAAAGAACTCGCTTCTGTTACAAGACATCTCACGTATCTCCACCCACGTTCATTACCAATTTCTAAGAAAACTCTTTAATTTTATCAGTATTTGCAGTCGGAAAGATTAGTTTTCTAATTTGAAAGTCGAAAATAAGGTACTCGAAATCTTAATCTATCTTACTGCAGGGAATTAATATTTAACTCAAAAAAATGTTTCATCCCAGATGAATACATGAGTTTTTATTTAAATTTAACCAAGCTTAGTCCTCTATTTTTTTTTTCTTGCCATCCGAGACCTATGGTATTTAAAAGTGAACAGTAGAATAAAAATACTCCAAAAGTCTGCCAATGATTACATATAGAGTACTATTTTTAGAAATCCTATTGGAATTTCAGAGATATTTTTGAATTTTGTTCATAAAAATTAAAAATAAATTTTGAATTAATTCTATTTCTGGAATTAATTTTCAACATGTTGAAATTGCTCTTTGGAAAATTCCTTGTTTGACGCGAGGTATGGAGTACCTTATGGATGCTAAACCCCATGGGGTTAAAAGAGAATTCAATTTAAATCTTAATTTTCCCCTTCAAACATTTTCACCAAATGTTTACCTGAAACCAATTTTCTAAATATATAGTCCCTTACTTGCATGTGGACCATCTGTCGTTCCCTTGGAAAGCATCAGCCCACTAGGGGGTGGAGAAAAACAGTACAATTTCCATTCGGAATCTATGTTTTCACATAATCTGATGTGTGTATGCATTCAACCGTAAAATTATTTCGATACCTGTATCAGGTACCGATATTCTGTATAAATACGTACATACATATAGTACATAGATATAGAGATATAACATGCATATTCATAAATACATACACACATATATATACATACATCTATGTGCGATAACACACACACACACACACAATACACACATATATATATATATATATATATATATATATATATATATACATATATATGTGTATATGTATACATTTATATAGTATACGATCTATATGGTATAGGATATAGATTTATATACATCTATATACGATATCTACGTATATAATCTCCTCGAAGCAACAGCTCCTGGGAGGCAAGGGCTTACGGTGCCAATCTCTGTTTTCTAGACCAATGGCCCTGGTGTGCGAAGCATATGTTCCGGTTAGGTGGTCAGCCTTACGCAGAATCCCCAGTGTTTAGTTCCCGAGCATGCTTGGTCCTCAGTTCATCTACCCACTGAAGAGATGAAAGGTTGAGTCAACCTTTCCCAGAACGGGGATCGAACCTCGGACCTGTGTAGTGGGAACACGAAGAGCTACCCCAACGACACTAGGCTTATCTATGTATATAAATGTGCATATACATACATATACATACATATATATATATATTAATATATATATATATCTATATATATATATAATATATATATATTTATATATATATAAATATATATCTGTGTGTATATAAACATATATTATACATATATATATATATATATGTATATATATATATATATATATATATATATATATATATATATATATTAATTATACATAAACACACAAACGTATTACCACTGTATATAACGAAAAGAAATGACAACCAAAAGTTTCTGAATGCTTTGTAGATGACAAAACATACACATATTCACATATTCTACAAAGTAATAATTCTGTTACAATGTGTAGAGTTTTTTCCTCTATTTCCTTAAAGCGAATTAAAAAGTAGTTCTTAACATAAATATTCACAAACATGTTCCAATTCAGCAAAAAGAACTCGCTTCTGCTACAAGACATTTCATGTATCTCCACCCACGTTCGTTACCAATTTCTAAGAAAACTTTTTAATTTTATCAGTATTTGCAGTCGGAAAGATTAGTTTTCTAATTTGAAAGTCGAAAATAAGGTACTCGAAATCTTAATCTATCTTACTGCAGGGAATTAATATTTAACTCAAAAAAATGTTTCATCCCAGATGAATACATGAGTTTTTATTTAAATTTAACCAAGCTTAGTCTTCTATTTTTTTTCTTGCCATCCGAGACCTATAGTATTTAAAAGTGAACAGTAGAATAAAAATACTCTAAAAGTCTGCCAATGATTACAAATAGAGTACTATTTTTAGAAATCCTATAGGAATTTCAGAGATATTTTTAAATTTTGTTAAAAAAAAATGAAAAATTAATTTTAAATTAATTCTTTTTCTCGAATTAATTTTCAACATGTTGAAATTGCTCTTTGGAAAATTCCTTGTTTGACGCGAGGTATGGAGTACCTTATGGATGCTAAACCCCATGGGGTTAAAAAGAGAATTCAATTTCCATCTTAATTTTCCCCTTCAAACATTTTCACCAAATGTTTACCTGAAACCAATTTTCTAAAATATATAGTCCCTTACTTGCATGTGGACCATCTGTCGTTCCCTTGGAAAGCATCAGCCCACTAGGGGGTGGAGAAAAACAGTACAATTTCCATTCGGAATCTATGTTTTCACATAATCTGATGTTGTATGCATTCAACCGTAAAATTATTTCGATACCTGTATCAGGTACCGATATTCTGTATAAATACGTACATACATATAGTACATAGATATAGAGATATAACATGCATATTCATAAATACATACACACATATATATACATACATCTATGTGCGATAAAAACAAACACACACACACAACATGTTTTTATATATATATATATATATATATATATATATATGACAGATATAGCATCTGCTATACTTGCGGCTGTAGCGTGGTCGAAAAAATATACGAAATCCATTAAATTTTTAACATGTTTATTAGACAGCAGACAGAGCAAAACTAAAAAATTGTCGCGCAGCCTTATATAACTCGGTGACGCTAACCACTTGAGAAAGAATTTGTTTAAGTGCTTTTTAAGTAGGATACGAGTTAAGCTGCAGGAAGGAAAACAAAAAATTTAAGAAAGGCCACTAAAGATGAAGAAATTGCGGATTTGGTGGTTTTTTAATAGATGTAGTAATTTTAGTTTAATTAACGTTAAGTTTTTTACATTACATATAAATATGTATATATTACATATATATGTGTATATGTATACTTTATTAGTATACGATCTATATGGTATAATATAGATTTATATACATCAAAAGTATCTACGTATAATAAACTCCTCGAAGCAACAGCTTAGGCAACATAATCTCTGTTACAAATGGCCTTTAAATCTATTTATACGAACGCAAATCTGTTTAAGTTAGCATGTCTTAAGTCACTTATAATATAAAAAGTCAATTTGCAGAATCGAACACTCGGATTAGTAATAAAATAAATAAACAGAACAATAAAGAAAAAACTACACTTTAAAACAAAAAAAATAAGAAAACAAGAAAAGCTTAATAAAAATACCAAAAAAAAAAAATAAAAAACTAAAGAGAATAAGAAAAAAACAAGAAAAATACTTAAAATAAAAAATAACAAAAAAACTAACAAAGCTCAAAAAAAAAATTCAGACCAAAAAGAAATCACATACAAATAAAAATTATATTAATTTATCCAATAGGAAAAACATATTAGAATGAAAAATTTATAAATTTCAGTTTGTATTATAATTCTAAAATAAAAACAAAAAAATATCTAGATAAAAAACACACAATAAAATATTAAAGTAGAAATAAAAAATAATTTCAAACAAAAACACATCACTATTTTTTTGTCTGAAGAAAAAGACTGTATTTCTGATGTTTTGTACAATTTGCCAAAATACACTTTCATAAAAATATATTAAACATATCGAGTTTTTTTTTTTTTAACTGATAAAAAAAAAAGAATATTACAAACAATAACCAATCAATATTCGTAAAACCATCCTTTTACAAACATCTCATTCTGACATGATACCAAATTTTCAAAGAAAATTCATATTAATACCAAATATCAAAATAAGTTTTTAATATAATAATGGTATTCCAATTATAATATTCTGCAATAAATAAATAAATAATACAAATGTTTTCTCAAATAAAAAAAAAAAAACACAAACATTTAAAAACATCACAACTATATCACCATTTTTAACCATTTGTTTTAACAACAAGTTTAATTAACTACCATATGATCTCTATATGAATACATAGTATTTTATTTTTAACCATTATTAAATTTTTCTATGTAAAATATATTATTTTATATAATAAATATATACAATATTAAAATAATATAGTTTTTTAAAATCTATTAATTTAAAAATTTTTAATTACATAAAAATTAAATTTGAAATTAATTCTTAAAATAATTTATATTTTTTAAATTTTTAACTCCGTTGTGCGTGAGATATATACTTATTGCAAACCCAATGGGAAAAAGAGCATTCAATTTGAATCTTAAACTTCCCTTCCCTTTGACATGTTTAACTAATGCAATTTTTTAAATAAGTTAGTTATTGCATCTCAATCATCAAATCGTATCCCTTGGAAGGCATCTATATAACAGTGCAGCAACCTCATCGGAGCAAAAAATTTTAGCATAATCTATGTGTTTTGCATCATCGTAAAATATTTCGGCATTGTCAAGTACCATTTTCCTAATAAATATATTCAATAGTACAAAATATAGTATATAAAATTATACACAAAAACAGACATATATATATATATATATATATAAAAATATAGATAGTAATAGATAGATAGATAGATAGAAAATAGATCATGCATCTAAATTAAATACCGTATGTACTGTATGTATATTTATCAATAAAAATATATATACATAAAATTTAATTATATATATATATAAAAATATTTAAATATATATAATATCAATATATGTATATATAAATTGTATGTATATATATAAACTATTATATATATATAAAAATATAATAATATAATATACACTATATAAGAAGCATATATGAATACATTTTTTATTTACGATCTATATGGTAAAGATATAGATTTACAGATCAATATACGATATCTAGTATATCGATGTGCATAATCATATACAAACATCTTTGTGTAATAAATATATATATATATAATATATATTATATAAATATATTATATAAAATATATATATGTATACATTTATATACATATACGATCTATTTAGTAAAAGATGGCATAAACATAAAACATAAATCTGTTTTATATATATACATTAAAATTTTTTATATATATAAATATAATATAAATATTTATATAATATAATAAATATATAAATATATATATGTAAATAAACATATATTTATATATATAATATAATATATCTGTATGTAAATTAAATTGTTCATATATATTCTTTATGGTGTACTACATATGTATCTATATACTATATCTACGTATATAATGCAAAAACATACATAATTAAATTTATATATATATAAATATACATATGTATATATATATATATATTTATATATATATATATGTCTATATATATATATATACATATTTATTACAAAACATGTGAAAAATTAAAATAATGGCAACCAAAATCAATTTGTAGAGGACAAATATATACACCTATTTCACATATAAAGAGTAATAATTCTATTACAATGTGCAGAGTTTTTTTTCCCTATCTCCTAAAGTGAATTAAAACAGTTCAGCATAAATATAACATGTTCCAATTCAGTAAAAAGAACTCACTTCTGCTACAATAATTCTCAGTATCTCCACCCACGTTCATTACCAATTTCTAAGAAAACTCTAATAGTCAGTATTTTCAGTCAGAAAGATTATTTTTTCTAATTTGAATGTCGAAATTAAGGTACTCGAAATCTTAATCTATATTACTGCAGAATTAAATTTAACTCAAAAAAATGTTTCATCCCAGATGAATACATGAGTTTTTATTTAAATTTAACCAAGCTTAGTTAAAGTCTGCCAATGATTACAAATAGAGTACTATTTTTAGAAATCCTATAGGAATTTCAGAGATATTTTTGACTTAGATAT
Source organism: Pardosa pseudoannulata (assembly GCA_032207245.1). Classification (NCBI taxonomy): domain Eukaryota; kingdom Metazoa; phylum Arthropoda; class Arachnida; order Araneae; family Lycosidae; genus Pardosa; species Pardosa pseudoannulata. Next base: position 74,984,226 of record CM063500.1, on the reverse strand, counting down.
AACCAGCTGTTTATTCCAGTGAAATTGTATTTCTGTTGAAAATTTAAAATTCATTACCTATGATCAGGTTATTCACTGAAATCTTCAATTAGAGCCATTTCGGGAACAACAAATCTATCCCCTATTTAAAGGTGTCTCTTATTTGCAAATTAAAAAAAAAATAAAGTTCTTTAAGCTTTTCTGGAAAGGTCGAATTTTTAATAATTAGGTAAGCTTGTATGAAAATCCATCCATCTCAAATTTTGAGATTCAGTTTGGGAGATTTTGTATGAATATTTCTACACAGTAAGCTCAATCTATGAATATAGTTTACTTCCTTTACAAATAATATTATTTTTTATAAGATATGATGACAACTGTAAGAAAAGTGCGTCATTATTTTAGAATTTCAATGTTTTCTTTCAATTCATTTCATAAATAATTATACTAAACATAATGGAATAATAATTATTTCTTGTAAAAATAAATATGTTTTATTAGTAGTAAAATATATTTGTTTAGTCTTCATAAAAGACTTACTATTTAATTTTAATTTTAATTATTTACGAATTCATAATAGTTGTTTTATTTTTGTTTTTTATAGTTTCTGTTCTAACTGTTTTTCTATTACAGCAGATGGCATCACCATGCAACGGTTTTTATTGTTTCGTTTGTTTTTAGTATTCAAGGCTAAGGAAAAATGGCTGTTAGCATGTTATTCTGCGTATGTGTAATTCTACCCAATTTTTGTCTTTTCCATTCGTATTCAACGTTAACGTGTGTTTAAAAACCTACTTTGCAGTTGTAAATTCATTTAGAGTACCTTCAATTCATCGGGATGTGTTTCATCATTAAAGACAGTTTTATTCGACAATAGAGTTCTGGTTTGATTCACCATTTCGGTTTCTACAGATCCTGCATATCAAATTCATTCAAAAGGATAAAAAAAGATAAGCAATTACCATGATTCAATTATTGATTACTCATCAAGAAATGTTTAAGAGGATATATATATATATATATATATATATATATATATATATATATATATAGACATATATATATACATATATATACATATATACATTATATACAAATATCAATACTATAAAAATATAAATACATATATATACATATTTATAATATAAGATACACATATATCTATACATATTTAATATATATATAATTTATATTTTAAAATATATATATTTTATATATTTATATATATACATATAATATACATATATTTATATAAATATATATATATATACTTATATATATAGACAAAAATATATACATATATTATAGATTCTATAAATTACATTTAAAATATATACTATATATAAATATATATATATACACATAAAAAATACATATAAATACATATTAAAAATATATAAACACATAATACTATACATAATATATATATATATTATTAAATATATATATTATAAATATATTGTTTTTATATATATTATAAATATATACATAAAAACAATTTTATATATATATATATATTATAATATATATAATTGTGCAGCGCGCAGCGGCCATCTGCGCGCGCACCTTTTGTTTCAGTGGAAAAAGGACAGACTGTTAGTTTTCCGTTAGGTGTTGTGCTGGTGTGTGCGAGGGCCTCCTGCTCTCTGCATTTTTAGTAATGTTAAATATTAAGTAAACCTGTAAATATGTGTAAATATTTTAATAATTAAACGTAAATTGTTAAATGTAGATAGTTTGTGCTGGATTTATAGTGTTACAGATTGGCGCCCAACCCGTGGCTCGAAACACGAAGCCGAAGACATGACTACAGATAAGTGATTTCTTTTCTTTTTGACAAGCACTCAAGGAACTTTATTAATTTTGTCATCCTGACAAATGAAGAAGAGTTTCTGATTTGAATTCACCCTGAATTCGTTTTGTTTTATTATGATCATCCAGATCAAATTTAAATACCGCATGCCAGTTCCTTTAGTGCCTGAAGATTGAAATTTGAATAGTTTGTGTTTCGGTCCAAGTTTTGAATTTTATTTTTCTTAACATTTTTATTATTAGGACTTATGGATATTGTTAATTTCAATTGTTTTGATTAATAATTCATGAAGATAGTTAATATTTCAGTGTTGAATATTGGTGCAAGTTCAATTTAATTTGGATTTTTGTATTAATAACAAAAGATATTGCTCAAGTTAATGTTCTTTTTTTGTGTTGCTTATTATTTAATTTTCCATCGATGATTCTTTTTAATAGAAATATTATGTATCTGAAATATTTGTATAATTAAGAAGTATTATTTTATTCCTTCAAATTTATTGATACTTCCGGTTTCAAATCGAAATAATATAGTTTAGTTGATTAATCAGATGTATGCATATTATGTCATTCTAATGAGCCATTCTCGCAGTAATTGAGTTTTACCATTAATTTTAAGTTTGGCCTGAAAAGAATAAAAATGGCATATCTTGCTAGAGGTAAAAAATGCGACCTTTTGGTTTTGGCCGCAGAATTAGGCATTGAGTTGGAACCCGACGCCACAGTAATAAAAATTAAAGATGTTATAACCGGATGTACTTCATATGACGAAGAATTCACAAAAACATTGTTGGATACAATCATTAGCACCAGAAAAGAATCCGAAGTAAAAGAAAAGGAAGCAGAAACCGAAAGACGGCAAATGGAATTTGAATTAGAGAAACTAAAGTTACAAAATTTAAATCATGCTTCGGAAAACAGGAACCGTTCTTACCGATAGTGATACGGATGTATCTAAATTTGAAATTAAAGCGTTAATCCCTCAGTTTGACCCGAAGGTAGATGACATTAGTACGTTTTTAAACCTTTTCGAGAGACAACTGTCATTTTTGAAAATACCAGAATCAAAATGGGTGGTATATCTGATCGGGCTTTTACCTATTGAAATTTCAAAATTAATTGCTATAGAATCGGATTCTCCGGATAAACCACCGGAATATGGGGAAATAAAAAAAATTTTATTACGTCGATTCAAGATGAGTGCAGAGAAATTCCGACAATTTTTCGTCCAACACAGAAAAAATCCAGACTCCACGTGGAGAGATTATTTCTATGATTTGAGAAAATATTTTGAAGGTTGGCTCAGTGAGCTTAATATCACTACATTTGATCAGTTAAAAGATCTAATAATTTCTGATCAAATCAAAAAGAAGTGTCCTCCGGATTACAAAGATCATTTTTTAGATCACTGGAGTGAATTGAGCGATCCAGTTGCTTTAGTTGATAAGCTAGATGCTTATGAAGAAAGTAGAAACTTAAAAGGTAGAAACACGAACCATGAACAACATAGAATGGAAAATTCTAAGCCGAGTAACAATTTAAGAAATTTTAAGAATAGTGTTAATTATAAATACTCAACGAATAGAACTGTTAATAAAATTAACGAAAGACCTATTAGCTGCTATGGCTGTGGGAAACCTGGTTTCATAAAGGCAAAATGCCCTACGTGTTCCCCAAACATTAAAGTTGATTCCGCCCAGGTTAGTTGCTTGAAATTTCAAACGTGTGCGATACAAGGAACCCAAGGCAATGTTAATGAAGATTAAAATAAATGGTATGTGGGGTTTAGCATGTGCTGACACTGGGAAGCCACACTGTTGCTGGAGAAACCCTGTATAACCTCCTCCGAGAACAAGGGGTAATTTTTCGTAAAGTGAATTTAAATATAACACTCGCGGACGGAGTGCCGAAATTCTCTGAAGTTTATAATACCGAAATAGACATTGAATTGTTAGGGAAAAGAATTCCTACTACACTATTTGTATTACCTACAGCTAAGGACAATCGAACTCTCCTTGGTACTGATTTTTTATCCAAAGCTGGTGTTAGCTTGGATACTCAGAACAGGAAATGGTATTTCAACAGTAATCCTAGGAAAAAATTCAATTTTGAGAAAGATACATTTATACCAGCTTGTGTGCCACATAAAAACTCTTTCGAATCCTCAGGTAATTCGCAAAACATTAGCACTATATCATCCGATAAAATTATTGTGTCTCCTGAGCTGAACATTTGCGTTTTGAAAGAAACTGAAGGCAGTCACTTATCTGCCGAGGAAAGGTTACAATTATGTAAACTGTTAGAAATGTTTACGGATATCTTTCAGCCAGGGGAAGAGCCTACACCTAGAATTAAACATTATATAGACACTGGTAATAATCTCCCTGTAGCTATGCCACCATATCGCATGTCTCCATTAAAGAAGGACATTCTTAAGAAAGAGTTAGAGAATCTTTTGGCCAATGGCACAATTGAAGAATGTGAGTCACCGTATGCCTCACCAGTGGTGCTAGTTCCAAAACCTAATGGTCAATTTCGCCTTTGTGTGGA
>CM063500.1:74954885-74969885 GCA_032207245.1 Pardosa pseudoannulata | reverse complement strand
ATGAAAAAAAAATCTCAACACTATTTTCCTATTAACCCTTGAAATATTTCTTAACATTACTTTCTTTTATATCTCTCATAGTTAAAAATTATTAAAAAAAATTCCACCCTTTTTAGCAGTAAAGGGCTCGAATAAATATTGACTTAAGTATAAGCTGAAAAAAAATTAAAAATACAGTACGGTAATTTTTATAACTTTTTTCTATTTTTTTATTTGGGCGTGCTATTTTTAAAAGAAAAAAATGGCTGCTTTAAACATTTATTTTCCGTTATGTATTATCTTCAAACTTCATATATTTTTCGTGCTTGCAAAATAATATTTTTTTCTGTGTAAAAAAAAGAGAGTGCAATTAATCACAACTTTAAGACACTTTTTAATTTTTTTATTAGTATATGTATTTATAATTACCGGTTATTGATTTTTTTTACTCTTTACAACTTTAATTAGTGTTACAGTTATGATTATGTATAATTATTAATTTCGGTTTTTCCTAGTCGGTTGCAGTTCAAAACACCTTAACTGATATTGAAATTTTTTTAATTTAAGCTTAACGATGGCCAAATGGTAGGACGGGGCTCTTTGGCACCGGAATCCGAGGGTTTGAATCCCGTTCTGGCATGGATGTGTGATGAAGCAATTTAGATCAGTAATATAATTGATTCATTCATACAAGAAGTAAAATGCTCGGGATCTAAATCTGACCTCTTCACATCTTTGTAAAACGACAGAGGACCATAAATTTATATTCTACGGATATTGTTGTCTTGTACGGTGGTCTCGGGCGAGGTTCTGATCCCAGTTCCAGATTAGAATCCCGTCTCCGTACTTGACACTAAATAAGAATGCAACTTTGTGGAGTTATTTATGAGTCCCTAAGGGACAGTGCCCAATTAGAAGGGATAAGGTTTTCCACGTTGGCGGTCTCAAAACGGGGTTTAAGCAGACCAATTAGATTTTTACAACGATCCCGATTAGACGATAAGAAGGAAGAGGAGACAAGGATGAATTTAATAAAATAAGAAAAATCTTAAAAAAGAGAAGGTGTTCGGGAGTCCAGACGAGGAGAGAAGTCCAACGGAACGTGTTCGAGAGTTCAGTCAAGGATACAAATCCGACGGGAAGTGTTCATGTATTAAATATTACGGTCGCACCCCCAAACACTCAGAAGGAAGCCCCTGACCAGACCGACGGCAGATCCATAGATACCCAATCCTGATCAGCCCTCAACCAGCAGTGTACCGGGCACAACATATTAACTCACAAAGGTACCCCCTTTTACATACATTTTGAAATTGAGATTAGGTCCTCTCTCTTATATTTACATATTTACTTAAGTGATGAAAAATTATTGTCATAACTAAATTAGAGTGGCACCTAATTTGAAGGTGTTGATTAAAGCATATTTTATGAAGATAGAATCAGTTTGTGTGTACATAGAAGTATATATATATATATATATATATATATATATATATATATATATATATCTTTATATATATATATATATATATATATATATATATATATATATATATATATATATATATATATATATATATATATATATATATATATATATATATATATATATATATATATATATATATATCTTTATAATAAATTTACTTTTTTCATTTTAAGCTGGTTTCAGATGCTTTTAATTTAGCTTTTAGTTTATTTTCATATTTTATGTTTGTAGTTTCTCAGAACCTGTGGTTAAATTTAGTACTAAAATATTTTTACACAACTCAACCAAAATAAATGCCACTATACATTTGATCACAGGTTAATACCAAAATATAAACGAGGACTACACGACAGGATGTACGTAACCGTTCGAAATCCGCTCTTTGCTGAAGCTGTTTCAGAAGCGTTAAACTGGATCGCCCGGCAACCTGGTCCCAGCTCGTTCCAGATTTTATCAGACAGTATGTCCAGCCTTCAGGCAATTCAACAATTCCATCAAATGAATCACCAAGTTCAGGTTATTTATGCAACCCTGGAAAACCTGGAAATAACCGACAAAAAAGTGGACCTCGGCTGGGTCAAAGCTCACTGTGGTATCGACGGTAATGAGGTGGCCGATAAGCTGGCTAAAGAAGCGACACTTCGCGAGCCAAAACTAAAACTCCTACTCACTAGCTCATTTATAAAACAAAAACTTAAGCAAGAGATGCTCCTCGAGTGGCAAAACTACTGGGACTCCGCCAATACTGGTAGGGTTCTCTATGGTTTCTTAAGAAAAAGTGAAATTGGTTAGACTGAGTGGAAATGGGGCAGTAAATGACTTCCTTGCGAACCATGGACCTTTCCCTCAGTATTTTCACAGGTTCCACGTCTCGGAGACTGTGTCTGCGGTGCAGTCGGTGACTCTAATCACTATCTGCATGACTGCCCTCTGACACACGACTTGCATCTTAAGAAACCCTCTGACACATCCAAGGAACTCTGGACGGAAAGCCTAATCAAAAACCCCTACTGATAATGGAATTCCTTTCCTGACCTAGTCTAAGCCATGCAACCAGCGGATACTGATAAGGAAGGCCAGAAGCCTGGTTGACTGACTCACATCAAATCAAGAAGCCATCGTGCGGTCATGAAGATCTCAACCTAAAACCACACCGCAAGGGGCAAAGTACACCTTCACTAATAGCCATCTGAACTACCCTACGCAGATATTGCTTCTCTCACCAACACCTGCTCTCATGTCAGAAAGTTCCATGTAGTACACCGTGCCAACCGGACTTTTAACCAGGGCAGGACTCCTGCGGAGTATCCCCCGCACTTCCAGAATTGCATTGGTTGTACTTATTTGTCTAGATTGTCTAGACTTTTTTTTGTTGTTATTTTAAATTTTATAGGTGGAATGCTGACTTGGCACTTTAAAGCCGAAACTTTTAAGAAGCCAGTTCTTGTCTTTTAAAATAAATGTAACTATTTCATGTATAAGTATATATAAATATATATCAATGTTTATATACACGTATATATATATATATATATATATATATATATATCAATATATATATACATATATATATATATATATATATATATATATATATATCATATATATACATATACACACATATATATATATATATACATGTATATATATATATATATATATATATATTGATAGATACATATACATATACACACAATATTATATATATATATATATATATATATATATATATATATATATATATATATATATACATTGATAGATACATATACATATACACACACATATATATGTATATATATATGAATACATATGAATACATATACATAAATATATATATGCCTGGTAAAAAGTATACATATTTAAATGACTTTTGTTTCAAACTCTGAAATTATAAGATGTCATTTGCAGCTTACCCTAGAGCAATTTTATGTATTTTTTAAAAGAAATTTCGTATTTTTTTTCTGAAATGTCAGTGCAGATATATTCTTCGTTAATGATGTAGAAATATCAAATTAATCTTCTGAAGAGCTTCTTTTATTCTACATCTATACCAAGCATAACGTAAAGAAAGAAAATTTGATACACTGTTAAAAACACATAAAAGGATCTTGCGAAAATGTTCATAAATTATATGAATATCCATATCGTGGAAGAAAAGTGTATTTATTTTTAAAAAAGCTTTTAAATTTGTTCTAAATGAAAGTAAAGACTTTCGTTTTTGATTTTTTTAAATGCTATTTTTATACTTCTTTTGTTCTATCCAATTTCTTCGAGGTACGAAAATGATAAAGGCATCCACTATAATTTTGTCGCTCCCTTCTCCTGTACATATAAAGGTAGTGGTTGAAAAAAAATATTCCGATACGAATTTTATCAAAAATGATGAGATAATAATGTAATTATTAGTCCCGGACATCGTATAAAAGGAAAAAAACTGCATCTGTTTCTTTTTCTTTTCTTTTCGAAATTCGATTCTGAAAAAAAGATTACCGTCTCCGGTTTAATGATTTGAAAAAGGTGTAACTTTAAAATGAAATGCAATCCTTATTGTTCTTTTCAGTTGTTAAAAATAATATAGGCATGTCTATTTATATAGGCATATGTATTTTCTCATATATAACGGGTGGTCTAAAAGAAACTTCCCCAATATATGAGTTCCTCGTGGTCGAACAGTTCCACCAATCAAAATGAAAGTTTAGATATAGTTATTTTAATATATGAGCTCCAGATTATGATGATTTATAGCAATAACCCTCCCACAGTTATGGTTATTGTGACAAAATTTCGATATTTTCGAATGGCAACACCCATGTTTTTCGTGTGCAAATTGATCAGAGCATGGAAAAACTTTAAATGGCGTTGGAACGAGATTATTTATGATTAACGAGATTTTATGTCATAAGTGTCCCGTTTCCTGGTAAAAAGTACACATTTAAATGATTTTTGTTTCAAACTCTGCAATTATAAGATGTCATTTGAATTTTCCCCTAGAGCAGTTTTAGACAGACATATCTATTTATATAGGCATATGTATTATAGGCATATCTATTAATAAGCATATCTATTTATATAAGCATATGTATTTTCTCATATATACGGTGGTCTAAAAGAAACTTCCAGTATATGAGTCCCTAGTGGCCGAACCATTCAACCAATCGAAGTGAAAGTTTAGATATAATTATTTTAATATATGGGCTGCAGATTGGGATGATTTAAAACGATAAACCTCTCACAGTTACGGTTACCGTGACAAAATTTCGAAACTTTTGAATGGCAACACTCTTTTCTTCCGTGTGCAAATTAATCAGAGCATGGAAAAACCCTAAATGGCGTTGAAACAAGATCATTTATGATTAACGAGATTTATGTCTCGTTTCAACGCCATTTAATGTTTTTTCCATGCTAGGGATTGTGAATTCTAGCATCTGTACTTTGCATAATGCTGCAAAAATTGAGCTCACTTGTTTACTTGAAGATAGACTCTTTACAAGGCAGTTGGTAATTTGCGTGCTCTTTTTTTTAGAGGATCATAGAACTTATCTGATCATACAGTCTTCAATCTTTACACTTCTAGCTTTTTAACATGGACATTTTTAAATGATAACTTATGATTATATTTTCTCTTTTTTTGTTGTTTCTTGTTTTACTGTTTCGTGGTAAATATCTTAAAGCCTAATCCTTAAGGAAGGCTGTTTACCACCAAAGGTTAAAAAAAAAAATGTTTTACTTTTGTATATTAATGCTGTTTGAAAATGATTCTAACGCCTTTTTAGATTTTCCTTTTAAAAGTATCTTGTTACACATTTTAAACTGGTTTTTACCTTAAGTGTTTGTTGGATTAGTGGCATGATATGTGTTAAGCTTCTGTAGAATTACATGTTGTTGAATATAATAATCTTGTTATTCATGGAGTATGTAAGATATTAGTGGCACTTCTTAGTTAAGCCGCAATAACCTTCCACCGGTTCTTAATGGATATATACAGCGGCAGACACAATTCAGGGTATTCAAATGGTAGCTTTTATGTCGATTTTATAACAGTGATATAGAAAAATTGAAGAATAGAAAAGAGTCCCATTCCTTAGCTTAATCCCTTCCCTGTCTTGCCCGTACGGCGTACGGGCAATCTGATTTCTATTTCCAATTTTAGTAACAATTTTCCAATTTTAGTAACAAATTATTCGTATAGATGTCCAGTATATGATAGTTTGCCGTTTATTGTATTTTCTACACTGATTGGTTCAAAAGCGATGTTTTTTTTTTCGCATGTTTTGTATCAGAAGACGAATTGTTATCTTTCAGTGTATAGCTTTCTGGTTATATTTTACTAACCACCTGATAATTTTTTTGATGCAAGAGTTGAATAATATGTTTTTACTTTTAAATAACTGATAATTCAGAGCTTATGGGAATTTCTTGTGATTCGAACTGTGACTCGGAATCAGAAACTGAATTATCTGTAAATGATACTAGCGAAAGTTTACTAGATGACCTGGACAGTAGTGACTCTGATAGTAGTACATATGGAATCAGTCAAGCAAGACAATTTTTTTTAAATAAATGGTGATAATCCTTCGGATCCGCCTCATAGATTTGCTTTCACTGGAATTCCAAAAATTAACTTAGATATTGATGAGACTAAAGGTAAACTTTAGTTCTATGATGCTTTCATAGAAAGAAAAAAAGTTGGAATAAATGCTTAAAAATATTAGAAATGTTAATTTTAATAACATATATGTACTTAAAAATGTAAAATGAAAAAAAAATGCAATAAAAAATTGACATTTTTTGAGAATTCTAAAAAAGAAATGAAAAATTATATAAGAACTATTATATTTTGTTAAAATTCAAAACTCGTTCGTCATGAAAAAAAAATATTAAAAAAAAAAAAAAATAATTTCTTCAAAAATATACCCTTTCAAAAATGATGTTAAAAAAGAGTCAGATCAGTGGAAAAATAAAAAATAGGAACCCAAAGACAAAAATAAATAGTAGGTTTGGTCTGGTGTTGTGGATTTTTGATTAATATTTTTAACACACTAATGAGACATGACACAGTCCCGATTCCGAACGGCTACGAACATCCATGTCAGTGGATTCGAAAGCTCCGGTTCCGAAGCCAGCACCCTAACCTAGCTTGAGTAGGAAGAATGCCTGCCTAGGAATTTTATGGCTCCAAGCAACGCTCAAGCTGGAGAAATGGTGAAAGATTGGGAGATCAAAATGGCAACCCACGGATGGTCAGCGCGGGAAGATTAAAGGAGACTTGGACATGGACAAGCCCCATTCCATAAAATAAGGGGTCAGGAAGCCGACAATTCCTGGCATTTCCTTTTAGATGGAATGTGGCTATATTACAGCTTCTATTGGCTGTATGTAATATTAAGAATAACAAACTCGTTGTTGTCCATAAGAATTCATCAATTCTAGTGTATTCAATATAAAACTATGGATTTAAACTTAATTAGTATCTTTATTAACCTCATTTCTGATTATCAAGTACTGTTACCAAAATACAAGTTGTACATCTCTTTCACAAACTAAAATCTAACACATTGGCTGCTTTAAGTCATTTCTCTCTAAAGAAAAACTCGGCAAGTTTCACTAGAAAGAAATATGTTCTCGAACATCAAAAGAGTTCTAAAATCTGAAAAACAAAATCCTGAAATAAGTTTAAAACAACCCAAAATTATTTTTATAAATCTATCTTGAAGAAACGAGGACAAAACAGCAAATAAAAGAAAAAAAAAAGCTGTCCCATGAAAATTGGTTTTAAGAAAATCTTAGTATAAAATGAGAAAAAAATTCAAATTAACTGTATCTAAAATAAGTTCTAATGCAAAATATATTTCTACATCCCATGCCTGCGAATTCCACGATGTTCTCTTAGACATTTCCTTAATTATTTCGATGTACAAAAAAACATTTTAAGAGTAAAAAAAATATTACCGGAAGTAAAACAGATTTTTTTTTTCCGAATTTGAAACATTACATGAAGAATTCTAACAGAAAAAATAGTGAAAGATAAGAAAAAATGCTTTTAATTTCAAAGATAGCAGTTTAACTAGTATAAAAAATAACGAACACATATAAACATCAAGGGTTCCCAAACTTTTTTCGTACATGGAACACTTAGTTTTGTTATTTTTTCATGGCCCGGAAATTCAATATTTCTACTGTAACTTAATCATGCACAGATTAATACAAATCTGATGTAATAATGTAGAATTATTACGAACTCAAAAAACCAAGTGATGGAATAAAATGCTGCATTAAAAACAGAGAAATTGCTCTAGATTAGAAAGAGAAATGAAAATATTAAAAATGTAAGTTAATTGAAATTAGGTGAGCAACTGAAATATAAATATTGAGAAACAGTTAACCATTATTTAAAGAAATAGCATAAAAACTAATGAAAATATTGATAAAATATAATCAATGAAAAGTATGGCCGATCATTAAACCGAAGTCTTGTCTCAGTTATATATAGCTCTCTTAAAATGTTTATTTAATGGTATTCAAATAAATTATTTTACGTGGTAGTAAATTTAAATTAGAATTATTTTATTGCGTTGTGTAAAGAAAATATATTTAATAACCACCCTAAGTTCTATGAGGAGACTATAAACAAAAAGAATTTTGACCCAAAATTAATTTAACAGAGTAGTACATTTAAATTAGAATTATTTTATTGCGTTGTATAAAGAAAATATATTTAATAACTACCCTAAGCTCTATGAGAAGACTATAAACAAAAAGAATTTTGACCCAAAATTAATTTGACAGAGTAGTACATTTAAATTAGAATTATTTTATTGCGTTGTGTAAAGAAAATATATTTAATAACCACCCTAAGCTCTATGAGGAGACTATAAACAAAAAGAATTTTGACCCAAAATTAATTTGACAGAGTAGTGCATTTAAATTAGAATTATTTTATTGCGTTGTGTAAAAAAAATATATTTAATAACTACCCTAAGCTCTATGAGAAGACTATAAACAAAAAGAATTTTGACCCAAAATTAATTTGACAGAGTAGTACATTTAAATTAGAATTATTTTATTGCGTTGTATAAAGAAAATATATTTAATAACCACCCTAAGTTCTATGAGGAGACTATAAACAAAAAGAATTTTGACCCAAAATTAATTTAACAGAGTAGTACATTTAAATTAGAATTATTTTATTGCATTGTGTAAAGAAAATATATTTAATAACTACCCTAAGCTCTATGAGGAGACTATAAACAAAAAGAATTCTGACCCAAAATTAATTTGACAGAGTAGTACATTTAAATTAGAATTATTTTATTGCGTTGTGTAAAGAAAATATATTTAATAACTACCCTAAGCTCTATGAGGAGACTATAAACAAAAAGAATTTTGACCCAAAATTAATTTGACAGAGTAGTACATTTAAATTAGAATTATTTTATTGCGTTGTGTAAAAAAAATATATTTAATAACTACCCTAAGCTCTATGAGAAGACTATAAACAAAAAGAATTTTGACCCAAAATTAATTTGACAGAGTAGTACATTTAAATTAGAATTATTTTATTGCGTTGTATAAAGAAAATATATTTAATAACTACCCTAAGCTCTATGAGAAGACTATAAACAAAAAGAATTTTGACCCAAAATTAATTTAACAGAGTAGTACATATAAATTAGAATTATTTTATTGCATTGTGTAAAGAAAATATATTTAATAACCACCCTAAGCTCTATGAGGAGACTATAAACAAAAAGAATTTTGACCCAAAATTAATTTGACAGAGTAGTACATTTAAATTAGAATTATTTTATTGCGTTGTGTAAAGAAAATATATTTAATAACTACCCTAAGCTCTATGAGGAGACTATAAACAAAAAGAATTTTGACCCAAAATTAATTTGACAGATTAGAACATTTAAATTAGAATTATTTTATTGCGTTGTGTAAAGAAAATATATTTAATAACTAACCTAAGGTCTATGAGGAGATTATTAACAAGAATTATGACCAAAATTTAATTTGACAGAGAAACCAATTTTAAAAGTTAACAAAAACACGTATTTTATTTACAAAGCAAAATTACACTCAAAATTTACTTATTTACAGTTTTATCATCATATCTACTCGGATTAGGGACCATCATAAAAGTAATATTTAATTTACTAGCATATAGCCCATCATATGATGGGATTAGTAAAATTATTAATATTCCAGAACTGTTAAGTATCCAATGAGGCAGGTAAAAAATAGTTTGTTTTTTGGCTGAGAATTAACTGGTTCATTCTCAGTAATTTATTTATCGTCATATTCCTCTAGAGTCTCCCGTCCTGTGATGCAGTTTAGAATCACGTTGAATTTACTTAGTCAAACCGTGTGGTTATGTATAACAAACAAACACACAAACGAATAAACTTCTTAATTTCCAAATATATATAAATTAAAAGTTAGATATTTAGTAGTCCGTGAAATAGACTCCTAGACTTATATGAAAAGAATTTATTGTTAATACCGATGATAAAATTTTCATCGCAACAAAAAATAATCGATGGTTAAATTTAAAATTATCACGTATGTACCTAATCTATTATTTAAGCCAAATATAAAAGAAAATCATTTACGTAATATCTAAGTTCAATGGTAAAAGATATTATAATAGTGTAGACGATATTTAAATAGTTTAAAATATGAAATGATTAAATGAGATGGTTAAAGGAATGACGTCACAATGCTAGAAAAAATTGTTATTTTTCCTATTTATTAACTGATAAATGGTTAAATTTAATCGCCTGCTCTTAACCGGGGAAAATAGGGCTTGAAATAACGGCATTAAACTCTCGAAAAGGAGCGAAGGGTTGGATTTCGAACGTTTTAAAGACGACAGTAATTTTTGCTGTGATATGAAGCATATTTATACAAATTTATTTTAGAATCGGATCGATAGTTTAGGAGAAGATAAACTTTATTTGCTTTGAATGGATGCCTGTATCCATTCCAGGTCCAACCGCTTCATAAATTTGCGGACAGATAACTTAGGCTATTATTATATAAGGGATAAATTTCTTACACAAATCAAGTGAATTATTTATTTTGAGAGGACCTAAGTATATTTCATGCACATGTACTTGTCTGGCTGTTGTCAGGAATCAATAAAAAAAACATAGATGACTGGCTCGTTGTTGTGGTCAAAACTTGTTGAGGTAGGCTCTACTATCATTCAAGGTTGAAATATTTATGTAATGCCTCTATTACAGCATAAACGGGAATGTTTTACTCATTACAAATGAGGAATGTATTCATAGTAAAGTGGATTCACAGTATATTTTTAAGTAGTAGGTTGCAGCCTGGTTTTAACCCTTTATATCCTAAATTAATTTACCATCAACTTTCTTACTGTATTTTTTCATCATTAGATAAGTTTTAATGGAGAATAATCATAGAAAAAAGAAAATTAATTTTTACTGTATTTTAGTAGTTAATTTTGCAGCTGGTACTTTCTAGTAGCAACATATATTTTTGACTCTTTTGACTCTTATCATTAAATTATGAATAAAACAAATTAATTCCTTACCAGCGAAGTACAGAAGTCTCTAAAAAATAATAGTACCAAATAACTGGTAATAAACCACTAAATTTACCCAATTGAACAGCACGTGTATCAACTCTACCACAAAATGACCTTCGAATGAAGCACGCCAATTATAAATCCCCTACTATGTGAATAAAAAGGATTCCTGATAGGTGCTGTCATTTCTTTTCTGCTGTAGGAACTGCATCGTTCATGTCCTTTGAGTACCGTCAGGAAAAACGGTTTTATTAGGAATATATAGGTGTTGGATTCAAACGGTACTTATTGTGATGAGGCGATTTAGATCTGTTATATAATTGATTCATTCATACGTGAAGTAAAATGTTCGGGATCTAAATCTGACCTCATCACATCGTTGTAAACAGATAGAGGATCATAAATTTCTTTTCAACGGATATTGTTGTCTTGTACGGTGGTCTCGGGCGGGGTTCTGATTCCAGTCCCAGATTAGAATCCCGTCTCCGTACTTGACATTAAATAAGAATGTACCTTTGTGGAGTATTTATGAGTCCCTAAGGGACAGTGCCCAATTAGAAGAGATAAGGTTTTTCACGTTGGCGGTCTCAGGGCGGGGTTTGGTCAGACCAATAAATTCCTTACAACTATCCCAATTGGAAGACAAGAAGGAGGAGGGGACAAGGTTGAAATAATAAAATATCAAAAATCTAAAAAGATGGGAGATTGATTCGGAGGTCCCAGAGAGATTGATGCGGAGGCCCCAGAGAGATCGGTTCGGAGGTCCCAGAGAAGAGGTTCGAAGGTCCCAAAAGAAGTTGTTCGGGAGTCCAGAGAAGAAGGTGCTCGATAGTCCGGACTAGGAGAGTCCAGCCAAGTCCGACAGGAAGTGTTCCTGCACCAAATAGTACTGCCGCACCCCAGAGACTCAGGAGAAAGCTCCTGACGAGACCGACGGATGATATATAGATTCCCTCTCCTGATCAGCCATAGATACCTTCCAACCAGAAGTGTTCCGGGCCCAACATTTTAGACCCACAAAGGTACCCCCATTTTGCATACATTTTTGAAATCGAGATTAGGTCCTCTTTCTATTACAAAATTTCTTAAATATATAAAATTTGTCAGAACGAATTTAGAAGATGTTGGCAAAGCTTACTTATGAAAATTAGCATCATTAAATTAGCATTAGCATTGTTTGTACATAGATGTATATATATGTTAATAATTTTTTTTTAAATATTAAGCTAGTTTCGGTTGCTGTCAATTTAGTTGTTAGTTTATTTTTATATTTATGTCTGTAGTTTCTCAGAACCTGTGGTTAAATTTAGTACAAAAATACTTAACACAACGCAATTAAAAGTAAATCATCACTATACATTTGTTCACAGGTTGATACTCAAATATAAAGGAGGACTACACGACACTTATAAGTACTGTTATGATAAAAAGGGTTAACCTCGAATTGCTGTAATCAATCTATTAACAGATCCTGAATAAATGGGAATATATCTTAAAATTTTGAATTTAAATTTATCTGTCCATTTTTGTAAGAGAGAAGGGGAACATTTTGTGTTATGGTGCTTAGGACAAATTTCAATTTTTGAGAAATATAATGATAGGGAACATATAAAAATTTAGATTTTTGGAGATATATTTTTGAACATCCTATGGGACTGGCCTACTCTCATAGATTTAAGGCAGGGGATTGTTAACAAAGAAAAATTCTCTATTCACAGCAATAAGAATGGCCCAAATAGGTTTAGATACTTGCTTCTTTCCAAAGTATGTTCTTCTTTTTCTGAGAGGTAAAAGAATCACAAAAACGGACATGTGAGGACGTTCCACAACATGGGCTCCCCTTAATTAAAAACTTTAGCTATAGGAAATAAAAAATATCTCTGATTTCAAGAGGAGATGTCATCAAAGGCAAGTTTGTTGATGTTGTCAAGAGGAGGTACATCTTCGATTAGTTTTCCATTCCTAAACAGCATGCAAAAAGTCTGTGAGGGAATGCAAGAGATGTCTTTGTTGATGAGAATTAGTGGTGGTACAGAATGCCACCGCAGACAGTCTCTCACTTAGGATGGTAACAGAAAATGGCAAACACGGTGGCGACGCAGTAGAGCGCCTCGAGCCTCAGCGAGGCGGAGGCAAGGCAGTCGGTGTCATCGTCCCAGAGACATCCACCCGAGCACCTCACCCCCTGGCCGTTCCTCTCGCCCACCACAACTTGCACGCACAACTTGTAGGCCTCGGATGCCCCCATCCGCTTCGCCGCCTCCTCGTGCACGCGCTTCACGATGCGACGCGTCACATCCCCGCTGCCTGCGTACGTCCCCTTGTCCGGTAACAGCTCTTCGGCCAGAATCTTCCGAATGGCAGCCTCTGCCGCGTCACGGTCAAACTGGTGGCGGGCACGGGGACGGATGCGAGGTGACATTAGCTCTGAAATAGAAGGTGGGAAAAGGAAAGCTTCACAAATCACAGTAGAATGGGAAAAATATATAAAAGGGTAGTACAAAATAACGTCAACTTCTATGTAACAACAACGCTCGAGAAAAACCAGACATATACTCTAGACCTTTAGTATGAAAAAGTGGCACCTAACGAAAGCGAATGTTCACACATTAGCTAAGTCAAGCAGTAATAACAAAATATATTGAGAAATTAAAAATTAGCTCTGAAACAGAAAATATGATGAAAATGATTTCCCAAATCCCACTGGAATGAGAAAAACGCAATCAAAGGTTATACAGAATAGCTTGAACACCTATAAAACAACAACACTCAATGAAACTCATCCATAAACCCTTAAACTCTAATGGTGATTAGCCTACCAAGCGGTTGAGAATATTTACACATCATTGCAATGATAGCAAAGTAAATTAGCCGTTAAGTTTTAGTGATGGCTAAACTAACAGATTTTGAACGAACCATGATTCTTATCACTCATCTTGTCAGAGCCTCAGTGACGAAAACTGTCACTGTTTTGATTAACCACAACGGGCCGTCTAACACATTTGTAACTGAGGTGAGGTTAAAAAGTTAAAGATTGATAAAGGGACAAGCTATCACTTCTGATGACTTGCTACTTACCCTAACGAGTTGTAAACATTTTGTGATACTACGCTGAAGATTCTCCGCAATTTTGATCATCTCCAGCAGCGGTTACATTTGGTCCTGACACGGCAGTGCAATTATTCAGTAACCAATGGTGACACCATACACTGCCTTGAAACGAGGAAAACGGTATCACAATCATAAAATTAAGGCGATAACAATACCAAAATGCCGTCTGGTCAGACGAATCCCTGTTTAGACAAACAAACGTATAACTGTTTAGAATACAACAGCTCAAGACTATAACGTTGACTGCCTCTTAAATACTGTTAAGCCTGAAGAGAGATTGGTTAATTCAGTTCATGTTACAGCACAGGTTTATTTCAATATTCAGCCCAACTACTGTCATTCAATAGAGCAAAATTTGTGACTTGATTCTAACTGGGTAGTAACACGATAATGTGCCATTCAAACTGCGGGAATTTTCCGAAACTGGCTAGATAAACTCTAAAATGAACTGCAATACCTCACATAGCCCTGTTAGTTAACTGAACAGGATATAACTGATTTTTGCATGATAGTTTGTACCTCAAATTGAACAATAGGTTTTCACCTTCTATGACACTTTCTGAATTAGTAACTTTATAACTGATTTTTTCATGATAGTTTGGACCTCAAATTGAACAGTAGGTTTTCACCTATGACACTTTCTGAATTAGTAACTGTATAACTGATTTTTGCATGATAGTTTAGACCTCAAATTAAACAGTAAGTTTTCACCTTTGTCACTTTCTGAATTAGTAAATTTATAACTGATTTTTGCATGATAGTTTGGACCTCAAATTGAACAGTAGGTTTTCACCTTGTATGACAATTTCTGAATTAGTAACTTTATAACTGATTTTTGCATGATAGTTTGGACCTCAAA